>JBCEWE010000030.1:7500-441898 GCA_039877035.1 Silurus lanzhouensis
AACTGAAGGTGAGTGAGTGTGTGTGTGTGTGTGTGTGTGTGTGTGAGAGAGAGAGAGAGAGAATGTTGAAAGGTTATAGCTGTAGATATGCTGTAGTGTGAGACGCGTATGTGTGTGTGTGTTCAGTAATCCCCAGTAAACTGAAGGTGAGTGAGTGTGTGTGTGTGTGTGTGTGTGTGTGTGTGTGTACCTCCGTAAGCAGTCGGTCAGTGTGGTAGCTCCACTCGGATGACTCTCTCCGTTCACGACGCTGCCGTCAGAGCCTGGACTGAGAGGCCAGAACGGAGTGGATGAACCCGGGAGGTCTAAACTGATGTCCCAGAATGGGTCTATTGTTGTCGATACCCCACTACAAGAACAACGTGTATATGTTTACTGTCAAGAAGGAATTATATTCCACATCTTAATGTTTCTCTGATTTGAATATTTTAAGCTGTGAGTGAAACCAGCACAAGGACTTATGGTGCTGAACTGAAGCTCTTGAACACCAGGTGGCATCTCTGTGTAATTCTGCATAACATTACACATTATTATATTACATTAGGAACCCCATGTGGGTTGAACTGACTTATTGTAGTTATCTTAGCAATTAATAATAATAAAGTAATATCGAGTAATACAATAAAAAAACAGGGTAAATTCATGTAGATTTAAAATTGTACAAATATCCACTGACCATCAGTAACATATTAATGATTTATGGTGTGTGACTACAACACACAGTTCTATATGATGTTTATGGACAGAGAGTCCAGTATCAGAGCTTTGGACAGGCTGCAGGTTTGCACTTTAACATGTAGCCTGAGGAGAGAAAAGAGAAGCTGATGTGCTTTTACAGCTGCTGCACCACTCGAGCATCACGAGTACTGTAGCATTAGAGGAATTAAATAAATGAGCTATTCCTAGTAAGTAATCAACTTCAGGTGGTAACAGTAACTTTACTTCAATCCAGGCCTCTCTCACACACACACACACACACACACACACACACACACATTAACCATGTACTGTACACACTTACATGAGGGCTATTATTACAAATAAATTATATATACAGATTTTAGAATAATTCTGTATTATTATTGCTCATAAATTAAATACACACACACACACACACACACACACACACACACACACACACACACACACACACACACAAAGACACCAGACACACACACACACACACACACACACACAAAGAGACCCAGAGACACACACACACACACACACACACACACACAAACACCACAACACACACACACACACACACACACACACACACACACACACACACACACACAAAAGAGACTGACCCAGAGACTGACCCAGAGAGACCGAGACAGACACACAGACACACACACGCACGCACACACACACATAGCCTTACTGGCAGACTTGACATGTGACGTCTGATTGCAAGCCTCCAGTAAAGATTTGGTCAATGATGCAGTTGCAGTGATTCGGGTTGTTCGCCTTCTTCCCGTTGTCATCCCCTTGGTGGACGATTGGCGCAGCACAAGAATGCAAGCAGACACAAAGTGTGGTCAGAAAAATATCAAAACAACAAGCAAAAAAAAAAAAAAAAAAAAAAAAAAAAAAAAAAAAAAAAAAAGCCGTCCCTTTCTGAGAGGCAGCATGTCATATTACTAGAGGTTGACGGTTTTGCGGATAGTTGATTGCTGGGATTATTGGCAAAAATCCACACCGATAGTAAGCGATAAATTGGTCGACCTCTAAAAACACAGCATAATGTTTCCACCTGAACTACAGTATTTAACATTCCCTTATCGCACTAGAATAATTCCACCAGTATACCATCGTACACCTCCCGACTCCAGCCTAACACATGGAGAGGGGGTGCAGTTGGTGGCGTTACCTTTGCAGTGGCGATGTAGCACGTCCAGGGCTGCGATGAGGAACTCGTGTGCATCCTGCTGCTCATAGCCAGCCAGGTGGCGTGCATGTGTCCACACCAGGTGCAGCAGCCGAAAGGGAATGTGGGGAGAGCGATGGCCCGAGTAAAACTGACAAAACAAGACAATGAGTCTTATCTATTTTTATCTACACACTGCAGATCCAAATCCGCACAGTCAATTTCTCTTTCCTCTTCTCGTACTGTAGGGTAAATAAGACTATCAGAAGAAACTGTTCAAAATCTTTTGGGGGAATTCAGAGTCCATTTCTGAGTAATTGTTTAACAAGACAAAAGGCATGAGGTCTGTATTCTCGTATTAAATCTATTGTCATGTAATTAAACTAGCAAAAAGGCATCAATGTGGTAAATAGCCAGAGCACAAACTGTAGACGTGCATGTAACGTGAGCATGGACTGTCCCTGGGCGTGTGCTGAATCAGGCTCAGTGGTTAGATCCATGACCTCCTGCTTAGACGGCGAGGAATCAAAATCTCAGCTCAGATGTACAAATGAGATGCATATAAAATGTTCACTTGCGAGTTGTAAATGTGTGAGTATGGAGTAGTACAGGATTGAACTGCACATCATTTGTCAATTGTTATAACAATATCATACACTGCCAAAACAAAGGTTTTCCACAATTCTATTTTGTTGGAGCGATTTTTGCTTTGATTACATCATCATGACTTTTATTTCTCGCCAAGATGTTGTGCTGATGATGAAAAAGTCGAACTGCTGTGCAAATGTCCCACAGATTTTCAGCTCGGGTCTGGACACTGTGGTGGCAAATACATTTGTGAAATTGCTCCCTGAAACCCACTTTCAATGTCATCTTGGAATTATGCCCATGCCCATCAGAGAAGGTAAATAAATTCCATTTTTCAACAAACCTGAAGATTCGTTATACTCAGGAAGTCATCTTACCTCATTTTCTGAGCACATAACATTAACCTGACCAAATGAAGCAACCCCAGATCATAACATTGCCCCCACAGAGTGCAGCACTTCATGCACCAAACACTCTGGAGGAGGGTAAATCTGGACTCGTCAGACCACATGCTCCATTGCTCGCTAGTTAAATTAAAGCCTTTTCCCCATTAGAATCACTGATCAGTGTTTTAAGGCTAAACAGCTGTTTATACTGTGACTTCTCTTTGTATCGTGTGTGGAAATGCTCTTAATTTCACTATGGAACACACCCATGAGTACCCAAAAACAACCGCCTGAAACAGTGTGGTGATGTTACTTGTGATGAAGGTGTGAAACCCACAGATATCTACAGAAGACTTTAAGCACAGCACGGTGATGAGACGTTTGAATGGTGTAAAGGTTTTAGAAACGATCGTACGTCAGACGTGATGATCCCGCACGTGGTGGTTCCCTGATGATGAAGTGGAGCAGGTCGTCCCAGGATGGTTTAGGAGTACTGACAAATCTTTCTGTGCCGAATCTTTCCAGGTGTTAGTTAAATAGTTAAATGCTAGGATAAGTGTTCAATTGTAGCAGAGGAGTATGTCAAAAAATAAATGCTGTTCTTTTATTTTATAAAATCACACTCGATTTGACTCTTTTTATAAATAAATTAAATAAATCCAAGCTTCCATCTGAGTCGTTTTTGAAACTATAGCCAAAGTTGGTGTATGTAGACGTTTTGGGGATCTGCTTATTGCATTATTATTGCATTATTTTTCATTCGGATCAAAGAAACGAAATTAACAAAAAATAATAATAAAAAATTAATTCTGATGAAAGAGATTCAAAGAACAAAGTCAGTAAAAGGATCTGATGGTCCCATCACTACTGCTTTCTCCCAGTTATAATACTCAGGTTCTCACTCAGGCATGTTAACACTTTCATCTATGATGAACGTTGAGATCATAGAGACACCATCTCCCCCCGAGGTTTGTGGCTTTCGAGCAAAATTTAAAGAAGGCGTTCACGTCTCAGTGAAGACGAGCCAATAACTGTGTTCCACAGCAGAGGGACATAAAAGTGAAGAAAAAAAATGTAATAAATAAAACTCATCTCACCTCCTGGAAAAGCTGGGACATCTCACATACAAGGCAGGAGTTGGCCTGCATCTCACACTTGTGTCTGTCTGAGAGGAAGAAGTCCCTCAGCAGTGGGGTGTGTGTCAGAGCCTGAACAATGCAGTTCATAAAGCATGTGTTGCCCAAGTTTATCAAACCCCTCAGACCTGAGACACAGAGAGACAGTGAAGAGAAATCAGCTACCTCACAGTACAGGGACTGCATCATTTATGTCCCCGGTAACCATGTGACCCAGTGATTTCCCCGAACACCTGTGGGTTTAAACACAGACACTGAGACACCGGCCGCTGGAAGGACAGGCTCCTGCCAAGAGCATAAACGTCGCCCTGCTCCAAATTCACACACATCACACACTCCTGCTTGCTCACACACTCGCAGTGTAGTTAACGGAAAGAAAACAAGTCTGTACTGCTGAGAGCATCTGTGCTACGAGGATGAGACGGAAAAACCCCCCCGAATATAAGCAGTGGTTCACATCGGGTTCAGCGAGTTTTGTTGTTTAGAAGTAAAAGAACATTTTATTCCCTGGAAAAGAACATCAATAACACATCTGTATGCATCTGTAGTGTTTTCCTTATTAAAATATTTGAAAGCTTTATTAATATTATGACGGTCAGAAAGTAAGGAATTACGTTTACTCACGTTACTGTAACGTCTTTTTGTGTATTTCTACTTTTTAATTTAGTTTTTAAAATCTGTACTTTTACTTTATTAGGTTTTGTTTAAAGTGTTGTGCTTAAGTACATTTTAAATATCATCTGTTACTGAGTAAAATAAATATATAATCTATATAAATCATGCCATGTGGAAAAAAAATATTTTCCCACCATTTCTTTTTTTGTATAATTTTATTAAATTTTTGTTTTTGCATTTTAATTTGTAAAGTTGTTTCTTAAATAAAAAAATAACCAGTTTGAGATTTATATCTGCTTGTCCTTTTTGTCCTACATTAAAATCCCCCACACCACCATCACTGTTAAAATAAACTACAGTGGAACCCGGTTATCTCGCCCTCGGTTACCTCGACAACCCTATTAAGTCGACGTTTTTGAAGTGGAACCGCCAAATTCTCGCTTTTTCTAAGCATTTTTTTTATCGGTTATGTCGCTTTTTTTATGTCGCGGAACCCTAATATCTCGAGCACAAGGGGGGGAAAATTAGAAATTTTAACGTCAGTTATGTGGATCGGCGCTGTGCAGCTGCAGAAGAATTCGCGAAAGTGGCGGAAAAATCAAACCTTACAGATACTACAGGTGTTTATATTGTATACTGGTGAATCTCTGCTGTTAGTAAGTGCACATATGCATTTTTTTGTTAAATGTTATGCGATGAACGGGAGCGCGGCGCTCCCGGCTTCAACTTCAGCGAGAGCGCTCGGTAAGGAGCAACGCGCGCGCGCTCGGTAAGGAGCACGGCTCTCTCGGTAAGGAGTTGAAGCCGGGAGCTTCAGAGAAAGCGGCCGAGAAAGCACCTGCCACGCCCCCTTCAGCCGTTCACATTTGAGACTTTTCTGTCCCTCGTTTTTGGTTTCGGGTTCGGTTTTGGATCTTCCGGGGTTTTTTTCCGGCTTCGCGCCGTGCCGCCGGTCGCGGTATTTTTGAATTTCCCTATTTTTCCATTCACAAACTCTCTCTCTCTCTCTCTCTCTCTCTCGGCTTATCTCCCCCTCGGCATCGCGGACGTAAGTGCTTTGTGTGTTTGTGTGGATTACTTCAGCCTGATGGTCATAAGTTTTCAGAAACTTAGTTACTGTTTATTTTTCTTTTTTTTCCCACATGTGGACTAAATGTGAGACGGCACTGTGCAGCCGCTGTTTTTGTTTTTTTTGAGTGATCTGTGTGTTTATAATGTTGGAGAATATAATAAAGGTTTGTATGGAGAATGGATGGTGGTTTGTATTGTATACTGGTGAATCTCTGCTGTTAGTAGCTGCACTTATGCCTTTTGTTGTTAACAAACGGATGTACATTTTTATAGCATGCCTTCATCAAACAAATCACGGCAACGCTGTTGTGTAAAAAACCTCCAAAAACACGTGCATGCACATTCTCATTTATTAACGCACATCATGTACATAAAGAAATTTCAAGCACGTTATTATATTGCCGCCATTTTGACTTTTGTTTATCTCGATCATCGGTTACCTCGATGCTTTTTGGCGACCCCCTAGGACATCGACATAACCGGGTTCCACTGTATATAAAAAAAGTAACTCAGTCAATTCTGAATCTAAGTGAATTTTAAACGAGTTACTTTTTACTTTTACTTGAGTAGATTTTTAGTGGCAGACTAACAGGTCTTTGAGGGTCAGAATTCTGTCTCTCACAGTGGACATGCACCTACGATGACAATTTCAGACCCCTCCATGATTTCTAAGTGGGAGAACTTGCAAAATAGCAGCGTGTTCAAATACTTATTTTCCTCACTGTAGTTGCTCAGTTATATAAACGAATAAAATGTAAGTCACTCTGGATGAGGGCATCTGCCAAATGGCGCAAATGTAGATGTGAATGAGTTTTCTTTTGAATTCGGTTCCTCTCCAGGTTTCTTCCTCGTACCATCTCAGGGAGTTTGTTTTCTTGCTACAGTCGGCCCTGGTTAGGGACACACTTATAAAGAACAAACTTATAGGCACTAAACAATACAATTATAATGAATTTATCTGTGATAAACAGCTTTAGGACAATGTTAAAATCGCACTACAAATAGAAAAATGAGACTGGACAAATATTGGACAATAAAACCAAACTGGAGAGACGATTCCAGATTTTGTAATTCTTTACGTCAATGCACGTGTTTGTTTTATTATAGCTGCTGACTTGATATGTCCCACAAGCCCTGACCTGCATATGATCTGACCTGATTTATCTGTAGAACCAGGCACACAAACTCTACAGCTACTTCACACTGTGTAAACGACAACATGAATATAACGTATCACTATGCAACGGAGATCGAGGTGTGTCCTGAGAGTCCCGAGAATAAAGATTAACATGGCAGAGGTAGAGCTGCATCAAAATTGGATCGCACCGCATCATAATGGGGGAATCATATCGCATGAATCTTTATTCAGTTATGGAGATGCACATCCCTGGTGCCTACTGAATGGTCTCTTAAATCCCCAGCATGGTTTAATTGGTCCTTTCTGACTATTATTTTATTATAGGAGGAACAGGGTGTGTGTGTGTGTGTGTGTGTGTGTGTAGGCTTGCTGCCCAGTTAAAGGACATGATCTGAGTCCTCTCAGTGTTCTGCAATCTCCTCACATACATCCTGAGCGAAAACTTATTTGGAGAGATGAAACCGCATGGACTCTCCTCCTCGAGAGGTTTATGGGACACGGCGCGCTCACCTATGGTGCAGTTGGAGGTTATCTTCCGTCGTTTTGGGTTGTGCCGAAGCAGCTCCAGCTCTCGCTTTGTAGGTTCCCACGTCGAATATTTCTCTCCGATGCCTGAAATTCAGTAGAGCGGTAGGTGGTGAGTAACGGCAGCCACACACGCTTGCGGATGATTTTATCTGCAGCGGGTATGAAATCATGGCCACTTTGATATTTTTATATTCGAGCAGAACAACGACGTTCCCCTGCACCATTTAACACTAATAACAGCTTAGACAATTAGTCATATAGCACCAGACAGAATTTCATTAACTCATTAGCGTTAATTATAAGGTCACTGCTAAATGGTGTGTATAGACAGCAGTGTGAAGCAGACACGCGCACACACACACACACACAGACACACACACAGACACACACACTCTGAAGCGTTCCTTCTTTACGTTAGCGGTTTCTCTACTAAACACTAAAGCCAGCATGAAGGAGTTTTAAAAGCCATTACCTTGCAATTTCCATGCTTTCCTTTGTTCTTCTTTGGCGATCTGCTCCATGTCTTTATCGTATATGTAGTCTTGGCACACAAAACAGTATATTCCTCCGTACAAAAGGTCTATAGCTGATTGACAGAATAAGAGAAAAGAAAAATCATAAGAGTTAATAAATAAGCTTTATAAAGTAGATGCCGAGAGACACTTGGGGACACGGGACGCCGCACACACGGGACATTTGGGACAACACACACGGAACGTTTGGGACAATACACACGTGGCTTTTGGGACAATACACACAGGACACAGACAATACAAACAGGACATTTGGGACGAGACACATGCGACACAGATGATACACCCGGGACATTTAGGACAACACACCAGAGACATTTAGGACGACACACCTGGGACATTTGGGGAACACACACGCGACACAGATGACACGCCCGGGACATTTGGGACGACACACCCGGGACATTTTGGGACGGCACACACACTTGGACACACACTTGGACATTGTGAGCTTTAGGGTATCAATATTGACGCTTGGGAAAGAGAACGCTTGTGTGCTGATGAACTGGGATGTTTAGTCCCTTTAGGATATGATCTGTTTTACTCTGTAGGTTTTGTTTACTGTGGGAATTTGGTTTGATGTAAAACACGGCCCGTTAAATCAGATATCAGATATTTCGTCTCTGTACCCGCAGCGATGACACATGCACTTGTGTTCCCATGGCAACATGCTGACGGTCCGTTTCCTCACACACACACGATTTCCAGGTAAGAACTGGTGCCTGTGGAACGCAGTCGTGCATCAGTCGACCATCGCTGCATGCGAGCACGGACAGGTTTATGTTTCAGGATCATTTCATGTTCAAGGAACAAAAAACCTCCACGTTCTGCTTTTCACGCTCACAATCAACCACATTTTGGAGAACAGTAGGAGTCGGACACGTCCACCAAAAATCTCCTTTACCTTCAGTGACTGGAGTAAATGATTCACCACGAGAGAAGACAAGATGATATTGTTTGGTCTATTTTTGAGTTCAGTTGGTCTGCGCACTGGCAGGCGTCAGGGTGAAAACGCCTAACGTGGTTTCCAGTTCGTGCTTTACCAGTTTGTTCATTAGATATGCCCAGATCTCAGATTTTAACATACGGGTCACATTTCTTGTATCAGTTGCTTTGGTGTTTCACCTCCGTCTGCGTGTTTAACCACGGCGACATCACGTACGAGACGATTGACGACAGTAGGCTATAATCAATCCATTATCGCATCAAACCTGCAGAATCGTCCAGGTCCGTATCACGATGAATCATAGACACATTCACTTCAACACCCCGAGTTGTACCACATTACACACAATGTTACACTCAACGTCAGAGCACATTATACTACACCACGCTACACACCATTAAACCATGCGAGACCACACGTTTTTAATCAAATAATACAGTGCCCTCCACAATTATTGGCACCCCTGTTTAAGATGTGGTCGTGGACTTCAAAAAATTCTCCTTTTTTTTTTTTAAACAACATAGAACCCAAATGCAAAAAAAGAGAAAAATCCAACCTTTTATTTAAGTACATTACTTTGGTGGTAAAAAAAATCATACATTTAGAAAAAAAAAACAACTTGAAATCATGTGTGCCACAATTATTGGCACCCCTGATGTTAATACTTTGTACAACCTCCTTTTGCCAACAAGACAGCACTTAATCTCCTCCTATAACATTTCACAAGATTGGAGAACACAGAGAGATTTTTGACCATTCTTCTTTGCACAATCTTTCTAGATCATCCAGTGTCCTGGGTCCTCTCTTATGCACTCTTCTCTTTAGCTCGCCCCACAGGTTTTCGATTGGGTTGAGGTCTGGGGACTGAGATGGCCATGGGAGGACCTTGAGTTTGTGACTGCTGAACCACTTTTGTGTAGATTTTGCCACATGTTTTGGATCATTATCCTGCTGAAAGACCCAATGACGACCCATCTTCAGCTTTCTGGCAGAGGCCATCAGGTTTTTATTTAAAATATCCTGGTACTTCAAAGCGTTCATAATGCCATGCACCCTAACAAGGTTCCCAGGGCCTTTGGAAGAGAAACAGGCCCACAGCATCACAGATCCTCCACCATACTTCACGGTGGGCATGAGGTGCTTTTCGGCATACTCATCTTTTGTTTTACGCCAGACCCACTTAGAGTGTTTGTTGCCAAAAAGCTCAATCTTAGTCTCATCTGACCAAAGCACACGATCCCAGTTGAAGTCCCAGTACCGCTTAGCAAACTCCAGACGTTTACGTTTGTGAGTGTTAGTGAGAAAAGGCTTTTTCCTTGCATGCCTCCCAAACAGCTTGTTGGCATGTAGAGAGCGTCTGATGGTTGTTTTGGAGACTCTGTGACCCCAAGATGCCACTCTTTGATGCAATTCTGTGACGGTGAGCTTGGGAAATTTTTTTACTTCTCTTACCATCCTCCTCACTGTGCGTTGTGGCAAGATAAACTTGGGACCTCTTCCAGCCTTGTTTGTCACTGTTCCAGTTGTTTTAAACTTCTTAATGATTCCTCTGACTGTAGATACCGGCAAGTTAAGGCGAGTGGCTATTTTCTTGTAGCCATTGCCTGACTTATGAAGGTCGACACACATCTGCCTTACTTGAATGGTGTGTTCTCTTGTCTTTGCCATGTTGACAAATGGGTAAGAGAATTAGGCCTCTGTGTCACGTCATATTTATACCCCAGGGAAACAGGAAATCATGAATTACTAATTAAAAGTCCCTAGATACCCTGACCAACCTTAGCAACTACAGAAAAATATATATATAAAAAAAATAATTTTTCAGAGGAATTGTTAGGGGTGCCAATAATTGTGGGACACATGATTTCAAATTTTTTTTTTCTAAATGTATGATTTTTTTTACCACCAAAGTTATGTACTTAAATGAAAGGTTGGATTTTTCTCTTTTTTTGCATTTAGGTTCTATGTTGTTTTAAAAAAAAGGAGAATTTTTAGAAGTCCACGACCACATCTTAAACAGGGGTGCCAATAATTGTGGAGGGCACTGTACATGAAGTACCCTGACATGAGTAAAATATATCAAATAGAGATGCTCGATGTCGGGTGATATTAATGTATAAAATGTGTAGCCATTGTTTGTATACATTGTACTATAACACACTGAACTTCTCTCAGCATGGGCTGGAATACAAAGTGTTTTAGGAGACAACAGACTGACGAGGGTTTAAACTCCAATCGTTTCCGCTCACTCACACACAGTAACGAGTGCGTCTGGACGAGAATGCGAAACGCGCCCGAAAAGATAAAAATACAAGATATAAATATAACCCTAACCCTAACCCAGCATCTGGGATTCACACTTACAGGAGGTCAGAGATCAGGTACTGCTGCCCCGAGTGATGCACGAGAACACCAGTGTATACTACAGGCAGATATACCTCACTGATCCCTGAGGAAAACTTGGCAATATATGAACTAAATACAAAATACCAGTGCATGGATTTCAGCTTCCTCTGGGATTAGTGTGATACCTGCCCTCATTCTTTATAAACCACTCCGAGGTTGATCTGAATAGAGACGGCGCATGTGCAACAACAGATTGAATGTCATGGAGAAACCCAGAAAAACCTGAAAACTCGCCTCAGAGGTTTAAGGCTCTGGGTTACAAATCTGAAGTTTGGGAATATCGGCAAGATGCCACGCATGGGGCCCTAGAGGAAGGCCCTTGACCCCTCTCAGCAAGCACGGTATTATAACAGACCCTGTGCTCTGACCCCACTGTACTGTGAAAATATAATGCACCTTTTTTCTACTGGAAAAGTGAATGTCCTCTTAGGAGTGATTTGTGATAGAAGAGTATCTGTGAGAGTGAAAGGGGAAGTTTATAGATCTGTGGTGAGACCTGAGATGATGTATGGTTTAGAAACAGTGGCATTAAGTAAATAACTGGAGGCAGCAGAGCTGAAGATGTTGAGATGTTCGTTGGGAGTGACGACGATGGACAGGATTAGAAATGAGTTTATGAGAGGGACATTTTTCAGACAAGGTGAGACATGGGGTACATCGTCTCAAATTTTTAGGGAAGCTGAAGTCCTTCAACATCTGGAGGACAATGCTGAGGATGTTTTATGAGACTTGTGGCTGGTGTTCTCCTGTATGCTGTGGCATGATGACACTAAAAGACTCAACAAACTGATCTGAAGTCCAGCAATGATGATGTTGAGGAGCTGGACTCTGGACAGCATCCTCCTTTCAGACACGATCGCCAAAGTACATTCCTTCTTGGTCCACTCCTCCTACCACTACATAAAACACTGGTCAGTCTGCGGAGTTTGTTTAGTGACGGACTTATACAGCCACGTTGCACCACAGAGCGCATAAGAGATCATTTCTACCTGCGATCAAACTGTAGAACTCCCTCGAAACATCTGCTCCACCATATAGATGTTATACAGTGGTATTATCTATAATTATATAGTACAGATAATATAGATATAGTTATATTTACAGTGGTGTGAAACATTTTTGCCCCACTGTTAAAACTATGGTTTATCACACCTGAGTTAAATTTCTCCAGCCACACCCAGGCCTGATGCCACACCTGTTCACTATCAAGAAATCTCTTAAATAGGACCTGCCTGACAAAGTGAAGTAGACCATAAGATCCTCAAAAGCTAGATATCATGCTGAGATTCAAATAAATTCAGAAACAAATGAAAAAGAAAGTAATTGAGATCTATCAGTCTGGAAAAGGTTATAAAGCTGTTTTTAAAGCTTTGGGACTCCAGAGAACCACAGTGAGAGCCATTATTCACAAATAGCAAAAACATGGAACAGTGGAGAACCTTCCCAGGAGTGGTCGGCTGACCAAAATTACCCCAAGAGCACAGCGACGACTCATCCAAGAGGTCACAAAAGACCCCACAACAACATCCAAAGAACTGCAGGCCTCACTTGCCTCAGAAGGTCAGTGTTCATGACTCCACCATAAGAAAGAGACGGCAAAAATGCTCTGCATGGAAGAGTTCCAATACCAAAACCGCTGCTGAGCAAAAAGAACATAAAGGCTCGTCTCAGTTTTGCCAGAAAACATCTTTATGGTCCTCAAGACTTTTGGGAAAATACTCTGTGGACTGACGAGACAAAAGTTTTTGGAAGGTGTGTGTCCCATTACGTCTGGTGTAAAAGTAACACCGCATTTCATAAAAAGAACCTCATACCAACAGTAAAAGTGGTGGTAGTGTGATGGTCTGGGGCCGTTTTGCTGCTTCAGGACCTGGAAGACTTGCTGTGATTAATGGAACCATGAATTCTGCTGTTGACCAAAAAATCCTGAAGGAAAATGTCCAGCCATCTGTTCCTGACCTCTAGCTGAAGCGAACTTGGGTTCTGCAGCAGAACAATGATTCAAAACACACCAGCAAGTCCACCTCTAAATAACTGAAGAAAAACTAAATGAAGACTTTGGAGTGGCCTAAACAAAGTCCTGACCCGAATCCTACTGAGATGCTGTGGCACGACTTTAAAAGGTGGTTCACTTATCAGAGAGCTGCATCTAATTTTTTTTTTGTTGCTATTACAGTTCCAAGGTGACTAACAAGGCATTAAGGCATTATGGTGAGCTATTTTTAGAAAAGGCCCGCTGGTGTTGCACCATGTTGGTGACCCCTGAATTAAAGTGTGGTTCCTCTCAAAGGTCGCCGCTAGATCACTCATTAGGGACAAAATTACAATAAGGAACAAAATGTTAGCAAACGTTGTCAATTGTTAAAATCGTTTCACAAATAAACATGAAATGAATAAAATTGAGATGATGGAATGATGACACTGGACTTTCTCATCTCACTGACAGAGGAAAGAAAACAACACCTACCTCCTCACCAGTGCCTGAGTGGTTACGCTTCACCTTTAAATGGTTTCAGAGAGATGAGTGTGTGTGTGTGTGTGTGTGTGTGTGTGTGTGTGTGAGTGAGAAGGTGAGGATTTCTCACCCCACACACAAACCGACCAGAATAAACCTACATCATAGCAGGCCTCGAGGTAACCATGGAAACCCAAGCAGGAGAAGGAGTTAAAGCACACCGAGTTCAGAACCGAGTCTCGGGTTCGTCGAATGAAGTCCCAGAGTGTCCGCGATATGATGAAAAGCCTAAAAAACAACCAAAAGCCTCCTTCCTTCTCTACTGTGAACGAAGTGGCTAATTTGTAGCCCGTTGATTACAAAGACTTAATTACTCCTCCATCTAAGCCCAGTTTTTCTTTCTCTCCTGAGCCGCACTCGCATCCCTCGCTCACAGCTAACCTAATTACATCCTCCAACACCAGAGGGGGAGAACGGTCACAGGGGGATGCTGGAGAACACCGCCAGGATCATTACTGCTGCTGAGTTCGCCTCGTGCGTGCTGGCATCAACGTAACGTCAGTTTAAAACCCCGTGGCTCGGCGGGCGTCTGCGTGGCTGTGGGCAGGAGTTCGCCTGGTCACACCCTTCTGTAGCACATGGTTTATTAGAGAGGCTTTTTACTTCCACATGCACATTACAGCACAGTGAAATTCTTTCTTCACATATTGGTAATGTTCAGGGTCAGAGTGCAGGGGCAGCCATGATACAGCAGACTTGGAGCACAGAGGATTAAGGGCCTTGTTAAAGGGCCCCAAGACTGGCTTCTTGGAGATACTAGGGATTGAACCCGCGACCTTACGGTCAGTAACCCAGAGCCTTAAACACTCAGCTACTAGTTCCCGGTTTTCATTCAGGAAATTGTCAGGAAAGGACAGGGACATGCACAGAGACACACAGTCAGAGACACACAAATACAGACACACAAACACAGACACAGGGACACACAGACAAAGACAGGCAGGGACACACAGACAAAGACAGGCAGGGACACACAGACATACACAGACAGGGAGAGACACACAGACAGAGACAGACACACAGACAGACAGACAGACACACATAGACAGGGATGGACACAGACAGACAGACAGGGATGGACACAGACAGACAGACAGGGACACACGGACAGACAGGGACACACGGACAGGGACAGAGACACACACACAGGGACACAGCACTACACAATTACTCAGTTCTCAGTCTGTTTATGTGGATTGTTGGTTTGTTGGTGGACAGGGACGTCCCCACTCATTAGCAAAGAGGAGATAATTATAGGCCTCTGATCTACTCTAAGCTCGAGAGCAAAATGAGAACTCGCACACAACTCGCTGTAAAAACTACAGGTTCCCAGAAATCAGATTTCACACTGAGGGCTCGATTCGAGCACCGCATACCACATGGATTGATCGTGTGTGTGTGTGTGTGTGTGTGTGTGTGTGTGTATGATATCTGTATATCCTGTGTGTTAAATGCTCTCTTACCCAAGTTGTGTCTCTTGGTTTTGGCGTGTTCATGGATGTGTTTCTTCGTGAAGCAGCCGAAGAAGACGCAGTGGAGACACGAGTGCAGCCGGTTCAGATGAGCGCCACACATGTGACATATACATGACTTCGCCTGGAGAGAATGGGGAGAGAGAGAGCATCAATCACACACTGAGACTTTAAAACAATCTGAAAAAGGTGGACAACGAGACGGACAAGATAAACAGTGAGATGAATAGACAAACACACACACACAGAGAGAGAGAGAGAGAGAGAGAGAGAGAGAAAGCCAGAGAGACAGCAAGATGTGCAGATAGAAAGGCCTGGTGTAATGTGAGATCAGTAAACATGCCTACTAAGAAGTTAGCGTGAACACACACACACACACACACACGCACACACACACACACACACACACACACACACAAACAACCCCCCCCCCCCACACACACACACACACACCCCTGTACAATCATCATGTCCATGTAAAGACCACTACACTGACCTCACAGACCTGTGCTGCAGCATGACTCTGCATTTTATTTCTCTCATCAAATTCAATCTTCACATCACGTGTCCAATATCAGCACCATGCTGGAGGAACTTTTCATGACTCCATTCACGCTGCATCCACCCCCATTATGTCTATCTGTTCACTCCACCCTTTCCTCTCCTCTATCCATCCATCCATATGTCTGTCTGTGTTAATCTTCTATTTGATGAGGTATTGATGTGTACTGCTGTGGAGACTCAAAGGGCAGGACACATCAGTATTCTGTTCAAATCCTATTTACCGATCCCACACACACACACACACACACACACACACACACACACACACACACACACACACACAGTGTGAAAGAGGGAGTAAGTGAGTGAGTGAGCGAGAGAGAGAGAGTGAGAGAGAGCGAGAGTGAGAAATAGTGAGAGAGTGAGTGATACAACCCCAAGATCCGATTTAATGAACAGAACCAGTTTAAAAACTCCAGTCACCAGTCCAAGTAAAACCTAACAACTTCTTGACATCCGCTTCCCTCAGTTTCCTTCTACAGTTTTTTCCCCCCAGTTTCCTCCCCTCAGATCCTCATCCCTCCGTTTCCTCCTATCAGCTCCTCATCTTCTCATCCCCTCAGCTCCTCGTCCTTCATCTCTCAGCCAGTCAGTGTCTGTCTGTCTGTCTGTCTGTCTGTCTGTCTATCTGTCTGTCTGTCTGTCTGTCTGTCTCTCAGCCAGTCAGTCTGTCAGACTGATATGAGAGAAAAACTGTACAATGTTCCTCTCATGAAGTTGCAGCAAAAACAGAAGCAAGAACTCAGCTGAAGTGCTGCTGTTTGTTCTAAAAGACGATCGAAGCTCAAGGCTTTAATTTTTGGTTGCTCTCGAACAATTGTGATGAAATTTAACAATACCATAATGAGGCCTTTAGGGAGCGTGAGTGCTGCTGCTGGCGAATGAGAAGTGACAGAATGAGTGCACCTGCATGACTGAACAATGCTGAAAATGATCAGGTCATGTGCTGAGACTGAGACCAACAAATCTCTCTAAACCTCAGTTCTTCTCCAGATCAGATTATTCAATCCTGACAAACATTTCATCTGAGCAGCACATCCAGAACATGTTGTAATCACCTGCTTTGGTGGTGGTGGGTTTGAAAGTGGAGTTTATATTTGAAATGATCTCCATTTGAAGACCTCAGTCTTTCCTACAGTCGACTTAAAGACTTTGATTATATATATTAATAATACCTGAAATCTGTCCATCCAAATGTTTGTCTGTCCATCTGCCCGTCTGTCTGTGACCCACCTGCCTGTCTGTGCATTCATTTGTCTGTCTACCTGCCTGTCCATCCGTCTGTCTGTCTGTTATCCTCAGAATCTCTCTGGGTTTTTTGTGCTTATTGTTTTTAGTGGTTTGGTTTCTTCAGATTTAAAACTCCTCCCAGTAGTGAACATTTTTCCATTTTCCTCCCTTTAGATTGTTAGTAATATTATCACAGATGATGCCTACAAACCCAGCGCTGTTAAAGCAAGTCATTAGAACATCTTTAGAACGTCCCTCTGCAGGAGCAGTCAGTTGATCTTGATTATTTCTGGCGATTCTGAATAGGAATGCAGCATGTTTATTAGCGGCTTCATGAGAAACACTCGGCTGTTTAAGAATGGAGGCTGCGGTTGCCTCATCAAACTCCTGCTCCAAGTTTCTGCGGCAACCAAACACCCAATCAGCGATCAGATGCTGCATTTCTACATCATAGACAGAGTAGGAGGCATGTGGGTGATAAACAAAGTCAGGGGAGGAGAGAGGCATGAAAGAACAAAGGAGGAGAAAGAGAGAGAGAGAGAGAGAGATGGTGTGTGAGGAGGGAAAAGGAGAAGTAGTAAGCAGGAGAAGAAGGGGGTGAAACTGCAACGCTAAAAGCAACACTGCAGTGTAATGTGGAAGACGGCAACGATTAGCCTTGGACCCCTTTCTGCCACAGCACTACAATGAGATGGTGGCTCTCAGTGTGTGTGTGTGTGTGTGTGTGTGTGTGTGTGTGTGTGTGTGTAGACTTAGTTAAAGTTTCCGAGATCAGGATGCAAGAAAACAATCCTGCTTCAATTTTAGGGTTTAAAGAACAAACTCTGAACTGCTACATTACCAAACAAATGGCAACCTGACTGTATATTAATGGTGTAATAATATTGTGACTGTTCCATCAGACCGTAAAACAAATCGCAATTCTACACAGGACAGTATAGTTTGCTAGTGTCTCACATAAGTCTCACATGTTAGCTAGCTAGCAAACTCCCACCTCGATCTTCTCTATACTGTATCCAGGGAAACACAGAGAGCCAATCAGACGGCTAGTCAGGATTAAACTATACAGTTTTTCAACATTTCACTTGCATTTCTATGCTATCGGCACATAAAAGGATGTGAAGAAAAAACATGAAACCTCCAGTAGAGTTCAGTTTGCTGATAGTTGATTGCTGGAACTATCGGCTATTGGCGAAAATACATATTAGGGCTGCAACTAGCGATTGTTTTTGATGATCGATTAATCGGCGGCCTCTAGAGGTGAACGCTGATGCCATGTGCTTTTTGTTTATATAAGAGAGACGAGCTATTTTACGTAGCGTGCACGTGTAGCGTTTGTTTCTTTTTATCCGGTATAAAGTTTAAAAACAATTCATTGGACATCGGAAAGTACGATCCAACCGAGCTATTGGTATCGGTCGACCTCTAATTCTCCAGGTAACGTTATTCTGCGGTTTGCACGAATATTACAAGATTGTTTATGGAGCTGAACAAGCTACAGACATCAGCTAGCTACTGAGCCAACTACTGCTATGTTGTAGCACACGATCTTTCCAGATTTCACACTGCCACTCGAACCTGCAGCCTGCCGGGTTTAAAAATCTATTTTTCACTTAAATTAATTGAGCCAAACCATTGCCTTGACAACCGATCATTCAAGTTCGTTTCATAAAAAATGAAAATGAGGCTTCAGCGTTCGCATGAATTTCTCAGTTCTGCTGATTTAAATGTCTACTGAGCCTTTGGAGAGCCTTTTAGACAGCCTCAGGTCTTTTCAATGTCTTGCTTCATAAATTCAATCTGAAGCTCTATAAATGTCGGCCCCTCGCAGTAAGAGTGGTCCTGGTCTATACATCCTGACGACAGTCTGTGGGTTTGTACAAACATGAAAAATAGCAAGCAGCTGGAAGAGAGATGAATTACTGCTGGCTGGCGGAACAATCATATAACACCGTCGATACCGCATGGGCTGCTCGTGAACAATGATTAACGGGTAATAGTGGAGCCGTTAATAAATAGATGAGCCGTAACATTGGAAGGTGAGAATCCCTGATTTACTGGTATGATCTGACCAGGCTTTCACAATGCCTGAGATGCTGCAGGAGAGCACAGAGGAAATTTGAGGTCCAAAGCAGTGACCTAACTCTCAAAGCTGAAATTTTATTTTAGAAAATAAACCCTCTTTTGCTCCTGGCCATGGCAGCAATCACACATCTACGTGAAGCAGCTCATTCCTGAGCATGAGGCACAAACGCACTCCGGATGAGATGCCAGTCTATCTTTCAGAAGCTGGGAGAAATCCAGTCTATACAATCCCACACAAACTAACATCATTAACGGTCATAGCTTCATTCAGACCTTCATTGATACTACAGGTCGACCCGTAGTTAATTGCTGGAGCTATCGGCAAAAATACTCATCATATCATACTGATAGTTTTTCCCGGGTTGCGGTCCGAGAGCGGCCTCTAGAGGCGAATCACTGTCATGCTGTTTATTTGAAGTGTCAAATCAAATCAAATCAAATCAAATTTTTATTTGTCACATACACATACATACAGGGTACGACATGCAGTGAAATGCTTTTGACGACGGTCCGGCATGAGGGAATAAAATAGGGTAAAAAAGGAGAATAAAAATATAAATATAATAACAAAATTTAAAGAAAAATATAATAAGAAAAGAAGGCAGATAAATAAAGATGTAAAGATATATACATATATATGTATATATACATACATATACATATATATACACATACACTGAAAATGTACACAGAAAAATGTACACAGAAAGTGTTTATGGCAGTGTGCAGTTAGCCAGTAAACAACAGTAAACAAGTTAGGCATGGTTTTGATTGTCCATGAGTGTCCGTGTGCAGTAAGGTGTGGTGTAAAGTGTCCTTGTGCGGGATGGTGTGGTATAAAAAAAAAAGAGAATATAAAAAAATATGAAAAAAATATGAAAAAGAAAATATGAAAAAGAAATGGAATGTAAAGTGTACTGTGCTGTGCAAGTCCAGTGTATAATGTGCCGTAGCACGAAAAGTGTGGTTGTGCAGGGGAAAAAAATGGTGATGATGGAGAGAGTGGGCCAGCTTTTTAGATCCAGTTTTTTTAGATCCAGTTTTTTTTTTCCAAATCAAGTGTCTTTCTTTATTCATTTTTTAACTGTTTTTTATTTATTTTAAATGTTACTTTTTGATTCAGTTTGAATTCACTCTTTTTTCTTTCCTCAATATTTATTATTATAATGAATACATTCAGATTTATTTCATTTAGCACAAATTTGAATGATACATTTTTTTTTCCTTCGTAAAGTTCAGTTCTATTTTACGTATTTCATTTTTTTTTTTTCCAAATCCAGGTTGATTAGCTATTGGCGAGCACGATCCAACCTAGTTATCAGGTAATCGATACCCTCTCGATCTATTCCTACGTTCTGTCCAAATCTACATGTTACACATGATTAGCATGTGTGTCTTCAGAGGTGGTCGATACATTAGTTTTCTCTCCAACGACTTGTGTTCTATTTCAGAGTCCTTTCTCTTACTCGTTTTCACTCCGTCAATTTCCTGTAATGTCAGTAACCATGGCAGCGACGTGTCGCGGCAGCAGGTACTTCATAAAAACCTAATGATGCCCAAACGCCATACGGCCGATACAGAAATACAGACCTTCCACCCCAAATACAGACCTGCACAATGAACCCACACTGGGCTTTTGGTCTACCTGAGCTTCCAAAAACCAATCAAGATCATCATGAAGCTGTTTCATTCAGGGTTAAATAAGGGTTTAATAGGTAAAATAAGATTTTCTGACAGACTTATGAGCCACAGTTTCTCACTATCAGGGACAAAACATTTATCCATCCATCGGTTTTCTCTGCGTAAAACAAACTTGGAATGAAGACATTTGTTGAAGTCTGCTGTAAGAAGTAGAACATTTAAGTAGATCATATCCTTAAAAATCTTATATAACACACACACACACACACACACACACACACACACACACACACACACACACACACACACACACACACACACACACACACACACACACACACTTTGTTATTTAACCACATTTTATTTAAAATTGGTTAGAAAATGTAAACTGTTGATGTTTTCTAATGTTAATTAATAATAATCTGTGTTAATAAAAAACAAGCAATTTGATGTTTTGCATTTGAACCGAAGCGAGACTTCAGAACTGAGCTACATACCGTGAGTTTTGTGTAGCGTTTAAGTGTTTGTCTACGTTAGGGTTTCTATCCAATCAGTTTACAGCCGTCGCATCCTGTGTTGCCGTAGGAACGACAGAGAAACAGCGTGGGTTCTTGATTTAAATCCATGTTGATTGAAGCGGTTATTTGAAACTCTCAGACTGAGATCTGGTCACTTTGAGGCCCCTAGAAAGCATCCAGTAACGTCTGCGTTTTCACGTCCTTTGACTGGATGGTCAGAAAGCGCACTAGTCAGAGCTTGCGAACCGCATCTGTAGCAAACTGCACAATCTCAAATATATTAGTGTGGATTTAATTGTTTTTTTTTTGTTTTTGTTTTTGTTCCACAATGAGTTGTTGCAGATGCACTTACAAGGACGCTTATAAAAGCTGGAGATCGTGAGGAAAAGGCCCGATAAAACCCGTGCAAAACATGAACCATTTCTACGTTTTCTTTCCTGTACACTTCAGATTGCCTTCATTTTAAATCCCCAGGAAAAAGCCGGGTTTATTTTATCGATGCTTCTGCTAGAGATGAAGTATGCGGGAGATGCAGCTGAATTGTGTTCGTTGGGTTTCTTGCTTTAAAAATAACATTTATTACTTTCTTCACCAGAAAGCGTTGTCACGTTTTGTTTTTTTTCTATTTAAAACGTTCAGTAACAGAAACTATTTTTGTGACATCACTACGCTGGAATCTGACGCATCTACGATACCGGACATGTTTTCCACAAGTTGAATGTGAAAAGGTGAAAAAGTCGTCCGGAAAAGACACTGAGCATAAATCCAGAATCCATTTTCAAAGTGAACTTAACGCAGCAGCACAATCCAGTGAGCATCAACAGTGTTGGAAGCATTTCCTCTGCAATTCTTGAGGTCTACTGCTTTATCTGTGCACCAAATATCCTTTACTTTACAAAGATCCTCCACTAACTCACGAATTTCTGACCTAATTTCTGAGCCCCAGGACACACACACACACACACACACACACACGCGCACACGCACACACGCACACACAGGCACGCACACACGCACACGGCTGAAACTGTTGCTATGTTTTGGTCATATTCATTTTTCCTCCCCAGTTTTCTGTCCACTAGAACCACAGAAACAACAGCAAACATCACGCTGTGTGTTCACACGAGGTGCCTGACCCACGACCTTTCAATCTTTTCCATTATTCCTGTTTATTTGGACAATAGTGAGTAGAAAACACGCTTTCCTGCATGCACTCGCGCTGCTTAAATGCTGTACAAACAAATATCAAATTTAATTTATAAAATTTATATTCAATTATTATTAAACTAAACACAATCCTGTACATGTAAAACTGCCATTAGGCTGATCATTTTCCATTAATGTTCAGAATATATTAATTATATAAAGGCCATTTATTGCTTAACATCCATCTTCAACAACCACTCAGAGCAGGACAATGGACTACGAGTAGACCCCAAAACAAGACCCCGTCTTACACAGATGTGTTCTGATGACTCCATCATAACTTGAATATAATAATAGCCTAACCAGGAGTCTTCAAGTATGGAGATCAGTATAGGGAGGTATACTGTAATTTACTGTAACAGACCAAACAACAGCCTGAGATGAACTGAGGACCCTGGAGATGTGATGCAGCTGATGCTACTCACCTCACCACTGTATAATGCTAAATGGGATTTAGAGGTAGTGCTGGATCACGCACGGATTGTGGTCAGACCTCATACATCCCACTCTCTTCTCCACTTCCAAGCACAGGAAGGTGTAAGTGTTGAACAATAGGGTAGAAAAAATTGTGAGTGATCTCCACCAAAGCTGCTGCTGCTGCTGCTGCTGATGATGGTACTAGCTTTGAAATTGAAACGTATACCAAGCGCTCTATTCCCAATCAAAATTTGTGTGGGCGTGGCCTGTGGTAAGAGTGGGGCAGAAGATGGATGGGTGATGCTCCAGCACACGCTCCACTAAGCATTAGAGCAGCATAAACCCTGCACATGATCACGGTAATTTCTGCATCCTGTAGAGTCGTTCCTTCTCCCCAAAGGCCACTTCCTGCCTTTTTCTCTGGAAACAATGCCAACGTCTCAGAGCATCTGGTCGACATCCTCACAGCAATCAAGCAAACACTCCCTCAGCCTTTGATGGAAGATGATGAGAAACGTGGTTTGGTGACTTAATGTACCTCGACATCACACTCGTTCACAGCCACAGTGCCACTGACTCAGATCAGTAGATGCAGTGAAACGCTGTAGAGGAAGTCCAACCTTTACTACCGTAGATCAGTACAGATCTACACCTGCACCTCATCTCTCACAAAATAACAGGAAATCCTACATACATATATTTTCACATCTCACATCATTTCCAGCCGTATTAATTCCCAAAATCATCTTTCTAAAATGTCGATCTGCATTACATAATAAAATACAGTGAGAATATTATTGACACTGGTGGTCTGAAGCCTGTTCGTTTCTGACTGCACTGCGAGACAGCGGTGTGGACGTGTGTGTGGATTTCCACCTCTAATCAAAGCAGATGCGGCATATAAACGTGACCAAAGAGACGGACTGAAGCCATTACCAGTAAAAACAACAAACTCTCAACCATCATCACCATCAGCTTGTTGGAGTTAATGATGACGGGTTTCACCGTCTTTGTGTACTGGACTTTTAAATGAAGGAAATCATCATCGGTCTACTGACCAGGTGCAGAAGCGAGTGGTGATAAAGGCAGAAGCAATGCATGAAGGCAGGAGGGAAATGTGATGGAGGCAGGAGGGAGGTGTGATTGAGGTATTATGGAGGTTTGATGGAGGCAGGAGGGAGGTGTGATGGAGGCAGGAGGGAGGAGTGATGGAGGCAGGAGGGAGGAGTGATGGAGGCAGGAGGGAGGAGTGATGGAGGCAGGAGGGAGGAGTGATGGAGGTATTATGAAGGTGTGATGGAGGCAGGAGGGAGGCGTGATGGAGGCAGGATGGAGGTATTATGGAGGTGTGATGGAGGCAGGAGGGAGGTGTGACGGAGGTATTATGGGGGTGTGTTGGAGGCAGGAGGGAGGCGTGATGGAGGTATTATGAAGGTTATGATGGAGGCAGGAGCGAGGCGTGATGGAGGCAGGAGGGAGGTGTGATGGAGGCAGGAGGGAGGAGTGATGGAGGCGTGATGGAGGTGTGATGGAGGCAGGAGGGAGGAGTGATGGAGGTATTATGGAGGTGTGATGGAGGCAGGAGGGAGGCGTGATGGAGGTATTATGAAGGTTATGATGGAGGCAGGAGCGAGGCGTGATGGAGGCAGGAGGGAGGTGTGATGGAGGCAGGAGGGAGGAGTGATGGAGGCGTGATGGAGGTGTGATGGAGGTATTATGGAGGTGTGATGGAGGCAGGAGGGAGGTGTGACGGCGGTATTATGGGGGTGTGTTGGAGGCAGGAGGGAGGTGTGACGGCGGTATTATGGGGGTGTGTTGGAGGCAGGAGGGAGGTGTGACGGCGGTATTATGGGGGTGTGATGGAGGCAGGAGGGAGGTGTGACGGCGGTATTATGGGGGTGTGTTGGAGGCAGGAGGGAGGTGTGACGGCGGTATTATGGGGGTGTGTTGGAGGCAGGAGGGAGGTGTGACGGCGGTATTATGGGGGTGTGTTGGAGGCAGGAGGGAGGTGTGATGGAGGCAGGAGGGAGGTGTGACGGCGGTATTATGGGGGTGTGTTGGAGGCAGGATGGAGGTGTGACGGCGGTATTATGGGGGTGTGTTGGAGGCAGGAGGGAGGTGTGATGGAGGCAGGAGGGAGGTGTGATGGAGGCAGGAGGGAGGAGTGATGGAGGCAGGAGGGAGGAGTGATGGAGGCAGGAGGGAGGAGTGATGGAGGTATTATGAAGGTGTGATGGAGGCAGGAGGGAGGCGTGATGGAGGCAGGATGGAGGTATTATGGAGGTGTGATGGAGGCAGGAGGGAGGTGTGACGGAGGTATTATGGGGGTGTGTTGGAGGCAGGAGGGAGGCGTGATGGAGGTATTATGAAGGTTATGATGGAGGCAGGAGCGAGGCGTGATGGAGGCAGGAGCGAGGCGTGATGGAGGCAGGAGGGAGGAGTGATGGAGGTATTATGGAGGTGTGATGGAGGCAGGAGGGAGGTGTGACGGCGGTATTATGGGGGTGTGTTGGAGGCAGGAGGGAGGTGTGACGGCGGTATTATGGGGGTGTGTTGGAGGCAGGAGGGGGAGGGTTATGGGGTGGGGAGGGGAGGTGTGACGGCGTATTATGGGGGTGTGTGGAGGCAGGAGGGAGGTGTGACGGCGGTATTATGGGGGTGTGTTGGAGGCAGGAGGGAGGTGTGACGGCGGTATTATGGGGGTGTGTTGGAGGCAGGAGGGAGGTGTGACGGCGGTATTATGGGGGTGGGGGGGGGGGGGGGGGGTGTGTTGGAGGCAGGAGGGAGGAGTGATGGAGGTATTATGGGGGTGTGATGGAGGCAGGAGGGAGGTGTGACGGCGGTATTATGGGGGTGTGTTGGAGGCAGGATGGAGGTGTGACGGCGGTATTATGGGGGTGTGTTGGAGGCAGGAGGGAGGTGTGATGGAGGCAGGAGGGAGGTGTGATGGAGGCAGGAGGGAGGTGTGACGGCGGTATTATGGGGGTGTGTTGGAGGCAGGAGGGAGGAGTGATGGAGGTATTATGGGGGTGTGATGGAGGCAGGAGGGAGGTGTGACGGCGGTATTATGGGGGTGTGTTGGAGGCAGGATGGAGGTGTGACGGCGGTATTATGGGGGTGTGTTGGAGGCAGGAGGGAGGTGTGATGGAGGCAGGAGGGAGGTGTGATGGAGGCAGGAGGGAGGTGTGACGGCGGTATTATGGGGGTGTGTTGGAGGCAGGATGGAGGTGTGACGGCGGTATTATGGGGGTGTGTTGGAGGCAGGAGGGAGGCGCGATGGAGGCAGGAGGGAGGTGTGATGGAGGCAGGAGGGAGGCGTGATGGAGGCAGGAGGGAGGTGTGACGGCGGTATTATGGGGGTGTGTTGGAGGCAGGATGGAGGTGTGACGGCGGTATTATGGGGGTGTGTTGGAGGCAGGAGGGAGGCGCGATGGAGGCAGGAGGGAGGTGTGATGGAGGTGTGATGGAGGCAGGAGGGAGGCGTGATGGAGGCGTGATGGAGGCGTGATGGAGGCAGGAGGGAGCGGCTGTGACCGGGTTCAGCCCAGAGACTGACGCAGATTTCAGCACGAAACACGCGGTTCACTACAATACAGCAAACTATTCATCTGCAGTAAGAGACCTGAGCATCACACACACACACACACACACACACACACACACACACACACACACACACACACACAGAGTCTGGCAGCACATCACCGCTCACATGGCTGCAGGCCAGCTGTAATGATCAGACTGTGCTCATCACCTCCCACTCCCCCACCACACACACACACACACACACACGGCTGTGAACGAAACAGGGTGGAAGTTGCATCACTCTGATTAGTGGAGTTATGAAGCCGGACAGAGGTGTGTGTGTGTGTGTGTGTGTGTGGCCCGGTAGGTCAGCAGTGTCTCTGAGCAGGCGCGTCTGTACCTTGCGTTTCCTGGTTTCGGCCGAGCCGCTCCACACAAAGCACTGGTAAATGACGCGCAGGTTCTGCTTCCAGTTCTCCACTTTGAAGCCGTTCACGTGGGAGCAGCCTGCCGGACCCATGGCCGCGCAATCGCATCCGAGACGCGTCGCAGATTCAGCGACAGGAGCCGCGTTCCGCCGACCAGCACCGACACCGACACCGACAGATTATTATCCAGCGATTGTTCCGTTTCAGCAGGCTCTGCAGGCAGCCGCGGCGCTGCTCCGGACGCGTGCCTCACTCATACGGCAGAGCTCCGCGAGATGTAAGCCTTATTCCTGGAAGGTCCTCGGCATCCGCTCGCTTCCGCCGCGGTGTGGTTTTAATCCCGGAGCCACTTTAAACCTGCTGTTTTTCCAAGTCGGATGTTTTAATGGACGGCACTGGAATTCAAGTGAACACCGTGGGCGACACAAACCTCACGGTGCCGCCGCCTGATTGGTGGATGGCGGGTTTCGTGCGTGTTCCATTGGTTGAGGGTTGTGTCATTTGTGTCTCAGGCCCCGCCTTTACTTAATAATGAAGCGACCTAATTGGCCGCGCGGCCTGCTCTTCAAATGCACGGTCATGTTACCCCCACCCCCTCTCTGCCGGAAGCTCCGGTGTTGAGTTCGGTACAGCGGCGGGACAGTGTCTGGGCCCAGGGCATGTTCCGGCCGATTTTCCCTCAAACTGCATTAAAAACTGCATTTTTACAAATAAGTGTACAAGGGGAAACTTTAATTCAATGTTCACATCAATAATTCATGTTTTTTTTTACAATTATACCTAGTTGACTTCGCCATGTTACTGACGTCATTTCCGTCACTACGCTCGACACGACACTACGCTCCCTTTCACCATCGATGTATGTATATATATATACACACACACACACACACACACATATTGAAGCAATTAAACATAAAATAGTAAACTGAAATGATTTTGAATAAGATTTTCCCTGTTTATGTTTCTTGGCCTAATAAAGTTTCAGCTCTTGTGGGAATGAAAAAGAGTTCTTGTGGGAACTCTTTTTCATATTTATTTCTTATTTCATATTTTTATATTCTTATTTTTATACCACACCATTCCGCACAAGGACACTTTACACCACACCTTACTGCACACGGACACTCATGGACAATCAAAAACCATGCCTAACTTGTTTACTGTTGTTTACTGTTTAACTGCACACTGCCATAAACATTTTCTGTGTATGTGTATATATATGTATATGTATGTATATATACATATATATTTATATATCTTTATATCTTTATTTATCTGCCTTCTTTTTCTTGTTATTATATTTTTCTTTTAAATTTTGTTATTATATTTATATTTTTATTCTCCTTTTTACCTTATTTTATTCCCTCATGCCGGACCGTCGTTAAAAGCATTTCACTGCATGTCGTACCCTGTATGTATGTGTATGTGACAAATAAAATTTTATTTGATTTGATTTTGATTTGTTCACACACACACACACACACACACACACACACACACACACACACACACACACACACACACACACACGTTCAGTCACTAGGTGAATGTGAAGTTCAGCAGGGTTTTACCCTCAGCCAGCAAGGCCTTTTCATCATCACTGATGGGTTTTAATTTATTCTTGTCCATGAATATGTACTAAATTATTTCCAGTAGTCTGCATTTTGTATTTTGTCACGATTTGCCAGGCAGAGGGACCGAGCTGGAAAGGATGTGCTACAAGTTCCATCTGCAATGAAGGATGCATATGGAAGTGTGTTGACAGGGTGGAGAGAGGAGTTGTGGTATTGTATGAGGAGGTTAGGTGTGTCAGAGAAGTATGTGAGGGTGGTGCAGGACATGTATGAGGACAGTGTGACAAAAGTGGTGTGCCAAGGTGGAGGTTGGTCTGCATCAAGGATCGGCTCTGAGCCCTTTCCTGTTTGCAGTGGTGATGGACAGGTTGATGGACGAGGTTAGACAGGAGTCTCTATGGACTATGATGTTTGAAAATGATATTGTTATTTGTGGTTAAAGTAGGGAGCAGGTTGAGAAGAGCCTGGAGAGGTGGAGGTATGTGCTGGAGAGAAGGGGAATGAAAGTCAGTAGGAATAAGACAGGGTACATGTGTTTAAATGAGAGAGAGGCAGTGGAGGGGTGCGGTTGCAGGGAGAAGAGGTGGAGAAGGTGGAGGAATTCAGGTACCTGGGGTCAACAGTGCAAAGTAATGGCGAGTGTGTTAGAGAAGTGAAGAAAAGAGTGCAGGCAGGGTGGAGTGGGTGGAGAAGAGTGATAGCAGGAGTGATTTGTGATAGAAGAGTATCTGTGAGAGTGAAAGGGAAAGTTTATAGGACTGTGGTGAGACCTGAGATGTTGTATGGTTTAGAGACAGTGGAATTAAGTAAAAGACAGGAGGTGGAGCTGGAGGTAGCAGAGCTGAAGATGTCGAGGTTTCCGGTGGGAGTGACGACGATGGACAGGATTAGAAATGAGTTTATTAGAGGGACAGCGCATGTAGGACGTTTTGGAGACAAGGTGAGGGAGACGAGATTGAGATGGTTTGGACATGTGCAGAGGAGGGACATGGGGTATATCAGTTGGTTTTAAAAGGAGGCAGATGTAGAGGACGCCAAGAGCCCTTTACAGTCAGGATTGGTGGGAACCCTTTAGCCTAAAATTCATGTTGCTTGAAGATGTTGCTTTAACCAATCAGATTACGAATTGGCCACAGCATCTAGCAGGTGTACATTTATGTCAGCATGTTCAGAGAGCGCACTGGTCAGAACTCACAAACTATACAACATTATTCATATATCCTACCTAGAAGAAATATATGCACACGTTTCACTGAAAAAAGAATCCATTTTCAGTAAATGAATTAGAATTGTGTATTAGAATGAATAGACATCTACAGACAAGCGTCTCGAACAAAGAAGTCCAGTCATTTTATTGTTTCGGTCATAAATGCAGCTGTGGTTTTGCACTTCAATATTGATAAATAAAACACTGACAAAACAGGATTGGTGTGTATGGGAGCGCTGTGAAAGAAAAAATATATATAATTGCAGACATTTTAGGATTTCCTCTGATATAGTCCATACTCAATTGGCTGATATTCGTCCTGATGATGGGTCTTCAGCATTGCAGGGGTCCACGTTTGCGGCAGAGGCCTCAGGAGTAGGATGATGTCTTGCTGCCAACATCGTCTTCTTGTGTTCCCATACTCTGAAGTAGCGGAAAATAAAAGGGAATTTAAGACAAGTGTTCTGGACTGGGTAGGGAACAGAAGTAGTATTTCTCTGCCAGGATAAGACACGAACACCAGGCTTAAAAAAAATATAAATAAAAGAAAAAATGAAAATGACAGAAATCTGTGTACCTTTTGTACAAACTGCGGATTGACTGTGATCTCCTGATCCATGGCCTTTAGTTTCTCATCCAGTTCTATACACTTCAGCATCTGGAGTGATATGCAAATAACGAGAATATGTAAGAAACTTCGACACGACCTGAAAGCAGACCGAGTCGGTGTGGATCGACAAAATCGTCTGTGTGGTTTCAGTATATACTATTTAAGTTTGGGCGGTCAGAATCTCCGATTTATGAAACAGGAATAACAGAATGAACTCGAGCAAAATTCTCCAAACACAAAGGCTGAAATTGAAGAACACATATTACAGATATTTGACCTTGCTGTCACCTTGATCCTGCTTGGATCAATTCTAAAATCTATTCATCCGTTCATCTGCTGGTTACAAAAGATAAAACCTTCAAGGCATGAAAACTAATCAGTATCTTGGCACTGTTGAACTAGAAGCTAAGAACTAATGAAGAGCATCGAATAAGATGTAAGTAAAATACACGGCTAAAAGGTTATTACAACTATAAAGATTATAAATATAATTTATATAATACTGTAATTTCCGCACTATAAAGCGCACCTATATATAAGCCGCACCCACTGAATTTTACAAATATTTTTATTTTTAACATAAATAAGCCGTCTACACTAATGAACTTTACACAGGCTTTAACGAAAGACACGTTACACAGTGTAACAAGTAAAACATGTTGTGCTTCCTTTAGGAGCATAGTGGTATTTTGGGAATAGCATGCCAGAATTGAGCTCTCCCTTCACCCAGACTCAACGCGCTACAATGGCTTGTATCTTAACAGTGGCCAACCAAGAAAGTCACTGTTTTCCTTCTTCCTTTCACAACTATTTCTCTCGGGAGTTTATCTTTTGGCACCGTTGTGCGTTTAAAAATCACCCAATGGCAGTTTTGCTCCCGATGCCGTGCAGCTTAGAACACAGGTGAGGTGCGTTTTTTTCGTTTCCGTTTGGAAATTTCATTGGTCTAATGTTATGTCGCTCAGTTTTTTGGCTTAAAGTTTGTGAAACCGGGAAAAACCCAGGAAAAATTCATAAATAAGCCACTTCGTTGTTTAAGCCGCGGGATTCAAAACGTGGGAAAAAAGTAGCGGCTTATAGTCCGAAAAATACAGATTAATTAAAGATTAATCTGTAGCATCTGAAATGTCTTATTAATTCCACCTATTGTCCATTAGAAAGTCTCATTCTCATACAGTACCATCACCTCTAACACCTGCATGTCATTAGTGAAGTGTAGTGTAGTGTGTGTGTGTGTGTGTGTGTGTGTGTGTGTGTGTGTGTGTGACATTGCCCCCTTTTCCTCTTCAGCCAGGCAGCAGACTACTCAAAGCTTTACACATTTATTACAAACCTCTTGGTCAATTTTGTGGAGCATTGCAGGATTGTTGTATTTTTCAGGGTTGTCATGGAAACAGACCATGCCATCTTTCTGGTTGATACTGGCATAAATCTCTCCATCTTCAATCTGTGAGGAACAAAAGATCAGTTCAGGAGAGAATGCCCACAAGCTTAGCATGAAATATATTTAATAGTAATAAACAGAGAATCTTCCCAACATCCAAGTACATAATGTTACAGAAGCACTCAATCAGAATCTCAAAAGAAATCCTGACAATTCAGGGAATGAGACTTGAGGGAAACCTATAAAGTGTAGCTCAATTCACCCTGACGTCCAACTGTGTCTGTCAGAGCACAACATGGAGACTCCAAACTTGGCTGGATGAAGATGCCCCCAATGGCTACTTGAACTAGTTGAATGATCACAGTGACTGAAGGAACCCCATGGTCTTGGTGCTGATGGATCAATCTGGGTTTTATTTTGTGCTAACTTTAGGAATGTTCACTGTCAGAATGTGACCCATCTTACACACTGATGGACTGCTTGGTTGGTGTGGTTGGTTAGGTCTTCCATTATTCAATACTAGATTTAAAGATTGGGGTATTAGCAGACTCCAATATCCCAAGAAAAAACAGGTTTTGTTATTATATTTCAAATTTTTTAATTACATAATTATATTAATTAAACATTCATGTTTATTCTATTTAGCACATTTTCATGATTCAGTCCTATTTTACATGGAGTACATGATTAGGTTTAACTAGTATCCATTTTAAAAACTTAGTTGATTTATCGGCAGGTACGCTCCTACCTAGAGATTAATAACAGTAAAATCCACTTGGTCAACCTCTAACCTCTAATTTGTCACATGTACTTTACGGCACTGTGAAATTTGCATATCCCAGTTATGTTGGGAAGCTGGGGTCAGAACGCGGTGTCATACAGCACCCCTCAACACAGAGGGTTAAGGGCCTTGCTCAAGAAAAGTGTCAGGCCTTCTAATCAGTGGCTGTTGCATTCTTCAGAATTCTTTCATTTGAATTGCAGACTTGAATGCTGTTGGACTCTGTTTTATCCCAGGTGGTGAAGGAGAACAAGTGCCTGGTGCTGTAAATCAGTGATAAACTACATCAGCAAGTGCATTGATGATGTCACAGTCTCCAAGAACATCATCTCACACCCCAACCAGAAACCGTGGATAACTGAGGTGTGTGCACTCCTGAAGACCCGAGACGACAAGGCGCCCCTTAAGAACAGCGAGGGCCCTCAGAGGCAAAGCGTGCACATGCGCAGAGTATCCACAAACACTTCACGCACAGTGGCGGCACACGGCGCATGTGGCAGTGCATCCAAGCCTTCACCAACTACAGGACATCACCTGCCTGTGATAGTGATGAATCCCTTCCAGATGTTCTGAACAGCTTCTACACCCATTTCAAAGCGCAGAAAGAAGTGACAGTGCGAAAGACCACCCCTCCTTCCAACGACCAGGTGTTTTGTCTCTCCACTGCTGATGCGAGGAACGCGCTAGGCAGAGTCATCCAATGGAAAGCTGCAGGACCAGACAACATTCCTGGCAGTGTGCTCAGAGGATGTGCAGACCAACTGGCAAATGTTCTTACAGACATCTTCAATATCTCTCTGAGCAGTGCAGTTGTCCCAACGTGCTTCAAGACAACGACCATCGTCCCGCTGCGCTCACTCCTATCATCAGTGCTTCAAGAGGCTCATCATGAGGAACAAAGTAACTGCCTGTAACAGTTTGCATACCGCCCAAACCGCTTGGGAAGCTGAACCTGTTGGGTCTGAACATTTCCCTCTGTAACTGGTTCCTGGACTTTTTGACTGGAAGACCTCAGGCAGTCTGGATCGCGAACAGCATCTTCAACACCATCACACTGGGCACTGGGGCCCCTCAGGGCTGTGCACTCAGTCCCCTGCTGTTCACCCTGCTGACCCACGACTGTGTAGCAATGCACAGTTCCAATCACATCATCGTTCTTGCAGATGAGACTTGTGGTGGGTCTCATCAGCAAAAACCATGAGTCAGCATACAGAGAGGAGGTGCAGAATTTAACAGACTGGCGTAAAGACAACAATTGTCTCTGAATGTAGACAAAAAGAGATGTTTGTTGATTTCAGGAGGACACAAATTTAACAGCCCCATAGAACATCAATGGCTCCTCCGTCAAGATCATGCGGAGCACCAAATACCTTGGTGTTCACCTGGTGGAGAACCTGACCTGGTCCCCCAACACCAGCTCACAGAGGAAGGCTTTCTGAGAAAGCTGCGAAAGGCACCACACATCCTCGCAACCTTCTACAGAGGGACCATCGAAAGCACCCTGAGCAGCTGCATCACTGCACCGTCTCGGATCGGAAGACCCTACCGAGGATAGTGAGGATGGCTGGGAAGATCATCAGGGTCTTTCTTCCTTCCATTATGGACATTTACACCTCAAGCCACCAGCATTGTGACTGATCACACACAGTCCTCACACACACCCCTGCCATCTGGAAAGAGGTACAGAAGCATTTGTCACATCCAAACTGTGTATTTTACCACAAGCCATCAGACTCCTCAACATGAAGGTACATTGATACACTGCACTGATACACAAAATCAACAAGGAAAAAAAACACTTCTGATGAACCAAAATTCACATTCAGCTCAATGTTTATATGTATTCATTTTTTTATTTGTATATGGACAATCACTTTTGCACAACCTTCTTCATACTTTAAGTGGACAATCCTTCTTGCACAACCTACTGTACTGATCAGCGCTACAATGTTACTGTTTTTCCTTGTCTCACGTTAACTCGTCTTTTTTTTTGTTTGTTTTTTTGCACTGAATGTGGCCTGTGAACTTTGTGTTGTTAGATTAGAGTTACGTGTACGTCTGTGTTCCTTGTGTTCCATTTGTTAATTTATGTTGTTTGCTGTAGCACCTTGGTCCTGGGGACACGTTGTTTCGTTTCACTGTGTACTGCACTGTATAAGGTTGAATGGGAATATACAGTGACAGGACGCAGTGTATGGGATTATACAGTTATGAGGATGCAGAGTATAGTATTATACAGTGACAGGACGCAGTGGATGGGATTACACAGTGATGGGGACGCAGTGTATGGGATTATACAGTAATCGAACACAGTGTATGGGATTACACAGAGATGGGGATGCAGTGTATGGGATTTACAGTAATCGAACACAGTGTATGGGATTATACAGTTATGAGGATGCAGAGTATAGTATTATACAGTGACAGGACGCAGTGGATGGGATTACACAGTGATGGGGATGCAGTGTATGGGATTATACAGTAATCGAACACAGTGTATGGGATTACACAGTGATGGGGATGCAGTGTATGGGATTATACAGTGACAGGGCGCAGTGTATGGGATATACAGTGTATGGGATTATACAGTTATAGGGTGCAGTGTATGGTATTATACAGTGACACGGCGCAGTGTATGGGATATACAGTGTATGGGATTATATAGTAATCGAACACAGTGTATGGGATTACACAGTGATGGGGATGCAGTGTATGGGATTATACAGTAAAGTGGATACAGTGTATGGGATTAGTACCATATCCTAAAATATTTTACAGATCAAGATGTAAATATCGGGAAATTAAAGATGAAATTCTAATCTCTTGCTTCACATTTATCTTTTGATTTTGAGGACAAATAGTAAGACAAAAAAAAAAAGAGAAAAAGATTTGGCCTTGCTCTTTTAATACCTCTGCAGTGCTCTGTACAGAATTTAATAGCTACACTTACATCAAACAAACTACTTCATGCAAAAGACTGCAACAATCTGGAAAAGCGTTAAATATTTCAAATGATCCTATTTGTGTGCAGGATGAATTCTTCCTCTGATGAAAACAAAACTCTCAAACATCCCAGACCAGATTTATCAGTGTTCAAGTGGGAAAAGTTCACATGGCAACATATCAACAGATACACCAGGGATTTATCACTGAAATTTGAAATTCTCCAGTTATAATTAAAGAACTGAATTATGTTCAATATTTTATTTTAAAACACTGGAACTCAAAATCAATTATCGTAGGATGAGATATTTTTCTATGTTGGAAAAACGAATTGTTTTTGTGAAACTTCATAACCTCTTTATCTTGGTAAAGCTGCTTTGGGAAAATGTTCACTGTTGAAAATGATCTACAAATAAAACTGAATTTATTTGAATTGCAATTATCTTAACACAGACATCATTACTTTCCCAGTGGCATCTACCTTTACATCATTAGGGTTAAATACCCTGTTTCTGAAAGATCAAGCTGGGAATCTGAAGCAAAAAGCAGACCAAAGAGCATTCAACAAAAATGTTAGTTTACATGTGAGATCAGGGAAAGGGAACAAAATATTATCTGAATGTTTGGATATCCAAGTGAGCACAGCTGGATCAATAATCAGGAAATGAAAGCTGCACCACATCACGCAGGCCCTGCCAAGAAAAAGCTGTCCCACAAAAGGTAATAGTGCACCAGTCAACTATATCAAGAGCATGTGTGGAGGAGGCAAAAAAAGAAGAAGGGGTAAAAAGTACCATTTGAAAGCTATCTAGAGCTTGCCAGAACACATGTGAGTGACACAGGTGCAAAGCTGGAGAAGGTTTTGTGGTCAAGACCAAGATACACCATGGTATACATGCCTCAAAGCGAAGTATGGTGGAGGCAGAATCATGCAGTGGGGATGCTTCTCATCAGCAGGAACTTAGCATCTTGTATGAACTGAAGGTAGAATGGATAAGCTGCAAAAGAACCGGCTTCATTTCACTACAGAAAAATTAGAAGCTTGGGAGAATATTCACTTTTCAACAGGACAATGATCCCAAGCACAAGGCCAAAGCAGCAGGAAAGTGATGAAGAAAAAAAAAGACACAATTTCCCAGTTTTTCCCAGTTTTTCATTTCTCACAAAAACTTTCCTCAACACAAAAAATAATGTCACCATGAAATAAGTAATTTAGAGTTCCAGTGTTCGAAAATAAAACATTGAAGAAACTTCAAAGCATCAATTGTAATTCAGTAATGTGAAATAAGTGGTCAGAGGTCGGAAGAGATTTGCATGGCACCGTCAATTATTCAATTCGGGTTTTTTTTCCTGGCACATAACACTGGACTTGCATCAGGGATTCTAAAGAAGAACAAGTAACAGTTAATAATCCTGCTCATGATCACATGATCACATGATCTGACCACTCCACCTGCTCCTGGAGTCGTTACTGTAGTCTGTACCTACACGATATTTCTGAACGATCATAGTTTATTGTTTTTTTAAAAGCAAGTTCAGCATTTCCACCACCGTGACACTGAGCAGGAAAAAAGCAGCTGATAAGGCAGCTGTTGTGGTCACGTGGTGAATGAACTGATGAAGGCAGGACACACGTCGCAGGTGGTCTATACACATGATAACAAACGAACCCGTTCTAGGAAAACTAAAACCTTCACATCTGACACCTGAACGAAGACAAAAACCATCTGCTCACCTTTGCATCTGCACTTCTAATGCTCAATTAATATGCAAACACTTAAATCATGACTTTCCTGTACACAGCACGAAGTCTTTTGGCAAATAGAACCAAAGTTATGATAGTTCAACTTCTTTACAGTTGTTTTCTGGACATATGCAATTTTATCTGATTTTACTTTTTTTTTTTTATCTTGTTGAATGAATTGTGATATGAATGCTGTAATATTAGCTGTAGAATCCACTCTCTATAAGGGAAACAAATGATTTAGTATTGGGGGTGTAACGATACACGTGTTCGTACCGCAGTTTGTTGCTACGGAGCTTTTCGGTTCCTTACACGTGCCTTTGCGTTTTAGCACTTTAAAACATTTTAAAACACTTTAAAACATTTTAAAACACTTTAAAACACTTTAAAACACTTTAAAACACTTTAGCGCTTTATGTCCAGCTTCAAGAATTTTTTTTTAAAAGGAGAAAATCCTGACAATTCCACATATTGATAGCGTGAATGAATGACGGATGGAAGGAATGAAGACATTTGTTAAAGTCTGCTGCAATAAAAACAATTAGGTAGATCACATCTTTAGAAAATGTTATATTTAATGTAAAACACAAACACACGTGTATTACACAAACGGGGTCTAACAAATGTAAACTATTTACTTAAATCTTTCCATTTATTCAATCAATTTAATTTGTGCCAATTTAATTGATTACCCAATTTAATCAATATAATAAAAAGTGTATTGCATTAATTAGATTAATTCTATTAGATTTTTTTATATATTATAATAAAATATTATTTTATATATTTACCCAAACAGACATTTTATTTAAAATTGTTTCAAAAATGTAAACTGTTTAAATGTTGATCACAAATAATAATAATTATTCTATAAGTTAAATAATAATAAACTGCATAAAAATAAAAATACATTATTTGTTTCGTATTTCTTTCCCATAACTGTACCGAAATTGAACCGAATCGTGACCGAGGTAAAACCGAGGTATGTATCAAACCGTGAATTTTGTGTACTTTTACACCACTACTTAGAATAATTCTTTATTTTAATTTATTCAGGTGTAATTTCACTGAGGAGCCCAGCAGCAGTGCTTGTTATGTAAATACGAGGATGATGAAGGTGGTGGTGGTGTAGCTGACTCACCATGTGCAGGACGTATTTCTCAGCCTCCTGGGGCCCTGAGAGCTGGACTCGACTCGCCATGTCTTGTAAAGACAACGTCAGGAACGTCTACATCACAGGGAAATCAAACCATTTAAAACCGGAATGCACATAACTTCACTCGTAATGATCTGTGACATTGTGCTGTAGAAGAACCTTGGTTAGCCTCTGGATGTTCTTCTTGTACAGTGAGGAGAGGCACTGCTTGACCAGGCCCATGTTACTGTCACGTGTGAACGTTTCGCTGTGCTTGTTGACGAGGATGCGCAGCTCAGACGGGTTGTTGGTTGTGTACACTTGGGCCAGCTCGTGGTAAACATTACTGAGGGGCTACAACAACAGAAAGAATATTAAGGAGTTAGCAAACACCCCAGGTTCATAGAGTGCAGAAAAAGAAGGTAATTATCACTAGAATAACAATCAAAGTGAATAAACGTCACACGGTGTGTCTCCAAGGCTGAGCTCATAAAGAGTAGGTGTGACTGCACCACTTTATAATATTCACAGGAACAGCTGGTGGCTTCAGCACAGCAGACCAGCTATTGATGATTATCATATTTTCTTCTTTGCTCATCATTTCATCATCCTTTACCTTTTAAAAGCCTCCAGCTGGGCACAGGTTCGGTCATGACACGCTGCCCTGGAGCAGAGAGGGTTAAGGGGCAACTTGACTATTAATTCAGAGCTTTAACCACAACACCTAACAATGATCCTTGTTTACTAACCCGGAAACCTATGATGAGAATTTACAGATCAAACTGGGAAGAAAAATCAGGCAAATACAGAAAAAAACCTTCATATGCTACTCGTGCTCCTGAGTGAGTTTTCATTTCCACAAGGGCAACTAAGTGTTCTCTATCGAAAACACGTCCTCGTGTCCTCACCTGGTCAGGGAGTAAAAACACTACTGCAGAATCGAAATGAATGTTAAAAGCGCTATACAAATAAAAATTAATTGAAATTTTATTGAACTCGAATCGTTAAATAACGTTTATCAATAAAATAAAGGCAGCAACCCAAAGTAAATTAACAAACAAATAAATAAATAAGAACAAGAAATCAACCCAAAACAAACTCATGAAAACAAACAACTTTTTATTCAGTGAGAGAAAAAGAAAAGTTTAATGGGTTTGACTGGTTCATGTGCTGTGGGTCGTAACAGAATTGCTTCATAACTTCCACTTCTGCCTTTCAGCCTTTACATTTGCTCTTTATGCTCCCGGGGGTCAGGTTTTGCTTGTCAAATGCTGTTTCTGGAAAACGCTTTGTATTTTCCAATTTGTATTTAGAAATCAAATATTTTTTTTAAATTTAGGTTTGACAAAGATGTACAAACAACTTTGCTAAATCAGGTGAAGATCCATGTAGCTGAAGGAACCATAAACATAATCTTTCTTTGAATATCCCAGCGATGTTAGGAAGCCCGGAGAGGGGTTAAGGGCCATGCTCAAGGGCTCAAGGGCCCAAGTGTGGCAGCTCGGCAATACTGGGGTTTGAACCCATGACCTTCTTATTAGTAACCCATAGCCTTAAGCACTGAGCTACTGAGAAAGTCACCGATAAAAACCAATCTAGACAAAAATAAATCACATACATCTACTTACACAATCACAAAGACCTAATTACACCCCCCCCAAAAAAAAAAAAAAAAAAAAGCCTTACCTTAATGAAGCGGCCCACGATCTGTGACGTGTATTTGGGTAGCGGCTGCACCTTGCCATGAAGAATGAGAGAGACGAGGATGTACTTTTTATACGCCTCGAGCATGATGTGACTGACGGCCATAGCCGGAGTGGTTATAGCCTAAAGAGGAGAAGAACAAAGTTTGCTCGTGTTTGGGACATCTGACTGAACCCTAAAGCAACACAAAACCTCATCATGAAGCTACTAACCACCTACAGCATTCCAATTCTCACTACAGAGTAGGAGGGAAACTTTTCTTTTTTCTCTTCCATCATGTGGATAATATCAAATAAACCAGAGATACTTGGTACCTGCTCAAAGAAATACAGTGCTCTTTCGAAGTTCTTCAAACCCGTGTAGATCATGCCTCCGTAATAGTAGTAACACAGAAAGTGCTTTGCATCGTACGCGCCGTTCTCTTTACAGATGTCCATCATGTCCAGCTCCAGGAAAGGAACTGCAGGCTTGAAGCATTTTGCTAGCAGGCATAGCTGGTAAGACGCAAAAGAAATTCTGTCGATTCGTGTTCAGTTACGCATTACAGGAAGTGTATGTGAATTTTCTACAGTACGGACCTACCTGACACAGATCTGCATGCACTGAGGTAAGCTGGTTTGTGTTCATCTGCATTTTGTCTATTGCTTGTTTGATGATACTTATACCACGTAAGGGCTGTGAAAGCAAAACAAATACATCAGGATTATATTCAGACAGTTATCAATGATCTGACTACAGGACCATAGATTTCCCCAGTCTTACAATTCAAATATTTAATAAGATTCAGCACTTTTTTTTTTATCTCTTTCTAAATATATTAGTGTTAAAACCCTTCACCTGTTTCCGTTCCACTAGAGCATTAGTCAGCTGATGGCAAAGTCCAGCAACTGAGAAACAAACAGGAGAAAAGCAGGAGCTAATCACTGTTAAATACTGAATACCTGCAGTGGTGCTCTGTATAGAGCACTGATTACCACACACACAGAAGTGACATGAAGACACACTAGAGGACCACCGATATGGAGTTTTAACGATACCAATAGGTAGGTTGGATTGTATAACGATCAGGTTGGTTGATAAGTGATTAATCAATCGATAGTTTAAAAAAATGAATAAAACAAAAAACAAACAATACCCTCTATGTAAAATAGTAGTAGAACTGAATCTGCACTAAATCATGAAAATGTGCTAAATGAAATAAATATGAATATATTAATAAATTATTTAGGAAAATAAAACAACATGCATTAAAACTGAAACTAAAAGTAATCAGTGAGTCGTCTCTAGTGGCAACTCGTGTACTGTATAAAACAACCTGGAAAAACTATTAGTATGGATTTGTGATGATAGCAGACAATTCCAGCAATCAACAATCTGATGAAATGGTCAAACTCTAATATGCACTGCGGCAGAGTTTTTTTTTCTTCAGACCGCAAGCTGAATGTGTCTATCAAAACCAGGACAAAGTTCCTTCATCACTGAGGAAAACTGCACACTTGCTGATGATCTCACAGAAAAAGCACGTAGAGTGCAGAAGAGTGTAAACTCACATGTGTCTGTTGCGTATCGAATGTGTTCTCCGTTGCAAGTGCTGATGAAGAGCTGGACTTGTGAGAACAGCGTCTCAAAGTCAGGGATGTTGGGCATGGAGAACTTCACGAACCTACAAACCACAAAAGGAAACGTAAACAGCCACAGCAACAACTTCTACACTGTAAAGACCCGGCAACCGGTTTTATTATGACAATATGTTTGCTTGTTTTATTTTCTATCACCTCATGACTAACCACATACACTATATAGCCAAAAGATTGTGGACACCCAATCATGATAATGTAGAACTTCTCCACCAAATTCTAGGAACTAAGGTTCGAAGCACACAAGTGTAAAGAATGCCCTTGTATGCTGAAGCTTCACATTTCCCTTCACTGGAGGTGATCACATCATGTGGTCAGACAATTGTTTCTTGATTATTGTGCCATTGGTGCAATTTCAATGTATCTGATTGGCTGCGTGGGTCAACATTTTTATAAAAAATCGCGATACCTCAAAGTTTTCATCTGTCTTCAAACTGAGATTTGAACTAAATGGAAAGGAATCGCCCATCCTGAACAAAATCATGTCTGTTTTGTTTAAAGGAATGCGAGTTAATCCCTCGTTTCAGGCTATGAAAGAAGTTGTGTTGAATGCAAAAATTGGACATCACGTCTTATTAGAGAATGTCTAGCGCATACGTGGAAATTAAAATAAAAAATTTTATCTTTTCACTATAAATAATGGACATGATTTGAGCAATTTTAAGACTAGCCTGTGAAAGTGTAGTGTAGCATATTGTATACTAAACTCACTACACAGACAGTGTACACTGCACTGTACTACACTACATTAATTATTGTGTAAATATTGTAATTATTGTGTTATGCTAATAGGGTAATGTGGACCAATGTTAGTCCAACTGCAGTGTAATTATGGTGTAGAGGTTTATGCATTATGAGATGTGTTCACTGTACTGTACTGTACTGTACTACAATGCAGTGTAATGTAGTATGTATGTAGTGTAGCAAAATGTAGAGTAATGCAGCATAGTGTAGTGAAGCGTATTGTATAGTACACTCAGTGTAGCATAGTGTTGTGTAGTAGAGTGTACACTATATATTAAATTGTATATTTATAGTAGTAACACACATCTCTGAACATCCCTGGCAGGTCCAAGCGGAGCTCCAAAAGGTTGTTTTTTTTCATTTGTACAGAGTGTCTGCTGAACTTCTGCTCTGATCGCACCTGAGCGTGGCGCGACTGCAACACACTGATCAATGCTAAACACTCGCCATTAAATCGCCATTTCAGTCACGAAACGCCAAATCCTGCTTAGTGTTTTACTCTGGAGAAGTAATCGGATGTAAGAATGAATTGAAAGCTATCGTTCGGGTTTCCCTCCATGACGCAACCGCTTTTGTTTCGGACAAGGAAAAGGTGTGTGAGGCTGTTTTGTGACTCACAGCACAGCCAACACGCCGAGAGAGTGCTCCTGGATGTCCAGCGCTCCTAACACAGTGTCCAGGTGGGAGAGGTTCTTCGCAAGCAGCTCTCCACTTTTATTGATCAGCTCACACAGCTGAGTCATCTGGCCTAGAGCAGAGAACAGAACACACACACACACACACACACACACACACACACACACACACACAAGCAGGAGGACTTTACATCTCTGTGTAAAAAAGCTGAACTTGTCATGATATATAACATTTACACCAAGACAGATCGACACTATGATCTGGAAAAAAGGTGCGGCTGGTTTGATTGACCAGCTGTCAATCATCTGTATGACAGAAAACACAAAACATACAGCAAAAAAACGCATCTCAGATGATTCTGATTCTGACTGATTGTAAGATTCCGTGGTCCGTTTCTAAACTGCCTGCAGAGGAAATTTGCTCGTGGCACTCGGGAGATTTACACTGAGGACTTGGAGGGTGTAGATTTATACCTACAGCTGCTGGAAAAATTGGCGATTATATTGCAGTGGATGCCCCGACCCAGGCAACACACACACACACACACACACACTCTCGCAGGTTTAGTGTATGACTCCACAGTTTTGCTGTATCACACCCTGATGTTCAGTCTGATTCCACTTGAGTGTGAACACATTAATCGCAGGTTCTCTGTTGTTTATTTTGTCCCTGGAGTCAGTCAGTGTTCTCCTGAGAGAAGTTGCACAGCTTTTACAGCAACACTGTAATCATCACCACCCACATGAAATCAGGAAAACTGATTCCATTCATGTACTGGGTGTCTGTAAGGAACACTGACTGTGTGTAGGAAACCTGTTTGGATCATGTAGAGATCATGTACGTATTAGGCACGTATAATATAAGGATCATGTACAGATCATGCAGGGATCATGTAGGGATCTTCTGTAGATCAGGTACATATAATGTAGGAATCCTGTATGGGTCATGAACATATCATGTACAGATCCTGCATGTTATTCGTTTCTAAGTAGGGGCTAATGCTGCTAGCTCGCTCTCTCACTTAGCGACGTTTATGAAGCTCGTCCTGTTGAGTAACTGTGATGAAACTGGACCGTTTCCGCAGTGATTTCACTTTTTATAGAAAAACAAACTAACCCATGCTAGCTCAAATCTGATCACTAACACTTCCAGTTAGCATGTTCCCAATCTAAATAGCTAGCTGTGTGTTTTCCACACCAGTATTTCCCGTTCCTGTAGGTCCCGCCTTCTCAACCTGGATTGGATAATCGGTAATCTGAAAGTGTCCGCGGACCAATCAGTGCGTGGCATGCGCGCACGAGCGCTAGAAAAATGAATCCCGGAAGGCGTGTTTGTCTGAATACGGGTGGGGAAAGAATAACGCGGTGTAACTATAGTAGGTTTGCTAGCACTGAATGTCCCGGGATGTGGGTGAGTTGTGTACATACCTTGAGCAGAAAGCTGCCGCACGTTGTTCACGAACTGCTCCAGCGCTGAAGCCATGATTCTACAGGTTTGGGAAGAGGCCGCTTGTAGCAGTTTTCATTCAGGTGTCAGAGGAGTAAGTGCTCGCTAGTCAGGTTGGCTCCGAACGGGTCTGGGGCCTCAGCCGCCACCAACCGACACCAAACTCTCGCGATACTGCGTAATCACAACTCTCGCGAGATTTCGGGCTGGTTGTGTTACAGAGCTGAGAGAGAAGGTCGGTTCACATGATCTCCTGAATGCAGAACATTTCTGAACGTTTCTATAAACTGCAGGAAGCACAGATATCACATTTCTGCAGCAGCCAGAGAGCCTACACACAATGGGCTTTATAGTGTGGGACCTTTTTCTGTAGATCATTTCATCCATCTTCTGTAAGAACCTCATCCTGGTCAGGGTGGAGGTGAATCCAGAGACCACTCTGTGCACTTGGGGATGGTTTTACATCAACAGCCTAAAGATCCATGAAGTTACTGAGACACTTAAAAACTTTGAAGATGGATTTAGAAAGAAATTAATCAACAGTCTGTTATCACTGAACAATAATAGAATTATAGTGAATGGACATTTGTTGCCACCCAGATGAGGGCGGGTTCCCTTTGGAATTCTGTTCCTCTAAAGTTTTTTATCTCATACCATCTCAGTTTAGCATCAGGGATCTTACACATCTACAAGCAGATCAGAGTCTCCAGTCAAGCTTCCAGCATGCTGTAAGGAAACCAGAGAACTTACAGAACCAGAGAATTACAGAGACTCCACACAGAGAGGAAACAGAGCTCAGGATCAAGCCTCCAAGATGTCCTGGAGCTGTGAGGATGTGGCCCTGCCTGTAGCCCTGTTAATGTTCATTAAAAAGTTATATGTTAATGTAATATTTTCCCTCCTGGAGAACCAACACAACACACATTCACTATTTATTAACCAATACCACACTGTTGCACAGGGAAACAATAATCCTGTCCACTTCTGGATGAAGTTCTCTAACTGTAGGCCACTCGCTGCAGCTGAGAATAATTCCACATGAACAGCCTGAAGATCCATGAAATTACTGCGGGAGTTAAACTCAAGAACCTAGAAGGTGTTGATTAGGACTGCAGTTCCTATGATCAGTTCAAGTCCCCATCAATGAACAGTGGATAACCTCAAAAATAATGAATAAACTTATAGGGTCTAATTTATGATGTTTGATTTTATATTTGTAGTCTTGGGCCCTTGAGCATGGCCCTTATGCTCTGTGCTTCAGTGGAATTGTATCATGGCTGACCCGAGCTTCCTAACATCACTGAGATGTATATGTGGTGAATAAAAGCTTCTTTCTTTCCTTTTTCCTTCCTTTTACATTAAGCTGCTTTGAGACATTGTCCATTGTTTGAAGTTCTATACAAATAACATTGTACTGAACACAGTGATCATTGAAGTGCTTATCATCTGAGAAGAACCTGAGGTCCACATGTCATCCACATATAATGAATCCAAACCTGATGTAGTTGAATAAGGAAATATGAACAAGTCTATAGAGGGTTTATAACACCATACACTGTTTTTTTTTTTTTAAAAAGATCAGTTACACCATGACTACAGAATAAAACCTTCACAGCACACATGTCAAAATCCAGTTCACTTCTGGTCCCCGCATCCATTATATCTGACCCCTGAGCTAAAATCATATTTCTTTTATAACCTGCCTCTATTATATATATATATATATATATATATATATATCAGTGGGGGCCCTCAGATTTTACCTTTGTGTTTCTATACAAACAGAGGAGAAATGTATTTGGTCGCAGTTACACTTACAAGGACATTTACAAAATGGACTTTAAAAAAGCTGGACATAGTGAGGAAAGATCAACCCAAAAAGTTCAAAACAGTTGTTAAGCTTTTTATGAACCATTTCTACTTTTGTGTTTTATTTCCTGTAAAATTTGCACAAAAACACACAATTTACCTTAATTACAAAATCCCCAGGAAAAACCTGGGGGTCGTTAAATGAGAATAATATTGATGCTTCTGCTAGAGATGATGTATGCAGGAGGTGAAGCTGTGTCTGCAGTGGAAGAAGACTGGTTGAATTGTGTTCATTGGGATTTTATTCATTCTCACTGTATGAGATTCCTGTTTCTGATGCATCGCTCTGTTATTCTGCACTTCTGTATAATATTGATGGTTTCTGTAGATGTGGTGTCATAATGATGGAATTAAGAGGTGGATTGTCTCAAGTAGGACATCACTGAAGACCTCGGTGTGAAAGGCACTGATAGATATGTATTGGTGTTTGAAAATGAAATGAAAAAGATAAAAAGTTATAAAGTAGAATGTGAGTTACAGGTGATTGAGGTGCAGCTCTGCCCAGGCCTGAGGGCCACGTGTGTCCCTGTCCAACATGGCGGACGCGTTGACGTGCTGCGCTGCTGCGGAAACGCGACATCTCTCCGGGTTCCTGAATTATTTTGGGCGTTTAAACAACCAGGAAAGCGCAGAGTCAAGAGAAGAGAGTAGTGTGTTAAAGAGAGGCTGTGAGAGTGCTGGAGGTGATCACACCGGCAGGATGCTGATATACTGATTATCCGCTTTAAGAGAGGGGGAGAGGGGGAGTGCAGTGCTGTAAACAGGTCTCGAGCCCAGCGGGGACACAGAGACACAAACACAGAGAGACACAGAGACCCGAGTCAGCAACTCTTCTCCATTCAGATCTTCTCTGCACTTTTCCGGAGCAGCAGGAATGTGGCGGTGTGCAGCGCAGTGAAAGAGCGGAACAAAAGGCCGGTTGAGCGGTGGAAAGCTCCAGGCCGGGACTCAATACCCGGAGATCACACCGAGCTTTAACACAACAACAATCCAATGCAAAACGAGCCGGTGATCAAAAACAACACGGGAGCAGGTCCACAGAGAACATCTCCATACATCTCCGGGCTGACAGGAGGCACTCAGTGGGACACATCATGGCGTTGCAGCTGCACCGGACCGCGCGCTTCCTGCCGCTACTGCAGCACCGGGGCTCTGCTCTCTCTCCCCGCAGGAGCTGTGCGGACATGAGCCCCGGCTCCAGGCTGCGCGTCCTGCTGGACATGGACGGCGTTATCGCTGATTTTGAGGGTGGATTCCTGAAGAAGTACAGACAGAGATTCCCGAATGATCCGTACATCAGTCTGGAGGAGCGAAGAGGCTTTTGGGTGTCGACTCAGTACGGAGAGCTGAGAGGAGACCTGTGTGTAAGTGTGTGTGTGTGTGTGTGTGTGTGGATGGATGGATGCATAAATACATACATACACAGACAGACAGACAGACACATATATACATGAGTGCACCCCTCACATTTCAGCAAGCATTTTTGCAGTAAAATAATAAAAATAATAATAATAATAATAATAATAAAAAAAAAAAAAATTAAATGCACATTGTGCAACGGTACATAAGTTATACACAGTGTATATACAGATGATATGCATATATGAAGATTATGTAGGATCAACTACAGCCTGAAACACACACAACACCTCACTGTTTCTGATTGGATCACTGAATCTGGTGCTGATGTGTCAGGATTTTCTTAAGAGCTGTGTCACATGGTTAAACTGCAGTTGAGAGCAGGTTCACTTCAAGCTCCCTGAACCCCCCTGAGATCTCCTAATAGATCTAATGATTTTTATTTCCCAGCAGCAGCACTGGAATGGGATTCATAAAACATCATATCTTTATTTTGCCACATTATCTGTGTAAAGCTGCTTTGAGACAATGTTCATTGTTAAAATTGCTATACAAATAAAAATGAATTGAATTGAAATAATTTTGATTATTTTCTGCTAAACAACCCAGAATATGTTTTTACATTGTCCAAAGTAGCTCCATTTAGTTTTAATGAAAGCTTGGCGAACCCATGATACCAGATTCATGAGGTAGTCATCTGCCATGCTTTTTGAGGAATCTTGAAGGTGTTCCTTGTGGGCTGCTTTTCTTTCAACTCCGAACCATCTCAATTGGATTTAGATTGAAGGATTGTGGAGGTCAGGCCATCTGATGCAGCACTCCATCACTCACCTTCTTGAACAAATTGCTCTTATATAACCTAGAGGTGTGTTGGGGTCATTGTCCTGTTGGAAAACAAAGTGTGTGAAGCCAGGTGGGATGGCATGTCGCTGCAAAATGCTGTGGTATACATAATGGTTAATTGTGCCCTGTCCAAGTCAAAAACAGTGTCAACAGCAAAGCTGGTCAACCTTCACACCATCACACCTTCTGCTCACAGTGTGAAAAACACATTTAGGAACCATCTGTTCATCCTCTGTACATCTAACAAAGACACAGTGGTTAAAATCTTTCATTTGGACAGTTTTCCACTGATCTAATCATTTACTTGGGCTCTAATATGAGGTACTGTATATCAGCTGTTTCTGAGGCTGGTAATTCTAACAAACCTATCCTCTGCAGCAGAGGTAGCTCTTGTTCTTCCTTTTTAGGGATGGTTTAGGGATAGAATCATGAGACAATTATGTTTCCGCATCATTAGGACTGACGTACCAAACGCTAAAATCTGAACCGCTCTGGACAGATAAACATTATGTTGACCTAATTCCTATTTTTTTAGCAAATCCGACTTTATTTCTTGCAATTCCGACTTTTTCAGCCAATCGGGCAGCGTCACCCCCTCTGTAGTGTCAGTATGTTTTACACATTCAAAGTGAAACAGGCTACAATCAATAGAATCACACGATACCATACTGAGCCTCTGATCCCTGGAAAGAACTCTGTCTAACAATTAGCTCTGAAGGAGACGGAACAAGACGAATGAAGCAGGTGAGCCTCGTTCATACACCAACAGCTTCAAACACCAGGCTGACAAAATGTTTCCTGGTGGAGGCACCAGAAATGTTGGATGCTTACGAGAAATAAAGTTGCAGTTGTGATGAAAAAAAACCCCAGAATTTCGAGGAGGAAGTCAGAATTGGGCAAACTTTTTTAAATGTTGCGGAAACGGATCCATACAACACAGAAGCCTCTGAAGAATGAAAAATGGAGGAATGGAGAGAACAGCGAGGGGCGAAGAGAAGATTCAGAACAAAGAAAACGACAGAAAAGGATCATTTAAAACTAAAACATAAAGAAAACACTTTACAGCGCTTTTACCCTTTTGAAAGTCAATTGAAATTGATTTTTATATTTTTATTTATAATTTATTTATTTGATATATTTGTATTTGCATTTTGATGTTATATGGCAATTAAACAGGTGCAGTTTTCACATATATTCTCGTATTTCAGTGATAAAAATGTAAAAATAAATTCTCAAAAGGAAACAAATGACTTGTTTATTTTAGAGACTTGTTTTATTTTCTCTTGTATATTTGGTATTGATCTTTAAATAAAGGATTAATCTGATGAATTGATGGAATAATCGTTTGAATACTCGATTACACTGAATAATCGATAGCTGCAGGCCTTTTATTATTGGAGGTCACCAGCATGACACTAAAACAGGAGGAAGTAAAGGCTACTTTTCACTGAAGTACATGTCAGAGCCCAAACTTCTTTACTTTAACTTGAGGGAAAAAAAAGTTTAATCAAAACTTTCACCAGAGTCTTTTATAACATGAGCATCTGCACTTCTACTTGAGTGAAGGATGTGTGTACTTCTGTCGTCTCTGCATTAGCAGTGTTTATAGATCTTAATGTAACAGAGTTGAAATTAGTTTTATACTTATCTTTTTTTGCATCTTTGTATTTGTGTAAAATTTTGAGGTGTAATGACCTTTAAGTCAGTCTGCAAAGCTTCTTTCCATTTTAGTGAAAACAGTATCACAATAAATGATGTCATGTTTTTATAATAAACCTTAGAACATGTGTTGCAATAGATCACTCTAACTGTACGTGTGTAATCACGACACTCTACTTGTTTTTGTTCGCAGGATAAAGCCATCAGCATTTGGGAGTCCAAGAATTTTTTCATAGAGCTCGAACCCATACTAGGAAGTGTGGAGGCTGTGAAGGAGATGGTCAAGATGAAGAAGTAGGCAGAAAGTACACTCTTATTATTAGCAGAGGTTAAACTCAAAACATGTAGCTGAGAACCCCAAGAACTGTTCTCCTGCTATAGAGCTCTGAACTTTACCCTATTGAACAGGTTTCCTATCTACACTACTACCTGACTTTACTTACACTCTCATGGCTGAATGAATCTCACACAAATCTCCACAAGCACACTGCAAAATCTGGTGGATCATCTTTCCGTAGTGAAGGTTATTATTAGCACAAATGGGGACCAAATATGGGCTTGGACCTCTTATGGTCACATGTCAAATATTACATTATAATAACAGCTTATATATATATATATATATAAAAAGTTGAGCATTATTTGCAGGCTGCTTGTTTTTAGATGTTTGATCAAAGCCAGTGGAATCACACGATCAGGTTTTATATTATTTAATATGGCAGTGTTACTATTTTCCTACATATACAGTGAGGAAAATTAGTACAGTGGAATCCGGTTATCTCGCCCTCGGTTACCTCGACAACCCTATTAAGTCTATGTTTTTGAAGTGGAACCGCCAAATTCTCGCTTTTTCTAAGCATTTTTTTATTGGTTATGTCGACTTTTTTTATGTCGCCGAACCCTAATATCTCGAGCACAAGGGGGGAAAAATTTGCCATTTAACGTCGGTTATCTCGGTGCAGCCGCAGAAGAACTCGCGGAAGTGGCGGAAAAATCAAGTCTTACAGCTGCTACAGGTGTTGTATTGTATACTGGTGAATCTCTGCTGTTAGTTACTGCACATATGCCTTTTATTGTTATGCGATGAACGGGAGGCGAAAGTAGAAGCGCGGCGCTGAACAGGACACGGGAGAACGTGGGATGACCAGCAAAATCATAGAAAGAACACCGGCAGGATCGGGGGTGGGGGGGTGGGGGGAATCCGCGATGCGCTTTGGAAAGAAAAGCGCAGCCGTTGAGAGAGTGCTGGTGGGAAGGCACGTACCGGGATACGCATGCGCGATAACAACGACCGCCGTGAACCAACATATACCAACAATAACGGACAGTGAGAGTGTGGAAGTTTAAATAGGAGCTGGTGATGATGCTAAACGAACACCATATGTGCGCGATTGAAGCCTGGAGCTTCAGAGAAAGCGGCCGAGAAAACACCTGACACGCTGACGGGGGCCGAAGGGGGCGTGGCAGGTGGATTCCTGACAGATAAACATGTACTGTATGTATTTTTATAGCATGCCTTCATCAAACAAATCACGGCAACGCTGTTGTGTAAAAAACCTCCAAAAACACGTGCATGCACATTCTCATTTATTAACGCACATCATGTACATAAAGAAATTTCAAGCACGTTAATATACTGCCGCCATTTTGATTTTCGTTTATCTCGATCATCAATTACCTCGATGCTTTTTGGCGACCCCCTAAGACATCGACATAACCGGGTTCCACTGTATTTGAACACCCTGCTATTTTGCAAGTTCTTCTTCTTCTTCTTTCGGCTGCTCCCATTAGGGGTCGCCACAGCGGATCATCCGTCTCCATACCACCCTGTCCTCTACATCTGCCTCTTTTACACCAACTACCTGCATGTCTTCTCTCACCACATCCATGAACCTCCTTCTTGGGCTTACTCTTTTCCTCCTACCTGGTGGCTCCATCCTCAGCATTCTTCTACCAATATAATTCATGTCTCTCCTCTGCACATGTCCAAACCATCTCAATCTCGCCTCCCTCACCTTGTCACCAAAACATCCTACATGCGCTGTCCCTCTAATAAACTCATTTCTAATCTTGTCCATCCTCGTCACTCCCAACGAAAACCTCAACATCTTCAGCTCTGCTACCTCCAGCTCCACCTCCTGTCTTTTACTCAATGCCACTGTCTCTAATCCATACAACATCGCAGGTCTCACCACAGTCCTATAAACTTTCCCTTTCATTTTTGCAGATACCCTACTATCACAAATCACTCCTGTCACTCTTCTCCTCCCACTCCACCCTGCCTGCACTCTTTTCTTCACTTCTCTAACACACTTGCCATTACTTTGCACTGTTGACCCCAGGTACCTGAATTCCTCCACCTTCTCCACCTCTTCTCCCTGCAACCGCACCCCTCCACTGCCCTCCCTCTCATTCACACACATGTATTCTGTCTTACTCCTACTGAGTTTCATTCCCCTTCTTTCCAGCGCATATCTCCACCTCTCCAGGCTCTTCTCAACCTGCTCCCTACTCTCACAACAAATCACAATATCATCCGCAAACATCATAGTCCAGGGAGACTCCTGTCTGACCTCGTCCGTCAACCTGTCCATCACCACTGCAAACAGGAAAGGGCTCAGGGCCGATCCTTGATGCAGTCCAACCTTCACCCTAAACCAGTCTGTCGTACCTACTGCACACTTCACTGCTGTCACACTGTCCTCATACATGTCCTGCACCACCCTCACATACTTCTCTAACACACCTGACTTCCTCATACAATATCACAACTCCTCTCTTGGCACTCTGTCGTACGCCTTCTCTAAATCCACAAATACACAATGCAATTCCTTCTGTCCTTCTCTATACTTCTCCATCAACATTCTCAAAGCAAATTAGGCGTCTGTGGTGCTCTTCCTTGGCATGAAACCATACTGTTGCTCACAGATGGTCACCTCTTCTCTCAGCCTGGCTTCCACTACTCTTTCTCATAACTTCATGGTGTGACTGATCAACTTAATTCCCCTGTAGTTACTGCAGGTCTGCACATCTCCTTTATGCTTAAAGATCGGTACCAGCACACTTCTTCTCCATTCCTCAGGCATCTTCTCACCTTCCAAAATCCTGTTAAACAATCTGGTCAAAAACTCCACTGCCATCTCTCCTAAACATCTCCACGCTTCTACCGGTATGTCATCTGGTCCAACCGACTTTCCACTCTCCATCCTCTTAATCGCTGCTCTCACTTCCTCCTTACTAATCCTATCTACATCCTGCTTCACCAACTCCACATCATCCAACCTTCTCTCTCTCTGATTTTCCTCATTCATCAGCTGCTCAAAATATTCCCTCCACCTTCTCAACACACTCTCCTCACTAGTCAACACATTTCCCTCTCCATCCTTTACTGCTCTAACTTGCAGTACATCCTTCCCAGCTCGGTCCCTCTGCCTGGCCAATCTGTATAAATCCTTTTCTCCTTCCTTAGTGTCCAACCTCTCATACAGCTCCTCATATGCCTTTTCCTTGGCTTTCGCCACATCCCTCTTAACCTGCTGCCGCATCTCCTTGTACTCCTGCCTACTTTTCTCATGACTCTGTTTATCCCACTTCTGTTTTGCCAACCTCTTTCTCCTTATGCTCTCCTGCACTTCCACATTCCACCACCACGTCTCCTTGTCTTCCTTTCTATTTCCAGATGTCACACCAAGTACTTTTCTAGCTGCCTCCCTCATCACTCCTGCAGTAGTTGCCCAATCATCCAACACCTCCTTAACACCACTGAGCCTCTCTCTGACCTCTTCCCTGAACCTCACACTACACTCTTCCTCCTTCAGTTTCCACCATCTTATTCTTCTTTCAGTCCTCACTCTCCTCCTCTTCTTCTTCGCCTCCAAAACCATCCTACAGACCACCATCCTATGCTGTCTAGCTATGCTGTCTAGCTACCTTACAGTCTCCAATCTCCTTCAGGTTGCATCTCCTGCATAGCACATAGTCCACCTGTGTGCACCTTCCTCCACTCTTATACGTCACCCTATGATCCTCCTTCTTCTTAAAATAAGTGTTCACCACTGCCATTTCCATCCTTTTAGCAAAATCTACCACCATCTGCCCTTCCACATTCCTCTCCTTAAAACCATACCTACCCATCACCTCCTCATCACCTCTGTTCCCTTCACCTACATGCCCATTAAAGTCCGCCCCAATCACCAACCGTTCTTTCCCAGGTACACCATCTACCACTTCATCTAATTCACTCCAGAATCTTTCCTTCTCCTCCATCTCACAGCCAACTTGTGGAGCATAGACACTGATGACATTTATCATCATCCCTTCAACTTCCACCTTCACGATCATCACCCTATCAGAAACTCTCTTCACCTCCACTACACTCTTACTGTACTCTTCCTTCAGAATCACCCCTACACCATTTCTCTTTCCATCCACACCATGATAAAACAGTTTAAATCCACCTCCAATGTTCCTGGCCTTACTCCCTTTCCACTTGGTCTCCTGAACACCCAGCATATCTACCTTTCTCCTCTCCATCATATCAGCTACTTCTCTCCCTTTCCCCGTCATAGTACCGACATTTAAAGTACCAACCCGAACCTCCACTCTCCTACACTGCTCCTTTCCCTGCCGTCTCTGTAGACGTCTTCCTCCTCTCCTTCTCCTCCTTCGGCCAACAGTAGCCCAATTTCCACCGGTACCCTGTCGGCTAACGATACCTGTGGCGGTCGTTGTTAACCCGGGCCTCGACCGATCCGGTATGAAATTCTCATTTGTGATCCGCATATTTGATTTGGCACATGTTTTACGCTGGATGCCCTTCCTAACGCAACCCTCCCCATTTACCCGGGCTTGGGACCGGCACTAAGAATGCACTGGCTTGTGCCTCCCTAATGGCTGGGTTCTATTTTGCAAGTTCTCCCACTTAGAAATCATGGAGGGGTCTGAAATTGTCATCGTAGGTGCATGTCCACTGTGAGAGACATAATCTAAAAAAAAAATCCAGAAATCACAATGTATGATTCCTTAACTATTTATTGGTATGATACAGCTGCAAATAAGTATTTGAACACCTGAGAAAGTCAATGTTAATATTTGGTACAGTAGCTTTTGTTTGCAATTACAGAGGTCAAACGTTTCCTGTAGTTTTTCACCAGGTTTGCACACACTGCAGGAGGGATTTTGGCCCACTCCTCCACACAGATCTTCTCAAGATCAGTCAGGTTTCTCCAACAGTGGACCTTTTTTCACCAAGCTGCTTGGCAATTTCCCCGTAGCCCTTTCCAGCCTTGTGGAGGTGTACAATTTTGTCTCTAGTGTCTTTGGACAGCTCTTTGGTCTTGGCCATGTTAGTAGTTGGATTCTTACTGATTGTATGGGGTGGACAGGTGTCTTTATGCAGCTAAAGACCTCAAACAGGTGCATCTAATTTAGGATAATAAATGTAGTGGAGGTGGACATTTTAAAGGCAGACTAACAGGTCTTTGAGGGTCAGAATTCTAGCTGATAGACAGGTGTTCAAATACTTATTTGCAGCTGTATCATACAAATAAATAGTTTAAAAATCATATATTGTGATTTCTGGATTTTTTTTTTTTATTATGTCTCTCACAGTGGACATGCACCTACGATGACAATTTCAGACCCCTCCATGATTTCTAAGTGGGAGAACTTGCAAAATAGCAGCGTGTTCAAATACTTATTTTCCTCAATGTACCTACAGCCGAACACATACCTACAGCTGTAGACAATACCTACAGCTGTATATAAACCTACAGCCGTACACCCACCTATAGCCAAACACATACCTACAGCCGTACACACACCTACAGCTGTAGACAATACCTACAGCTGTATACAAACCTACAGCCGTACACACACCTACAGCCATACCATTACAAGGTTAATATAATAGTTCTATTATTTGAGCAAATCTGACTCTATTTTCACTCTCATCTGTAATCTGCTCTTTTTAACCAGTACAGATGTCTTCATTTGCACCAGTCCAATTAAACACTACGCTCACTGTCCATATGAAAAAGTAAGTCAGTGTTTCTCCTGAGCTGTTAAAGACAAAATCCTAAAATCTTTTGGTTGTTTATTTACTTAATAATGCACGTGTGCTTTTAGTACGCGTGGGTCGAGCGGCACCTGGGCCCCGATTTCCTGGAGAAAGTCATTTTGACCAGAGACAAGACGATCGTGAGCGGAGACATCCTCATTGATGACAAGCCGGACATCCTCGGTAGGACTCGGGTTGAGTTTTATTTAACACACAGAACTTTATTATTTATCCAACACTTGCTGCCAAAAAACTCTAAATCATGGAACCTGTAAGCTGAGGTGAATTTCCTCAGAATTTTTTTTATAAAAAAATCAAGTTTTAATACTCTAATCAACATGGACATGGATAAATATTGATGCTTTATGCAAATGTATGATTATTATTAGTGAAAACAAACTCAACATACAGCATGAAGACACAATATTCTTGTTAACGTTTTAAAGTAATTGTGGTGTTTTAAATGACAAATTATCAGGACACTTAACAAAACGTTTGCTATGTTTCCACACGGACGGTTTTAATTGCCGGATGTGCGCATCATGGCAGATTTTAGTGCTGTACAACAAATGTTTAGTGATTAAAAATTATTATTATAGTTTATACATTTTTTTATCAAATAATATAAAATACTGGTCAAACAGAAATGCGCGCTGAGTTATTCGCTCGATAATAAAATTAGTGCCTTTAAAATGTATTTGCGTTATTGCGTTTATTTTGGCAGCTCTCGTTTATTTGCAAGCATTTCTCAAAAAGGGTACGTTCTGATAGAGTTGATCTAATCAAACAAATCATCAGACTGCAGTTTATGACCTTTCTTTGTATTTTGCTTTTTTTTGCATTATTTTTGTGCAACATATTGGAAGTAGGTTAATATCATGAACCTACACAATACATGGGCTCCAGGGGGTTGTTTTGAAACCCCTGAATGCTTTTACTACACTTTCTGCTAGAGAGCCGAGTTTATTGCTCTATATTGCCCTCTAGTGGAACAATATAGACTGTTTGTACTGGTGTGATAAAAATACATACAAATACAATATATATTTTAAAAGCTCGGTAAATATAATAATGTAGTAAGGTGCAGTATAGTATTATTGGTTGTTATATGAAATAATGCAGGTTCACACTCATGTAATTTTAGTGTGTATGGAGGCAGATTAGAGATGATTATTGATGAGGTCAGTTGTGGATGGAAAGAAGTTGTTTTTCGTGGCAGAAGGTTTTGGTCCTGATAAACCGTAGCCTCCTGACAGAGGGGAGTGACTCAAAAAGTGTGTGTACAGGGTAAGAAGTGTCAGCCACAATCTGCCCTCACGCAAACTGCCCTCCTCAAGGTTCTGGAAGTGTAGAGATCCTGTATTGGTGGCAGATTGCAGGTATTCACTTTCTCAGCAAAGTGGATGATGATATTTCCCAGGAAGCGGAAGGAGTCGACAGTGTTGACAGCAATGGGAGGGCGGGGTTGGGTTCTTCATGAAGTCCATCTTTAGACTCATTTTCTTCAGAGTTGATCCCATTGAGAGGTGTCACCTGCAAACTTGAGAAGTTTTACAGACTGGTGCCTGGAGGTGCAGCTGTTGGTATACAGGGAGCAGAGTAGAGGAGAAAGAAGGGATCCAGTACTGATGGTCCGGGAGTCTTAGCATTTTTACATGATTTATGGAAAAACTATATCAATTCTATTACTCACGATTATTTCCATCTAAATTATATTTGCTATTGATTTATGCTGAATAAACACAATACAGCTTCGGCCATGGACACTTTTGTAGTTACGAGATGTCAGATCCTGCCGCCTCCCGTGTGAAAGACGTGTGCATGTGCAGCACGTATTCAGTATACGATGGCTACAGAGCAGTGACGCTGTATATGTGGTGACACATATACCTCAGAGTAGAATTCTGTACTGTTTTAGATGCTCACCAAGTAATTCATGGTTTATACTTTATATCTGCTCATGCAGCTTGTGTACCTGCTCTGATTGTGCTCCTGTATAAGACCAGCTAACAGGAGGAACTGGGATTAAAATGCAAAAACTCCACAAAATTTCTCACGATTTCTAAAACAAATTCATTCTTAACAAAATCCTCCACAATTAGTTTGTGTACACAAAATACGAAGGTATATTTTGTATTTTTTTCGGAATAACCATGATTTATGGAACACTTCTCCTGTCTAGATGTTATCAGCTTTAGAATAAGACGCTATTTTGTTGCAGGTGTGGAACCCAATCCATCCTGGGAACATGTTCTTTTCACTGCCTGCCACAACAAGCACCTGCCTCCCAGCACCACCCAGAGGCGCCTCCTCTCCTGGGATGATGAATGGAGGGGCATCCTGGAGGGCAGTCGCTCATGAGAGCGTGGTGTTCATCAACCTCGATCAACCTCAGTGGACCAGCACTCAGAAGATATTCAGCTGTGTAAGATATCACTGCACTGTAACACCGTTATTCTCCGTTTGGTCCTAATTTAAAGCACCGCATGACGAGATGCCACGTTTACACGTAAGGGAGACGAGTCGGTTCATAAAAAACATCTCAGAAGGCTGTATGAACTTGTGTCATAACTCATCTAGATACGGAACGCAATCAAGGGGAGATGAAGATGCAGATTCACAATGCAGATTTCATTCATCATTTCAAACGCACACGATTGCTGCCTGTAACTGTTCTTTTACTAAAATCAATAATTATTGTTGTTTTTTTTACTTTGGAGATTTGATAGACGGCCAGTTGAAACTGCCTCAGTGCTGTGTTTTAGTTTGATGTTGTGCATGTGAACGAAGGAGAACCACAGCAACATTCGTTCACTACAACCTTTTAGTGCACAAACATACTTTTTTGCCACTGCCACATTTGTAAATTACTTTTATTGACTTTTTTTCTTTTTCTAAACATATACACATAGAGAGATTTATACACTATATAACAGATGTGTAACAGTTTGCAGTCATGCTGTTTTGAACCGTTCTTTTTTTATTTTATTTTTATTATAATTATTTGTGCCTAAAACGTCACAAGTCATGCTGAAGATGCACACTGTTTATTATTAACGTTTTAATACGCACATGCGTTTGAGCCGAAATGTGAACCTGTGTGTGTGTGTGTGTGTGTGTGTGTGTGTTTGTGTGTGTGTGTGTGTGTGTGTGTGTGTTTGTGTGTGTGTGTGTGTTGTGTTTGTGTGTGTGTTTGTGTGTGTGTGTGTTTGTGTGTGTGTGTGTTTGTGTGTGTGTGTGTGTTTGTGTGTGTGTGTGTGTGTGTTTGTGTTTGTGTGTGTGTTTGTGTGTGTGTGTTTGTGTGTGTGTTGTGTGTGTGTGTGTGTGTGTGTTTGTGTGTGTGTGTGTGTGTTTGTTTGTGTGTGTGTTTGTGTGTGTGTGTGTGTGTGTGTGTGTGTGTGTGTGTGTGTTTGTGTGTGTGTGTGTGTGTGTGTGTGTGTGTGTGTGTGTGTGTGTGTGTGTGTGTGTTGTACTGATGTAGTATCAGTACACAGGCAGCACACAGGGTTACATGTGTCCGGGGTCAAAAATAATCATGACATCTTCTTAGAATGACGTAAAATAATGACTATGTCTCCTTATATGCACAAATTAAATATTATAATGCTGGTGCACTTGGCCCACAAATGCCTTTACAATTACTACCAAATATTATATAACTAACACTATAAGAGTAGTATTTACATGCATTCGAATGTCACATCAGCTATAATTTTTGTATCGCAGTGCTACGCGTTCGTTTCATATAAAATTTGAATGTAAAGTTATTTAGCTCGCAGATGCATGTGAGATGAAGCATCATTCACAAAAAAACTGATAACACTTCCTTTTTGGTTTGACCCCACTTTTTTAAAACCACTGCCACTGTGTGTAAGGGGCGGGGCCAAGTGTGAAGGGGCGGATCTTGTTCTAGATTATTGCATTAATATGAACTGAGGAATATCTTCTTCTTCTCCTTCTGGCTTCTCCCATTAGGGGGCGCCACAGCGGATCGTCTGTCTCCATACCCTCCTGACCTCTACATCTGTCTCTTTTGCCCCAACCACCTGCATGTCTTCCCTCACATTTACATTTACATTTACATTTGCGGCATTTAGTAGACCACATCCATAAACCTCCTCCTTGGTCTTCCTCTTTTCCTCCTTCCTGGTGGCTCCATCCTCAGCATTCTCCTACTGATATACCCCATGTCTCTCCTCTGCACATGTCCAAACCATCTCAATCTCACCGCCCTCACCTTGTCTCCAAAATGTCCTACATGCGCTGTCCCTCTAATAAACTCCTTTCTAATCCTGTCCATCGTCGTCACTCCCAACGAAACCTCTGCTACCTCCAGCTCCACTTCCTGTCTTTTGCTCAATGCCACTGTCTCTAATCCATACAACATCTCAGGTCTCACCACAGTCCTATAAACTTTCCCTTTCACTCTCACAGATACTCTTCTATCATAAACTGAGGAATATAAAACTGCATTTTTATGGTTACATGGTGAATCTTACATTTCTTCATATTACTTTCGTTACGCGTTTATTTAAAAGAAAGACAAAACAACGAACTATGCGTTTACGCCTTGAAAATGTACATGATGACTTTGTGGTCTCATGAAATGGAGCAAAATAGATACCACTATGTTTTTGTAGCAGATCCTTGGCTTTTGCAGCTTGGAGTGCGTAATAACGGACAATTTATTTCCCGAAGGCAGCTTGAGAAAGAGAAGGATTTAAAAAAAAATATATATATATATACAGTGAGGAAAATAAGTATTTGAACACGCTGCTATTTTGCAAGTTCTCCCACTTAGAAATCATGGATGGTCTGAAATTGTCATCGTAGGTGCATGTCCACTGTGAGAGACATAATCTAAAAAAAAAAAAATCCAGAAATCACAATATATGATTTTTAAACTATTTATTTGTATGATACAGCTGCAAATAAGTATTTGAACACCTGAGAAAGTCAATGTTAATATTTGGTACAGTAGCTTTTGTTTGCAATTACAGAGATCAAACGTTTCCTGTAGATTTTCACCAGGTTTGCACACACTGCAGGAGGGATTTTGGCCCACTCCTCCACACAGATCTGGAGACTGGCTAGGCCACGTCAGAACCTTGATATGCTTCTTACAGAGCCACTCCTTGGTTATCCTGGCTGTGTGCTTCGGGTCATTGTCATATTGGAAGACCCAGCCTCGACCCATCTTCAATGCTCTAACTGAGGGAAGGAGGTTGTTCCCCAAAATCTCGCAATACATGGCCCTGGTCATCCTCTCCTTAATACAGTGCAGTCGTCCTGTCCCATGTGCAAAAAAACACCCCCAAAGCATGATGCTACCACCCCCATGCTTCACAGTAGGGATGGTGTTCTTGGGATGGTACTCATCATTCTTCTTCCTCCAAACACGTTTAGTGGAATTATAACCCAAAAGTTCTATTTTGGTCTCATCTGACCACATGACTTTCTCCCATGACTCCTCTGGATCATCCAAATGGTCATTGGCAAACTTAAGACGTGCCTGGACATGTGCTGGTTTAAGCAGGGGAACCTTCCGTGCCATGCATGATTTCAAACCATGACGTCTTAGTGTATTACCAACAGTAACCTTGGGAACGGTGGTCCCAGCTCTTTTCAGGTCATTGACCAGCTCCTCCCGTGTAGTTCTGGGCTGATTTCTCACCTTCCTTAGGATCATTGAGACCCCATGAGGTGAGATCACCTGAGTATTTGAAGCTAAACAGTCATGTTTAGCTTCTTCCATTTTCTAATGATTGCTCCAACAGTGGACCTTTTTTCACCAAGCTGCTTGGCAATTTCCCCGTAGCCCTTTCCAGCCTTGTGGAGGTGTACAATTTTGTCTCTAGTGTCTTTGGACAGCTCTTTGGTCTTGGCCATGTTAGTAGTTGGATTCTTACTGATTGTATGGGGTGGACAGGTGTCTTTATGCAGATAACGACCTCAAACAGGTGCATCTAATTTAGGATAATAAATGTAGTGGAGGTGGACATTTTAAAGGCAGACTAACAGGTCTTTGAGGGTCAGAATTCTAGCTGATAGACAGGTGTTCAAATACTTATTTGCAGCTGTATCATTACAAATAAATAGTTTAAAAATCATATATTGTGATTTCTGGATTTTTTTTTTAGATTATGTCTCTCACAGTGGACATGCACCTATGATGACCATTTCAGACCCCTCCATGATTTCTAAGTGGGAGAACTTGCAAAATAGCAGGGTGTTCAAATACTTATTTTCCTCACTATATATATATATATATACACAGTGGAACCCGGTTATCTCGCCCTCAGTTACCTCGACAACCCTATTAAGTCGACGTTTTTTAAGTGGAACCGCCAAATTCTCGCTTTTTCTAAGCATTTTTTATCGGTTATGTCGACTTTTTTTATGTCGCCGAACCCTAATATCTCGAGCACAAGGGGGGAAAAATTTGCCATCTAACGTTGGTTATCTCGGTGCAGCCGCAGAAGAACTCGTGGAAGTAGCGGAAAAATCAAGTCTTACAGCTGCTACAGGTGTTGTATTGTATACTGGTGAATCTCTGCTGTTAGTTACTGCACATATGCCCTTTTATTGTTACATGTTATGCGATGAACGGGAGGCGAAAGCCGCGATTAGCGACTCGGAACGTGGGATGACCATCCAAAATCATAGAATGAACACCGGCCGGATCGGGGGTGGGGGGGGCACGTACCGGGATACGCATGCGCGATAACAACGACCGCCGTGAACCAACATATATCAACAATAACGGACAGTGAGAGTGTGGAAGTTTAAATAGGAGCTGGTGATGATGCTAAACGAACACCATATGTGCGCGATTGAAGCCTGGAGCTTCAGAGAAAGCGGCCGAGAAAGCACCTGACACGCTGAAGGGGGCCGAAGGGGGCGTGGCAGGTGGATTCCTGACAGATAAACATGTACTGTATGTATTTTTATAGCATGCCTTCATCAAACAAATCGCGGCAACGCTGTTTTGTAAAAAACCCTCCAAAAACACGTGCATGCACATTCTCATTTATTAACGCACATCATGTACATAAAGAAATTTCAAGCACGTTAATATACTGCCGCCATTTTGATTTTTGTTTTTCTCGATCATCAATTACCTCGATGCTTTTTGGCGACCCCCTAGGACATCGACATAACCGGGTTCCTCTGTATATATATATATATATATATATATACACACACCTTTAACTTGTCCTCGCTTTAAAAACAATAACAGAATGACCACTGGACATTTATTTTCTGCTTCAAACCAGTTCTGCACACCAACACAAAACAGTGTGAACGCTCCAAACCTTTATTTACAGCCATATGAACTCCTCAGTAAAGGCTAAGCATCAAACAGTACACTCAATTACACATGGTTACACACAGTTACACTCAATTACACTTAATTACACACAATTACACTCAATTACATACAGTTACAGTTACACACAATTACACACAGTTACACTCAATTACACACAGTTACACTCAATTACACACAATTACACACAGTTACACTCAATTACACTCAATTACACACAGTTACACTCAATTACACTTAATTACACACAATTACACTCAATTACATACAGTTACAATTACACACAATTACACACAGTTACACTCAATTACACTTAATTACACACAATTACACTCAATTACATACAGTTACAGTTACACTCAATTACACACAATTACACACAGTTACACTCAATTACACACAATTACACACAGTTACACTCAATTACACTCAATTACATACAGTTACAGTTACACTCAATTACACACAATTACACACAGTTACACTCAATTACACACAGTTACACTCAATTACACTCAATTACATACAGTTACACTCAATTACACACAATTACACACAGTTACACTCAATTACACACAGTTACACTCAATTACACACAATTACATACAGTTACAGTTACACTCAATTACACACAATTACACACAGTTACACTCAATTACACACAGTTACACTCAATTACACACAATTACACACAGTTACACTCAATTACACACAGTTACACTCAATTACACTCAATTACATACAGTTACACTCAATTACACACAATTACATACAGTTACACTCAATTACACACAATTACATACAGTTACACTCAATTACACACAGTAACACTCAATTACACACAGTTACACTCAATTACATACAGTTACAGTTACACTCAATTACACACAGTTACACTTAATTACACACAATTACACACAGTTACATTCAATTACACAGTAACACACAATTACACATTCAATTACACACAGTTACACTCAATTATACACAGTTACAATCAATTACACACAGTTACACTCAATTACACACAATTACATACAGTTACACTCAATTACACTCAATTACACACAGTTACACTCAATTACACACAGTTACACACAATTACACACAGTTACACTCAATTACACACAGTTACACTCAATTACATACAGTTACAGTTACACTCAATTACACACAGTTACACTCAATTACACACAGTTACACTTAATTACACAATTACACACAGTTACATTCAATTACACAGTAACACACAATTACACATTTAATTACACACAGTTACACTCAATTATACACAGTTACAATCAATTACACACAGTTACACACAGTTACACTCAATTATACACAGTTACAATCAATTACACACAGTTACAAACAGTTACACTCAATTACACACAGTTACACTCAATTATACACAGTTACACTCAATTACACACAGTTACAAACAGTTACACTCAATTACACACAGATACACTCAATTACACACAGTTACACTCAATTACACTCAATTACACACAGTTACACTTAATTATACACAATTACACTCAATTACATACAGTTACACTAAATTACAGTCAATTATACAGTTACACACAATTACACAGTTACACTCAATTACACACAGTTACACTCAATTACATACAGTTACACTAAATTACACTCAATTACACACAGTTACAGTCAATTACACACAGTTATACTCCATTACACACAGTTACACTCAATTACACACAGTTACACTCAATTGTGCTCAATTACACACAGTTACACTCAATTACACTCAATTACACACAGTTACACTCAATTACACTCAATTACACACAGTTACACTCAATTACACTCACTTGCCACAACACAAGTCAAATAAATGTTCTATATAACCGAACCTTCACACAGTGGTCTCGACTGCCCCTGGCACAGGCTTTAACACAGTAATATTATAAAACTTGTAATGAATTGGAGAAAAACCTGTACATCTGTAACAGCTGTAAATCCCACAGCTGCATGATGGACACTGTAATTGTCACGAGTTTTAATTTTTTCATCACTGGTGCTGCTTGAACTTTTCTCAAACAGTACACTGGTCCTTAACGTTCCAAAATGTGTTTATTTGGTTAAACGTTGACATTATAATTGGAGGCTTATGCAGGTAGGATGATAATAATGAGCAGAAATGCTGGATTTAATGAATACGTTTGAAATCTTCAGCCACATGGCCAACAATCTGGAGTTGTATTGTTTATCGTACACAGTAAATCCAGACCAGTGGGTCAATTTAACATTTATTTTCCTTATTTATTTAGTTGTTTTTAGTTCTAACTTGATCCAAGGAGATGTTTAAAATCAGGACTGGGATATGGAGTGTTGACTGGGGATAATGTATTTGTTTACTGTGCAGAACCAATAATGAGCTGTTTATTTAGAGCTCCTGTGTAAGAGGGTCTAATGTTCTCTTTACATCGCATTGATGATTATGATGATGATGATGATGATGATGATGTGGCTGTGATGTAAATAGGACACAAGCTGTCATATTGTTTGACAGCCATAATGATCATTAGTCTGGGAGCGAGCCAAGTGTGTGTGACTCACCTCATTAATAAATGTACTTGGTGCTCTACATCAATCTTGTGTATCTTTATGGAGTGAAGGAGGATCAAAACCACTCACTCATGGTTTTAATAAAGAATGCTTTGATTTACGTGCCATTGGCCTGTCTCCTTATTCATTCTGACTCATTCAGCTGTTTTAATTCTTCTAGAACGTGTGTGATAACGTGGGAGAGGCTGACGTGCACGTTTCTGGATTTCTGGATTTCTAGTTAGAGTTTGGTGTTGGTCATCACATACAGAGGAACTGTACAAAAGGTGTACAGTTTTAGTTCAGGACAATACTTTAACACACAGGATGCTCCCAACCCCCAGAGGAACACGCTGGTTATTTTATCATCTGCCAAATACAGATAGTAAACAATTACAGACTAATGCTGAGTATCAGCCAGTAATCAGCCAATCCGCCATCATAAACATGGCCCACTGAGGGAATAGCATTCAGATAATAAAGACACTGACCTGCTGTGTGTGCGCGTGTGCGCGTGTGTGTGCGTGTGTGTGTGTGTGTGTAGGTTAGTGTATCAGGACTGTTCTGTTGATAAACAGTCTTGTCAGGGGAGATTTAACACACACTGTGTAGGGAAAAACATGAGCTACAGTTCTGTGCAAAAGATTTAGGCAGTTGTGAAAAGATACTGTAAAATGAGAGTTTTTTTTAAATAAGTGTTCATTTATTTTGATCAATTAACAAGATGAGAAGTAAATAAAAAGAAGAGAAAACCTAATCAAAGCAATATTTGATCTGACCACCATTTGACTTACACTTGCATAAAACACAGTAAGAACATAAGCAGATGTGTAGGAGCTTTAAACTGTGTGGGGAACCGAGGAACCTTACTATGGCTACTATGGTGAGGTTGTGAAAGACCGTTTCATGTCACAGGTCATACACCATGACAGGACTGAGCACAACAAGACACAAGGTAGTTCTACTGCATCAGCAAAGTCTCTCCGAGGCAAAGATTTCAGTGCAGACTGGGTTTCAGGATTTATGCAACAAAGAAACGGGCGATGTTGAGGACCATAGATGCAGTGGTCACCCTGAGAAACTTAATGTAACAGACGAAAGACACGTCATGCTTATTTCCCTTCAGCATCAGATGTCCAGCAGTGCCAGAAAGGTGCAGAAAGGTGCAAAAAAACTAGAAAAAAACGAGTTTGTTGGCCAAAGGGTTGGAGAGCAGTACAATAATGAGTGTCTGCAGGCAACAGTGAAGCATTTCTGCACATGGAGTTGGTTGTTGGATCAGGATTGATGGTGTCCCCAATGCTGAGAAATACAGGCAGATACTTATCCATCCTTCAGTATGTTCAGTTTGGCTGCAAATTTATTCTGAGCAGGACAACGACCCCAAACATACAACCAATTTTAACTTTGAACAGGAACTTTCTTTAGCTAAGAGAAAAACAAGGAATTCTGGAAGTAACAGTTTTACCCCCACAGAGAATTGATCTCTGCCCCATCATCAAATCTGTCTGGGTTTACATGAAGAGACAGAAGAATTCACAGCAGCCTGCATCCACAGAAGGTCTGTGGTTTGTTCCCCAAGATGTTTGGTACAACTTACCTGCCGAGTTCCTTCAAAAACAGTACCTAGACGTGCAAGTGTACCTGGAAGACATGATGCTGTTTTGTAGGTGTTCACACTGAGTATTGATTTGATTTGAATTTCTCTTCTGTTCTGTTTTTTAACTTTACAGCATTTTTTTCACAAGTGTCTGAAACTGCACAGTTCTGTATATTATCTAAACTAACACCTTATAGGGGCAACTAATAAAGTAGGTGTGTGTAATAAGGTGTAAATAAAGGTACAAAATAATATTGTTGTGCTGTTACTTGTGTAGCAGCAGCAAACAGTCACGCTGTGTATGGAGCAACAGATGGACTGCAGCCAGTACATAATGTCCTGTACAGGAGGCGTAACTTAATACAATTCCTAATATATTAAATACTGCACAATAGGGACAGTAAAATTCCCTGATTCACATCTGTGCATCGACATAAAAGTTAACGATTTGATGCATCGAATTTATAAAAATGTGTATCAGATACAAGTTTTTATCGCGATGCATCTTTTTTTACATTATAGCATCGGTAAAAAACTGTTTATTCATATATAATTATTTGTAGATGCACTGTACTTTTATTATTTCAAAAGTGACCAATAATTTGTGTCCAATATTTTCTATGTAGATTGTTTTTTTATTGCTAAACTGTTTCTCTCAGTTCTCTGAATATGACGCATCGCAACACTACGGAGACCGAGGCGTGTCCTGAGAGTCCTATAGAAAACAGATCAACATGGCAGAGGTAGAGCTGTAACTTTCTGGAGACACAACAGGAAAAGAACGTCTGGATTTATTTATATCTTTTTCTTTTCTTTTTTTTCACTATAAAGGTGTGTTTGTGAAAGGAGCCATACGTTAGAAAGTCAGAAGGTATTTAAGTAAATGTATGATTTGCTGTTTGTCTGAACCAAAGAATTAAATGTAAACTTGCATCGTCATATTTAATTGAATCGCATTGTGTTGAATGGAAGTGAAATCGGATCACGCTGCATCGTAACAGGCGTGAATCGTATCGCATCTCATCGTTAGCTGCTTCATATGTATCTTTAATGTATCTTATCAAACTGCATTAATAAATGAAAATATATTTATAACTACAGTTTATCATCCAGAGTGATGTAATGCAAGAAGAAGAAATGCAGTTAGTATTTCTCACCATTTATGTTACACTACAAATGAGAAACATTTGATTAATGTGAATGTGTGACTTGATAATGAGGTGCAGATGGTCTGAATAATATTTCTAAACATATACCACAGACTTGTGGGATCTTCTCCCATCAGTGTGTTTAATGTTGGTGCCGGCCTATAGGGGGCGCTGTGTCTCTGTTCTAAATATGAAGAACATTCAGAAATGCCATCTTTGTGGAACTCATTGCATTATTATACATTGCATTATTAAACAATCAAGGTCAAGTTGAAAAAAATTTATAGTTATCTTGCTCAAGTCCTAATCTTATTTCTTCTCGATTTTAAGACTAAAATCTGAAATTTCAATAAACTCAAAAATGTTTATCTCAAGAAAAATCCTAAAAACCAGGAGTGCTATGCAACTGCTATTATGGTTCATGCTCTTGTTACTTCGTGCATGAACTATTGCAATGCTCTTTTTAATGGTCTTCCCCATAAACTCCTACACAGTCGGTGCAATTCTCAGGATAGCTCCGAGGTGTTTGTCAGAAACTGTCGCAGTTTTTATAGAGTATCAGATTAAGCTCTCTTAAGAGAAGAAGAGAGTAATGCACGCGAACAACGTCAATGGAGCTGAAGTGCGACATCTTTAGGGGAAACGTGGGCATTACAGGGGAAAGGTAAATTGAACAAGGTTTACCCGTACCTTTTTTAATAGAATTTGGTCACGTTCGGCGGGCCGGATTAATAAACCCAACGGGCCGTGTGTGGCCCGTGGGCCGTAGTTTGCCCATGTCTGTCCAAGACCATCACTACACGCTCCAACCAGAAGCCGTGGATGACCGCCAAGGTGCGTGCGCTGCTAAAAACAAGAGACAGCCTTCGGAGCAGGGGACAAGGTGGCCTTGAAAACAGCAAGGGCCAAACTGTCCCGTGCCATCAGAGAGGCGAAGCGCGCACACGCCAAGAGAATTCACGTCCACTTCCAGGACAGCAGAGACACATGTGGCAGGGCATCCAGGCAATCACGAACTACAAGACAACATCACCTGCTTGTGACCGTGACACTTCCTTTCCAGACGTGCTGAACGACTTCCACGCCCGTTCGAGGTGCAGAACAACATGGTGGCGAGGAAGGCCACCCCTCCTTCCACTGACCAGGTGCTTTGTCTAACCACAGCTGAAGTGAGGAAAACTCTATGCAGAGTTAACCCACGGATGTCTGCTGGACCAGACAACATTCCTGGCAGAGTGCTCAGGCAATGTGCACAACAGCTAGCGGATATCTTCACTGACATCTTCAACATCTTCCTAAGCAGTGTTCCTACGTGCCTCAAGACGACGACCATCATTCCCGTGCTGAAGAAGTCTGCTGCCTCCAGCCTCAATGACTATCATCCCGTTGCACTCACACCCATTGTGATGAAGTGCTTCGAGAGGTTTGTCATTAGGCACATCAAGACCCAGCTTCCACCTGCACTGGACCTCATGCAGTTCGCGTATTGTCCAAACCGCTCCATGGATGATGCCATCTCCACAACCCTTCATCTGGCCCTCAACCACCTAGACAACAAGGACCCGTATGTAAAGATGATGTTCATAGACTTCAGCTCAGCATTTAACACGATCGTCCCTCAGCACCTGATTGAGAAACTGAGCCTACTGGGCCTGAACACCTCTCTCTGTAACTGGATCCTGGACTTCCTGACTGGGAGACCTCAGTCAGTCCGGATCGGAAACAGCATCTCCAGCACCACCACACTGAACACTGGAGCCCCCCAGGGCTGTGTGCTCAGTCCACTGCTGTTCACTCTGCTGACTCATGACTGTGTAGCAACGCACAGCTCGAATCATATCGTCAAGTTCGCCGATGACATGACCGTGGTGGGTCTCATCAGCAAGAACAACGAGTCAGCATACAAAGAGGAGGTGCAACGGTTAACAGCCTGGTGCGAAGCGAACAACCTGTCTCTGAACGTGGACAAAACTAAAGAGATGGTTGTTGACTTCAGGAGAACACAGAGTAACCATTCCTCCACTGATCATCGATGGATCCTCAGTGGAGATCGTCAAGAGCACCAAATTTCTTGGTGTTCACTTGGCGGATAACCTCACCTGGTCACTGTTAACATGCCGTTTTTGCACATCTTCCGGGATTGCTGCTATTTGTTGTTTTGCACAATATTCTGTTTAAATTTTTCTGCTACTGTTCACTTTATTTTGTTACGACAGGTTTACTGGCGGAGCTGTTTTGTGTTTTGTGTTTTGTGTGTTGTCTTGCACTGTCCTGTGTTGTCTTTTGCACTGTTTGTACCAGGTTGCACACATGCACTTTATGTGGCAAGGATTTTTCTTACTAGTTCTTGGCCCTGTGTTTTCTGTTTCTGTGACTGTTGTTTTATGTTGTTGAATGTAGCATCAGGGTTCTGGAGGAACGTTGTTTTATTTCACTGTGTACTGCATTAGCTATGTATGGTTGAAATGACAATAAAAGCTTCTTGACTTGACTCTTGACTTATTATTAACATGTATTTCTTCTCGAACTCCTTGATCAGTGTCCTCATTGTCCTTATTTCTTCCTTGTATGTGTTTGGAATCTTGAGCTACTCTGCTCCTTATTTGTGAAATTTACATCTTGTGATGTTCTCAACTTTCAAATCATGTTTCAAAACACGTCCATGCAGAATGATACAGTATACATACGTCTTATTGGTTGTCTAGTGTATTGTATTATTATAAATAAAATAAAATAAATGAAAAAAATGTAAAATAATAATTAAATAAGATTATTATTAATGTTATTATTATTATTATTATTATTATTATTATTATTATGAATAAAAAAAATCGGAACATATGTTTACATCTTGAAGCACGCATTACATATCCAGTAACTAAAACTGTCAGTGAATATCAACATGTAGTACGATATCTCACAGTTCTCGGCATACTGCCCAGGTGTCATCAAGAACATGAGACTTGACTACTGCATCTCTCTGCTGGCAGGTCTTCCCCTGAACGCTATTCGTGTACTGCATGGCTTGTGTTCAATCTGCCCAAGTTCTCCCACACCACCCCACTGCTGCACTCCCTTCACTGGCTTCCAGTAGCTGCACGTATCAGATTCGAAACACTGATGCTTGCCTACAAGGCCAAAAATGGACCAGCACCATCTTACCTCAGTGACCTCATCACATCTCGCACTGCACCACGCTGTCTGAGATCCTCCAGCACTGCTCCACTGGTACCACCTTCTCTCAGAATGAGAGGTAAGTACAATTCAAGGCTCTTCTATGTTCTGGCACCGAGGTGGTGGAATGAACTTCCCCTAGATGTCCGTACAGCAGAGTCCCTGATTATCTTCAAGCGACGATTGAAGACCTTCCTCTTCCTGAAATACTTAAATTAGCACTTTCCAAGTTTGTAGAATTCAAGAGTTATATTTATATTAAGTTTGTAATCTTGTGTACCAGTGTAGATTTATTCATTACTACAGACTCAAAGCACTTTTGTACGTCGCTCTGGATAAGGGCGTCTGCTAAATGGCACAAATGTAAATGTAAATGTAAATGTAAACATGTGAATCGGTGTGCTTACGTGTCATGTTCTGTCTTATCACATGTCACGTCTTATCACATGTCCATTTTTTATCACTGTCACTTGCACAAGGCCAAGTCCACAATAAAACAGTAAAGAAGAATGGAGGAAACCATCAAAGACTGTAGCAGCTAAACAATTTCACTGTTTGGTTTTGGGTTCAGGATCAGTGGACTTGCTGCAGGATTAAATTAATACAGGCATCTGCTTACACGACTTTAAATTTCCTTGTCTTTATCTTGAAAATAAGGGCAAACTGTAAACAATAGCATCTGTTTTACTGCCTGCGCAGCACAACATTTTTTACATTTGTTTCTTCAGATTCTTCATGTGTGTTTTTGGATTCCAGGAACAGGTTTAAACTTCTCTGAATTATTATTTGAGATTAAACCAGGTTCAAACTACTTTCCCCGTAAATATGCCAGAAATATGACTCAACTGTTTGTTGCTTAAACACTGTCACTAGTGCCTTTGAGATTCAGGATAAAAATATTCTGAGTAGAAATTCTCAAGGGGCAGCAGATGGGTGTTGAGAACTTGGCTTTCCTAAACTTCTGAGAAAGATAACATTCTACTTGGCTTTCTTCACTTTGTAGCTGGTGGTGAGTGACCAGGTAAAGTCAATTCAGAGCCCTTTTTTTGGTGATCTCCACAGAGAAACTGTTGATGTTCAGCAAAGAGTGGTCACTCCGTTTCCTCCTGAAGTCCAAAGCAGAGTGTCTTCTGGCAGTTTGGGTCTGTTTTTAGGTTTGTGGGTGAGCATGAGCGTTTGATACAGAAATCATTGTAGGAAATGCAGCAAGTGAGATGTTGGAGAACTGACAAGAAACAGAAACACTCCCGAATTGGCCTCCTGATGTTAACTTGGATAAACTCGTATGATTGGTGTACGTTAGTAAAATAGGTAGAAAGGACAGATGAACTGCAGAACTATAGCACAGTTGAATGTGTTGTCAGATATACCAAATGTGACCGGTTGAATGTCTTTAAAATGAAGACATTGATTCCTTTCCTATCTGTAGGCTGGGTGGATAGAAAAGGTATTTTTACTTATACTTTCCTGTTGCTTTCCCCTGGTGAGTTGTCTGTTATATGTTTTATTGTATTAGTTGCTGATCATGGTCTGATTGTGTGTTTGTAGGGATGTGCGCATGAACGCAGGTGATAATAGTGATAATAGTTTAACCCTGTTTGTGAGGTAAGCAACTTTATTGTGGGTTATTTTGTTGAAGGGGAAACTGTTTAAAGTGTTTTATTTGTTTGTTTGTTTTCAGGTGCGGCCAAAGAGCGCTAGCTGCTGTTTCGTACATGTTTTGTACATGTTTTTACACACTGTTTTATAAACCCTGAATTAGCTTGTTGGGTTACAGGTTGGACCAAGCGGACGTCGCAGCTGTAAACCGCTGGATTACTGAGTGTTTTAAAAGATTATTCTGCGCAGCGGTTCTGTGCTATGTGTGAGTAAGGACTTGGATATTTCTCTCTTGTGCAGGTGTGTTTAATTAACAGGGTTGGTATTTTTGCTCTGTGAGCTGCTTGGACGCTTTTTAAACATTAATCTGGAGTTAATTGTTTTTCTCTTTTTAACGTGTGTATAAGTGTAAGTACCATTTACATGACTACTTCCACCTGTAACTATCTGATGAGCTGTGATTTGAGACTTAAACAGAAGGGGAGATTATGTTTGTGTGTTGTGGGTAAATAACTGGTAAGCTGTAAATGGTATTTTAAAATATTTTTAAGCATTTTTTTTTTGTTTAATAAATTTGTACTATTTTTGGAAAGTCACGTCTCTGTCTTTAATCCCATCCGAACCAGCAGGGTCCTTCATATTTTTTTATATTTTGGCAGCATAGCTAAAAGGGAGAACCAGAAGGTAACACAGACATGAGGGATCTCTGGGATAAGAGACGACCCACCACACCACCGTCAACAAACCCGAGTGAACGTGTGAATGTGAGGGGACGACAGCATACAAATATACCAGTTCACCAAACACTCTATATCCATGTTTCCTCCAGATCTGCACCTTTACCTAAGAAAAATCTACTGATCAAAGACTTGACTAAATAAATAAGTTTTCAGCCTCGACTTGAACACTGAGACTGTGTCTGAGTCCCGAACACTGATTGGAAGGCTGTTCCATAACTGTGGGGCTTTATAAGAGAAAGATCTGCCCCCTGCTGTAGTCTTCATTATTTGAGGAACCAAAAGATAGCCAGCACCTTTTGATCTAAGTAGGCGTGGTGGATCATACTGGTACAAAAGTTCACTCAGATACTGCGGTGCGAGACCGTTAAGTGCTTTATATGTCAGTAGTAGTATCTTATAATCAATGCGAGATTTGATTGGGAGCCAGTGTAGACTGATTAAAACAGGGGTAATGTGGTCGTATTTCCTAGATCTAGTGAGGACTCTTGCTGCTGCATTCTGGACTAACTGAAGCTTATTTATGCACTTACTCGCACACCCAGACAGTAAAGCGTTACAGTAGTCTAATCTAGAAGTAACAAAAGCATGAACTAGTTTTTCTGCATCCTGTAACGACATCATATTTCTAATTTTAGCAATATTTCTAAGGTGGAAGAAGGCGATCCTGGTAATATTATTCACGTGAGACTCAAAGGAAAGACTCGGGTCAATAATCACACCAAGGTCTTTGACAGCCGTACATGCTGAAACAGAAACACTATCCAGAGATGCTACGTAATCAGAAAGTTTGCTTCTAGCTGCATGTGGTCCTAGTAAAAGTACTTCCGTGTTATCTGAGTTGAGCAGAAGAAAATTATTAAGCATCCACTGTCTAATGTCCTTTACACACTCCTCAACACTGTTTAGCTGATCTCTCTCATCTGGCTTTGCTGAAATATACAGCTGTGTGTCATCAGCATAGCAATGGAAGCGAATCCCATGTTTATGAATGATTTCACCAAGAGGCAGCATATATAAGGAGAAAAGCAGTGGGCCTAAGACAGATCCTTGAGGAACACCAAACTTTACCTCATAGAGTGTGGAGAACTCACCATTTACATCCACAAACTGATAGCGATCAGTCAAATAAGACCTGAGCCAAGAGAGAGCTGTTCCCTTTATTCCTACAACGTTCTCAAGTCTAGCAAGCAGTATAGTGTGATCAATGGTGTCAAAAGCTGCACTAAGGTCGAGCAAAACAAGTAAGGAGACAAAACCCTGATCGGAGGCCAATAACAGGTCATTTACCACCTTAACTAGCGCCGTCTCTGTGCTATGATGAGGCCGAAATCCTGACTGATACATTTCAAAAATGTTATTCGTAAGTAGGTGTGAGCATAACTGCTGTGCTACAACCTTTTCTAAAATTTTGGATATAAAGGGGAGATTTGATATCGGTCTGTAGTTGGACAACTGACATGGGTCAAGGTCAGGTTTCTTAATAAGGGGGTGGATAACTGCCAGTTTGAAGGATTTAGGTACATAACCAGTGCTAATGGAAGAGTTAATTATTTTTAAAACTGGTTTGATTACCTCTGGAGTTATCTGTTTAAAGAAACTAGTGGGCAGGGGATCGAGAATACAGGTTGATGATTTTGATGAGGAAATTAATGAGATTAAGTCATTCTCATGAATAGGAGTGAAGCTTTGTAGTTGATTCTCCGTTATAATTACACTGCTGTCTACAGGGTTACTTGTAAAATAACGTCACATGTTAATGACTAGTGCACATGTCATTTTAGTGTTTCATCTTTACAAGGATATTACTTGGAATTTGCATGGATGTACAATATTCCTGACATTATTCTGGGAATCTACTCATTAATCTACTCAGAAGCCATGGATGAAGCATCACTGCTTTCAAATCTGCTTAAGCAGAGGCTAGAACACCTCTGGCCAACTTGAAAATCAGCATTAGCAATGCAATACATCTCTTCAAACTTCTAATTGTGGAGCACTTCCATAACAACTCTGACCCAGATGGTATACTCTGATGTGCTGAACAGCTGGCACAGATTTTCACAGACTTCATAGTCTCACTGGTTGAAGCCTCTATGCCCACATACTAGAAGATACAACTATCTTACCGGTGTCAACATTTTTCTGCAGCGTGATGGAATAACCACTACCTTGTTTCACTCCAATTACAGTTCATTGTATGGAGTGAAATTCGATGAAACTGGTTTTGAGTCACTAAGCTCTTAAACACATGGAGAACACATGGAGAGCAATAACAATTTAATAAGTGTTCTGCTCATTGATTTTAGATTTGCATTTAACACAATATTCCCCAGTCAACTAGTCACCAATCTCAGTGAGTGCTCAGACGTCTATAAGGAGGGCTTTGGTCTCCTCGTATTGAGTGTAATGTTGCTTACTTTAAAGATTATAAGATGTGATTACCAAATCTAACAGGTTTTTTGGTGAAGAGGTCAAGAATCAAACTGCATACGAAGGTGCTGATGCCCAGGTCATAACCAGTTTGATTCTTGACCTCTTCACCAAAAAACCTGTTAGATTTGGTAATCATATCTTATAATCTTTAAAGTAAGCAACATTACACTCAATACGAGGAGACCAAAGCCCTCCTTATAGACGTCTGGAAATCTAAATACTGCAGTTACTTCCATTTCCATGAATGGGACTCAGTGTGTGCCTCCATCCTCCATCCAAGTTCCTGATTTTCTCCAAATCTCCAAACATTGGTCCTTGCAACATAATACTTCAAATTAGAAAGGTCCAGCAGTGTCCTTATTTCCTTGTAAGACTTCATCCGAGAACTATCGAGAGAACAGTGTGGTATGGAAGCTCCACAGTGTCCAAAAATACCCTGCAAAGTGTTGGCACACAGAAGATGTCTATACAGAACACACAGCATCATCAGTGCCTCCTCCCACACCAGGGACAGGCCTGTGCACACGTAGACATCTAACAGGGCTTGAGCACCTGCCCTTTTACTTCCTCAAGAGAATTTAAATAAATGAATATACGTGTGCCGAGTTGGAAAATTGTGAGATTTTGTCAGGTTTCGATGCCTTTCTCTCCTCCGCGTCTCCACGCAGCACAGCAGTGTAGCACACAATGATCAGCAAATCAAAAACAGGCTGTGAGCAGCAGAAGTGAAGCTGAGAGGTGATGAACAAAAGACTAAGCTACCTGTCTTGCTAACATCCATGACTTATGAGCTTCCATGTAATAAGTTAGCTAAAGTTTAGCCAGGGCAATATATCATGAGCATACAGGCATACTTAATGGAGAAACGACAGCTGAGAACAGTAAAATAAATAATATCTAGCGTTAAGTAATTAAAATGTGAAATAGAAGCAAAATAGACCAAAATCTTCAAATGGAGCAGTTCATGAAGTGTCCTGCCTTAAACAATAACTTAATCATTTTGATCTCAGGCTCCTCATCTAATAAATATCTATTCTAATAGTAATAGATCTAATGATATCTAATAGCTGATTGCTCATTGATCTTAACAGCCCTCGCTCAGATGTGAAACAAAGTTCTTGTCACCATCAGTTTGTGTGTGTGTGTGTGTGTGTGTGTGTGTGTGTGTGTGTGTGTGTGTGTGTGTGTGTACATGGTACACTAAGTGTAATTATAACAACAACAATAATAATAGTAATAATAATAATAATAATAATAATAATAATAATAAAAATAATGTATTTGACAAAAACATGAAGTCAGGGTTGTGTTCATATATTTAACGTTTTATTTTTAGAAAAAAAAAAAGAAAAGTGCCCTTTTTCACTTGCCCCAAAATGTCTGTGCACGTCCCTGACCAGGGACATACTGTTACTCCTCCTTCCATCCAAGAGTAGATGCAGGAACATTTGCACCAGAACCAGCAGGCTCAGGGTTCGTTTCTGTCATATAATAATCTGTTGAAGCTTCTTGCTTCAGTCTGTGCATCCCACCTAAGTTTATAGTCCAGCATTATACCAAGGTATTTGTAGTTTGTAACGAATTGTATTTAGAAAGATCTGTGCATCCCACCTAAGTTTATAGTCCAGCATTATACCAAGGTATTTGTAGTTTGTAACGAATTGTATTTAGAAAGATTGTGATTGTGATCAATAACCATCTCCTTAGTTTTGGAGATGTTTAAGAGGAGATTTGAAATTTCACACCAATTTAAAAAGAAATCCAAAACATGCCCATATTCTTCCTTCTGATCATGTAAAATAATCACTAAAGCTTTTCACAATATACATGCTTCCCTTGGGAAATATTATTAGAAGGTATGGGATTAGCTTCCACTGTTATGCTGATGATACCCAGCTATATATCTCATCAAAACCAGGTGATACACTCAATTAACCCGGATAACTGAGTGTGTTAAACTTTCTACTATTAAATTCTGATAAAACTAAGATTTTGCTCATCGACCCAAAAACCAGTACACAGAAGCTTCAGCATTTCAACCTGCATTTAGACGGATGTTCTGTAACCACTAATTCAACAGTAAAAGACCTGGGTGTTATTTTAGAGCAACTTGTCTTTTAAAAATCATATCAACCAAGTTACAAAAACAGCCTTCTTTCACCTTAGAAATATTTCTAAGTTAAGAAACATGTTGTCCATATCCGATGCAGAGAAGCTCGTCCATGCATTCATGACCTCCAGAATAGACTACTGTAATGCGTTACTAGGTGGATGTCCTGCGTCATTAATAAACAAGCTTCAGTTAGTCCAGAATACAGCAGCAAGATGTTCTTACAAGGTCGAGAAAATATGATCACATAACCCCGATCTTATCGTCCCTACACTGGCTTCCTGTTATGTTTCGAATAGACTACAAACTATTACTTCTCACTTATAAAGCACTAAATGGTTTGGCTCCCATGTATCTATCCAGTCTTTTAACTCACTACAATCCGCCACGCTCCCTGAGATCTCAAAACTCTGGGCTTCTAGTAGTTCCTAGAATAGCAAAGTCCACTAAAGGTGGTAGATCATTCTCACATTTAGCTCCTAAACTCTGGAATAGTCTTTCTGACGGTGTTCGGGGCTCAGACACACTTACCCAGTTTAAGTGTAGATTAAAAACTTATCTTTTTAGCAAAGCCTACACATAACACACATCACATCATAACCTTGTGCTCCAAAACATCTGATCACATGCACATTATCAACTTGTGCTGTTAATATCATGAACAGCAGCTACGCTAATTCCTCTCCACTGCTTCTCTTTCTCTCCCCATCCCGAGGCTTCCTGAGGGTGCTCCAGCTTCAGTCACGTCCCACCTCATGAAGATTATGGACTTTTAAAGAAGTAGATGCCGAACTCACAAACATCACAAACCATCTAGAGACGTACCAGTGCCAATTGGATCCCACTTCATGTGTGGAGTTTGGACATTGGACCTCCTGGAGTGTTTAAAGGCTCTGGCATGGAGAAGCTGGTGCTGGATCTTTGATGATCACAAATGTTGAGCTATTTAATGAGTTGCTCAGTAGCTCCTAGTTTTATAACCATAAAGACTGTAAAAGACTGTAGAAAAAACATCACTCATAATCTTACACTCCAGTGCTCATGTTAGTTCTCACTCTCCAGTGTTCTGTATTGTTGAAAGATTCATGATCACACTCTTGATGTCACCCAAATGAGGATGGGTTCTGCTTTTGAGTCTGGTTCCTCTCAAGGTTTCTTCCTCATAACATCTAAGGGAGTTTTTCCTTGCCACAGTTGCCATCAGGGATAAATGCACACCGTTCACCTTCACTGTTGATTTCTGTAAAGCTGCTTTGAGACAATGTCTGTTGGGAAAAGCGCCATAGAAATAAACTTGACTTGACTTGACTTAAAGCAGTACTTCACGATACATATATTTTTTAAAAGAACTGGCAAAGAAGTGAGTATATAAAATAAATAATAATTGAGATAAAAACACATTACTGGGGTGCTCCGACTTCCTGGGGGACCCTCCGAACGTAACCTGCTGGATTCTAAAACAAAACAAAAAATCAGTCAGACATTTTACTATCTAATGAGATTTCTTTTGCCAGGGTAACAACTCATTTACTGGGAGAAAGACAATTAAAAGCTGAGAAATCCACACATAGAATTCAGTGGGTGAATATGAATCTGTGAGAGCGTGAAATGAGAAAACAGATATACATGGACATGTATGTGGCCAGAGAGAAAGCAGGAGACTGTGAGTGAGAGAGAAAAGAGAGGGAGAGGAATTTTCCTCTGTCCTTGTCTGGACTTATACGTCAGTGATTTAATAGAGACGCTTGATCTCCTGCTGTTCCCCATCTGCTGGTCACAGCAGGATGACGTTGCACTTTAAGTCCATTAAGTTGCCCATTAGGTCAGTCTTTTGTGACACATTTTCCCCTATTTTCTTTCTCAAAACCAAGCCACTCAGTGTCACACACACACACACACACACACACACACACACACACACACACACACACACACACACACACACACACACACGCACACACACATGCCCAGGTCTGGGTAAATGAGTTTAAGAGCATGGCCATGCTGTGACTGATTTGCTTGTGGTGGGACACTGACAGTAGGCGGACGACTGGAGACGGACGATCCGCTGTGGCGACCCCTAATGGGAGCAGACGAGAGAAGTGGTTATACTGTAGAATAGAATAAAGGAATAAAATATAATTTTTATATATTAGAAGAGAATAGCCTATTTAAAACTGTCAGTTACGTCAGTTACGCTTTTCTATCAAAATGCCATGAATGTAAATCAAAACTTTCAAAAACACAGTGTAAAAATTGTCATAGTTTTAACAGTGAAAGATTGTAAAATAGCGACGGTAAAATGCTGTAAATTATAAAACATGAAATGACTGTTTATTTAACAGTTAAATACTATAATGTAAATACAAGTAATCGTTATAATTTTTGCATTATTTCTTTGTAAAACTGTTTGCTACATTAGTTTCAGTGAACTACATACAGTTACAGCTTTAGATGAAATCAACTGAATTAAAACAGGATGATTAAACAACTACATCCAAATACTGAATGACCAGCTTTACTGATTTTTTACTTTATTTCTGTCAAATTTCTACAAAACATTCTTTGAGACAGGGGTTTATATTTAATTGAAAATGTTTCGTTTGATTACCATTTTTTAGATCAGTGGTTGCTTTATTTGGGCTCATGACCCCTGACTCTTTAACATTAGTTTTCTTTGAAAAGTAAAAAAAAAAGTATAATTTGGTGGTTTTGGTTAATTGTTAAAGGTGATATTTTCATCACCTAATGAATACATAATTGATTTTTAGGGGTGAAGTATTTCTAGTTTTTCTATTCTTTATAATAGTAATGTGACTTCAGTGTAACTTGACAAATCATTTAGACACACAGACATCAAGAATGAATCTCAAGAATGGTGACTATTAACAAACTTTCATGCCACAATGAATGCTGGGTGCCAAAATAGTACAAAACTCCCAACATGCATTGCAGCAGAATAAATTATCCAGCTAAATGTTCTTACTATTTTCTTCATTTGGTTTTACATCATTATAATTAAAAACCCATTTTATTTGTTAAGACGAGACTTTTACTGAACTGTTTCATGATTTTAAATGAAAGTACACCTAAACACCTAGAATCTCAACTAGAGCTTTTAATAAATGAAGCTGGTAATGTTGTTTTTGGGGGGTTGTTTGTTCATTTTCTGCTGAAATCATGAGAAAATGTAAGTTTTTCCCTATTTCACATATGGACCGTGTCGCTGTTTAAACTGATGGTATTATTTGCACCTTACACAATCCTGGTAGAACTATATACTGCTGGCCAGACAAACATGATGCAAACCTACATTGTAAAAAAATAAAATTCTTTAAATGAACTGTAAAATACTGTCAGCTCGAGTTCATTTGCAGAAACTGACTGCACTGAAATTGGCCAATGACATTTGTTTATAAACTACCATTTATAATATTTAAATAATGTGAGCATATTAGTACTCAAATGTATTTTATTTACATATATGACAAAAAACTTACAGAATTATGCAAAATCATTAAAAATATTAATTTAAGTGAAATCTCTTGTAGATAACAGCAGCACATATTCATTTGTAATTGAAATTAGTGAAAAAAATCTTATCGCATTAATAACCACAACATTACTACCATTATATAAAGCTAAATACAGCCTAACATCAAGATTTCTCTGTCCATCATTGACTTAAACACAGGCTCTACTCTGCTACACAATGGTAACCCACAAAAAAAAAACACAGGGGAAGAGGAATTTGACTGTTAGGTTTACAGCAGCAGGGTTGCCAGCAATCTACAGTTTACAGTATATTACTGTTAAAATACATTTCATGGTGTTTTTTAATTTCACACATTTAAAACATTTAATCCCGCAGCGAAATCCTCAGTGTTTAAAGAAGACTTATGTGTCCACACTACAGAGTGTTGAAGCAACACTGAAGCAGTGATGAAGTTAATGAGACTATGAAGTAACATTAAATCAGGATTAAACGTTAGTGATGAACATCTGTGAACGAGCAGAATCACTGAAGGAAAGAGAAACAAGAGCAGAGAAACACAACTTACAGCTAAAGCCAAAGATGGAATCAACTGAAAATAAAACACATTAAATCTCTCATGATTTCAGCAGAAGATGAACATACAACCCCCAAAAACCACATTACCAGCTTCATCTATTAAAAGCTCTAATTGAGACTTTAGGTGTTTAGGTGTACGTTCGTTTGAAGTCACCATAATGGGGATCAGTGTTTGCTTTAGTTTTGTTTTTGAACCTTGACCGTTTGACATTAGTTTCTGGGGAAAAAAAAAAACCAAACAAAAAAAAATCTAGATCAGATCAATTCTGATAACCATGAAACAGTCTAGTAAAAGTCTCATTATATCAAATCATATAACCATAATAATGTAAAATCAAATGAAGAAAATAGTAAGAACAGCTGCATGCTGGAAATTTTTTACTATTCTGGCACCCAGCATTTATTGTGGCATGAAAAGTTGATAATAGTCACCATTCTTGAGATTCATGTGTTGATTCTTGATGTCTCTGTTTCTAAATGGTTTGTCCTTTAAGTCATATTACTATTGTAAAGAATAGGAAAATTAGAAATTACCCAAAAAATCAAGAATAAGGTAATCAGGTGATGAATACATCACTATCAATAGTTAACCAAAACCACTAAATTACAATTACTCATAACTTTTCCTGTTATAACAATTGTGCTCTATAAACACAGTTCATATCTAATGTTAAAGAGTCAGGGGTCATGAGCCCAACTAAAGCAACCACCGATCTCAAAAATAGTAATCAAACAAAACATTTTCAATAAAATATAAACCCCTGTTAAGTCTGAAATAATGTTTTGTAAAAATCTGACAGAAATAAAATCAAAAATCAGTAAAGCTGGTCATTCTGTTTTTGAAGTTTATTCATCCTGTTTTAATTAATTTTATTTAAGGCTGTAACTGTATTCAGAGGTGGCAAAAGTACACACATCCTTCAGAGTACAGATACTCATGTTTTAAAATATTCTGGTAAAAGTTGAAGTATTGACTACGCTTTTTTACTCAAGTTAAAGTAAAGAAGTTTGGGTTTTGACATGTACTTAAGTAAACAGTAGCCATTACTACTATCTGTTTTAGTGTCGTGCTTAATATTATTAATAGGGCTGTCAATCGATTGAAATATTTAATCACAATTAAGCGATAGATTGTCATAAGCTAACTCACGATTAATCAAAACTTAATCGCACATTTTGAATGTTCTAAATGTACCTTAAATTAACACTTAGTTAATGAGGTGATACCAGAAAAACTGTACCTCTTCTAAGTTTCATACGGATTACACAATCAGAGAATATTAGTTTTCGATGTGACTCAGTTTGTTTAATAGTATTATTATGTTTGTGAGTCAAGTATTCTAAGATTCAGTTTGTTTTATTTGTGCCTGTAAAGAGAGATGACAAAGACTGTAGAGAGCCCCCCATTTCTCTTCTTTATTTTACAAAAGCACAGTGTTTTGTTATTATGAATGTATACAAATAATAGTAGACCCTTTACAGAATGATGTATTGCTCTTATCTGTACAATCAAAAAAAGACAGAGTAATTTAGGTTTGTTTCAGCGTTATAAGGAAAAATGCCACAAAACGCGCCGGCGTGTTTGTTGACCCTAGAGGGTTAATTGTGAGCATCATGGCGGATTTCGGTGCTGATTTGAGACATGACACATTAATAAAACAAACATCCACCATATAGAACACAAGCAGAGAAAAGATGATGATCACGTGATCAGGAATGTCTCTGTACTCAGTCATGTTTACATTACTGACTCCCTCTGACTCATCCTTGTTATCTCCAGACTTCTTACTGCCTTCTGCCTGCTGATTGTGAGCGTCGTAAACTAGTCTACGTCTGTGGTGTGTAAGAGCCAGGAAACAATACACCAGTGGTAGATTGAAAAAAAAAAAACGCAGTTGTTAAAACTAAAATAACGAGCCTATTTTGAAAATGTAAGAAGTAGAAAGTACAGATATTTGTGTAAAAATGTAATGAGTGAAAGTAAAAAGTTGTCCAAAAAATACTGATACCAGAAAAACCTACTTATGTACAGAAATGAAGTATTTGTAATTTGTTACTTTCTACCTCTGACTGTATGTAGTTTTGTTTCTTGTTCCGTCCTTCAGTGATTCTGCTTGTCATCAGTGTCTGATTTGGCTCATTTGTTTTCCTTTACAGTAAAAATTTTTTGTAGCTTTCACAGTGAAAAAATTTTAAATAGTGACGGTAAAATACTGTAAATACGTTTTTTGTCATGGACTTAAATAAAATACATTGAGTACTAATATTTATTAAATATTTAAATAATAAACACATTATTTAAATACAAACTCGATTCCAAAAAGTTAGGACACTATACAAATTGTGAATAAAAAAAGAATGCAATAATTTACAAATCTCATAAACTTAGATTTTATTCACAATAGAATATAGAAACATATTAAATGTTGAAAGTGAGACATTCTTAAATGTCATGCCAAATATTGGCTTATTTTGGATTTCATGAGAGCTACACATTCCACAGAGCTACAAAATTGCAAAGAGATTGAAGTTATCATCATCTACAGTGCATAATATCATCCAAAGATTCAGAGAATCTGGAACAATCTCTGTGTAAGTGTCAAGGCCGGAAAACCATACTGGATGCCCGTGATCTTCGGGCCCTTAGACGGCACTGCATCACATACAGGACTGCTACTGTAATGGAAATCACAACATGAGCTCAGGAATACTTCCAGAAAACGGTGAACACAATCCACCGTGCCATTCGCCGTTGCCGGCTAAAACTCTATAGGTCAAAAAAGAAGCCATATCTAAACATGATCCAGAAGCGCAGGCGTTTTCTCTGGGCCAAGGCAAAGTGAAAAACTGTTCTGTGGTCAGACGAATCAAAATTTGAAGATCTTTTTGGAAAACTGGGATGCCATGTCATCCGGACTAAAGAGGATAAGGACAACCCAAGTTGTTATCAGTTCAGAAGCCTGCATCTCTGATGGTATGAGGTTGCATGAGTGCGTGTGGCATGGGCATCTTGCACATCTGGAAAAGCACCATCAATGCTGAAATGTATATCCAAGTTCTAGAACAACATATGCTCCCATCCAGACGTCGTCTCTTTCATTGAAGACCTTGCATTTTCCAACATGACAATGCCAGACCACATACTGCATCAATTACATCATCATGGCTGCGTAGAAGAAGAATCCGGGTACTGAAATGGACAGCCTGCAGTCCAGATCTTTCAACCATAGAAAACATTTGGTGCATCATAAAGAGGAAGATGTGACAAAGAAGACCTGAGACAGTTGAGCAACTAGAAGCCGGTATTAGACAAGAATGGGACAACATTCCTATTCCTAAACTTGAGCAACTTGTCTCCTCAGTCCCCAGACATTTGCATACTGCATCAATTATTAACATACTTGATGTAATTAATTAACATACTGCATCAGTATTTAACTGTATTTAAGTATTTAAGTATTTAAGTAATTAACATACTGCATCAATTACATCATCATGGCTGCGTAGAAGAAGAATCCGGGTACTGAAATGGACAGCCTGCAGTCCAGATCTTTCAACCATAGAAAACATTTGGTGCATCATAAAGAGGAAGATGTGACAAAGAAGACCTGAGACAGTTGAGCAACTAGAAGCCGGTATTAGACAAGAATGGGACAACATTCCTATTCCTAAACTTGAGCAACTTGTCTCCTCAGTCCCCAGACATTTGCAGATTGTTATAAAAAGAAGAGGAGATGCCACACAGTGGTACACATGGCCTTGTCCCAACTTTTCTGAGATGTGTTAATGCCATGAAATTTAAAATCTACTTATTTTTCCCTTAAAATTAGAAATTTTCTCAGTTTAAACATCTGATATGTCATCTATGTTGTGTTCCGAATATAATATTAAAATTTGAAACTTCCACATCATTGCATTCTGTTTTTATTCACAATTTGTACAGTGTCCCAACTTTTTTGGAATCGGGTTTATATTATAAATATTAATTTATGAGCAAATAGCCATTGGCCAATTGCAGTACATTTTGTGCAAACAGTATTTTACCGTTTATTTACAGGAAAATGTTTTACAAAGTAAGGTACCAGTTTAACCACATTTCTTTTTATGGTAGATTTCTGGCAACCACAGCTGCCAGTTTTATACAGTAGATTTTACAGGATTTTTTTTCTGTGCAATTGTACTTGTTTGGGTTAATAGTAAGTTATTGTCACCTTCAGATGAGCTGTGATGTGTTCAGACTATTTTTTTGACAGGCTCAAAATTTATTTTGCAAACAATAACTTTCCACTCGGGTGTTGTAACGTATGAATATTTAATCTTTCTCAAATGAAATAAAGAGGTGACACAATAGCCAAAGAATGACCTTTCAGAAAGATAAAGGCAGTGGAAACTTTCAGAAATGTGGGCTTGGGGGGGGCTTCTATCTGTAGCCACCTCCATTGTAGTGCTGCTCTAATATGCAGTGTGTGTGTGTGTGTGTGTGTGTGTGTGTGTGTGTGTGTGTGTGTGTGTGTGTGTGTGTGTGTGTGTGTGTGTTTTATACAATTCCCACCACCCAGATTGATTCACCAAGCTGTGAAATACATCATCAGTATTATGCTTTATTTAGATATAACTCAGGAGTGATGAGTCATGAACAATGCAGCCACAGCAAGAGAGAGAGGGGGGAGTTCTTGCTGAAGGGCTGGCAACACAACACTGGTTTTGTGTGTGTGTGTGTGTGTGTGTGTGTGTGTGTGTGTGTGTGTGTGTGTGTGTGTGTGTGTGTGTGTGTTTGTCTCCACGGGAAGGTCTGTGCCAGGATTCCTGACGTATGTTTCAGATGTCACATAGTTCCATTACAGACTGTATGAAACGTCTGGTAGGTTTTGTATTCATCATGTTTTATTTAAAAATGTAATTTATTAATGGTTAACACCACTGTGCAATACAATCAGAGGAAGATATAAAGGGAAAGCCAGAGGGTCACTCAGACATGAGAGATGTCTTGGATAAAGACGTCCTTTCACACCACCATCAATAAACCTTAGTGAAAGTATGAGATTGGGGGAACAACAGCATCCAAATATCTTAGTTCACCAAAACACTCTATAGACCTTTTAAAGACCAGGGGTGTTCTCAATAACAAATACTCTGTTATGATTTGGGATTTATTATCTAATCTTTGAGAGACACATGTCTGGTCCTAAAGCTTTTCCGGTAGCACCATTCTTAAAGCATGGAGCTGTCAAAACAACTGACTAACATACTTTTTTAAGTTTAGTTAAAACAGAAGAGTTGAGATATTTATAAGCTAAAAGTAGATTATAACATGGAATTATTGAAGCCCATAAATCAGACATTGAGACGACAACTTTTCACTCTTGATCTGGTTGGGACTGAGTGCGTCTACACGAGAGAAGCGGTAAAGACTCATCATAGTCTGGGTGTCTACGATTACTTTCTTAGTGGAAAAGTCATTTGGTCACACAGTGTGGATGATGTTTATCTTGTGTTTGATGAGGGTTGGAACAAGTTAATGGTAACCAGGGGGTTATTAGTGATCAGTGCACTTGCATAGCCGGGAAAGTCCTCGTGTCTATGCTAATAATAAAGCACATTGCTAACTGAATCCTATTAAATTATAGGGAATGAAATTTAAGGTTATAAATGATGTACTGTTCAATCCGCTGTTCATGTTCAATAAACCAAGTGTTGTGATCTCCCGAGCTCATTGTCTCAACTGCAGTGGTGAGAAACCGATCGACAGAACAAAGCGAACTCACAGGGTCAGAACATTGATGCTACAGTAGCGTATAACACCACCCACGTTACCAAATTCATTGTTGTGTTCCATTATCACTTATTTCATATGTTTGGAAATGTTTGTTGTTAGATTAGGTTTTGTGAAGTGTGTTGCCATATTGTGGTGGAACAGTGTGTGAGGGTTTCAATGCTCCATCTGAGCTCTGTGTGTGGTCACAAATAAACAAGTGACAATGCTGGATAACGTCTCTTTTTTATCTCATTCATATTAAATTCGAGTTTATCGTGTGTTGTTGGTTATAGATAACAGTAGAAAACCCAGAGTTGTTAGTCAGAATCCAGCCTTCACTGCTGTAATCACGTGTGTCACGGTTCTTTTGTTTTTCCGAAATATGAACACTTGAATTAAGATCCTGGTCTGAGAGAGTATGAACAACATGGTTCTAGTTTGAATTTTGACATTTTTAATTGCAAAAATAAATAAACTGTCGCAATATCACAGTGTATAATCCCACCAATGTGTTTTCATTATGCACGTTAGCTAACCGGAAAGGAGCAAAAGTATCACTTCCTCACATGAACAAATGAAATGGTCCACAACGTTGAGCCCTCCACAGTCCCGAACACTAATTAGAAGGCTGCCATGTTTTGTATTTTAGTGAAACAGAGGAGACAGACATGCGTGGAATAAGAAAGAGAAGATTTAACTATTTATTTAGCTATAATTCTCACCCATTATCAAGAAACAGTTCTTATAAATGCATTTGTATGAAATCACCCAAATAACTGTTTCATATTCTACAAATTTCCTTTAAATGAGTCACCTGTCTCACACTCACAGGTTCTCCACCTGACAGTGAGAGCACTGTAATGACGAGGACAGAAATGCTGGAAGCATGTGAATGCAGACGTCAACAAGAAAACCAGCAAAATCAATCTAAGCAATTTCTGTAGTGACACTGATATTTCAGCAAGAAGGATTTTATTGCTCTCAGCCTCTTTTACGTTCAGACGATAGGTTTACACAACCAGTCAGGAGTTTTTTAACATCTCAGGTCTTTGATTACAGTTTAATCACTATTATCAACAAACATAACGATACAGAATGGTAATTAAAAAAATAATTATTTATTAACTGCTCACTTTTAGAGCTGATAAAACCTCTTCATAAGTTTACTTTATTAAAGGCAGGGAAACGGGTAACAAAATAGTGAGCACTGCCAGCTCACAGTTCTGGAAAATTCCAGATTAAATTTTTCCTTCATTTAACCAAAGCACATTTTCCTAGACACCGTATACAAGGATGAAAACAAACCATTAGTTAAATCACAGGACTTTCCGGCCTGAAATGAGTCACTTCAGATATCATTTAATTAGTCCACTAACATCAAGATACGAGCTGAAGTAAACATACAGTAATCACATTCAACTCGTGTGTCATGTGCACATAAATGTGTATAAATATGCACCTAAATCGAGCACTATTTTCCATTCATTACAGTTCCATCTTTGTTGAGGTGATATTATTCAGTGATCGGAGCTTAAATGCAAAACTGTTCATGCAACCTGTGATCCTGAACCATTATAGCAGATTGTTGATATTACAGTTCAACTCCATCCTCATAGTTCTTGAGTTGCTTTGTAGCTTTATGGATCTTTATGTATTCATTCCTAAAAATGATCAAATAATTTAAAATGTGATGCAGCCATGATCTTTCCTTCAAATATATTTCCTGAATACTGTTATAGAGTACAATAACGTCTGTAAAAATTTAAATGAGTCATTTATTAATTCTTCCTTCATCAAAGACTATAAATGCAATATTATGCCAAAATGAAAATGATTCAACTTCAACAATACCTTAAAAATTGCATTGGTCAGATGGTTGCACCAAATACTATGATTTATTTAAGAAATAGAAATTTGAAAAAAATAATACAAATAAAAAAAACAACAAAATTTTATACTTTCTGTAGATTTACTACCTAACATCATTAATAGAGGAGACTTTCATCATGTTTATAATCAAATCCAGCCTTATAATCAAAACCTCGTGCTTTTTCTTTCCTGTTGAAACACAGTTAAATTGTTAAATAAAATGGGAATTTAGTTCAGTTAGCGGTTAGCTGTTAGCGGTTAGCTGTAGCTCATCAGTCAGAAATGTTCATTGATTTCAGGTAAATCTGTTTTATTTATGAAAATAAAAATATTTGAATGTACAATATTCAATTTAATTAATTATTTTTAAGAATGTATTTGCTGTCATGGTAACATATAGCTTCAGGATCCTGGGTTCAGTTATTTAATGGGTTTCTTCCAGGCTTTACAGTTTCCTCCCTTCTGAGGAAAACATGCCATTAGGTGGATTTAAAAAGTCTTTAGATATGAATGTGTATGTGAATGTGAGTGATCCTGTCTCTTTCTTCTTTCTGAACCTGCCTGATCCACCCTACCACTGGATCTTTTAAACCACTCGCATATCGGGGAGTTTTTCCTTGCCACAGTTGCCACTGGCAACACTGTAAAAAGTGTTATATAAATTGAACTGAATTGAATTGAATTGAATTTGGGAACCTGTCCTCATCTGAGTGAGACTGATTGTTCATAAATAGTGCAATACATTGGACCTCAAACTGAGTGTAATTCCTGCCACGTGACAACATGATATGCCTCAGTATCAACTACAATCGTGTCAATACAAAGTGATTAATGTGAGTACGTTGCGTAAATTATTTTCAACAGACTGTAAAGAAATATTGTTAATTAAAGTTGTATAATTATGACCCAACAAAAAAGATGTGATATTAGTATAATGTGATTATTCCTAATGGGCCAATCACAGAGAGCTGTCCTTCACCATCATGCACATTAAACTGCTCAATGAGTCATTTGGAATTAAAACTGATTCGTCTCTTTCATCAAACAATTCAATGAGTATTGGAGCAGAAATTCCATGATGTTTAGGACATGGAGGATCATAATCAATCCATCACTCAGGTACTCATCCCTCCATGTGATATTGTTGTGTTGTTGGATGTATTGTTTTATACATTTCCTGTTTTCAAATGATACTCTGTGAAATACACAACAAAAAGATTGAGTGGAACATCATCGCTATTACACTCTGTTGGAGTTTCAGTGTTGGAAAGTCACAGTTTTCTTTCTACTTTTGTTTTACTTAAATGAGTGTATTTGATTTTTTTTCTTGGCTTTTATTTGCTTGAGCTGGAGAAATATCCTGATCAAGCAGCAATAACATCTTTTATCTCCTTCCATAAAATATCAACGACTTTCTGTATATTTTGATGTCATTCATATTAAAATCTCCAAATGGCCTTTTGAAATATGTGATGATTTTACCAGGAAGCTTATATTTCTCAGTAATTTAGATTTTTGAAGGATTAATTATCTAGAGACTCTGAGTATTCAGTCGCACAGTCAACTTCTGTGATATCAGAGGGTAAATCAATTTATTTTACATAAAGCTGGAAACCTCATTTCAGACTGGGCTACTTTTTTATATTCAAGGCATCAGAAATAAAACACTGCTTTCTTGTGGATGATCAAAATTATTATTGAAGTCTTCATCAAGAACTGGGTCAGGATTTTGACCCTCTATTATTTTTTACATGTTACACTAATCACTCAATGCTGTGTCCCACCTCATGAAGATTTCAGACCTTCAAAGATAAGATGCAGAACCCATGAGTATCCTGAGCCATCTAGAGATGTACCAGCGATAGTTGGATTTCATGAAGATTTTGTACATTGGACTTTAAGGATAAACAACTTCTTAATCAATACTCAAAATAACATTCATTGCTGTTTGTACATCATTAAACATTTCAAGGCTCTGGAATGGAGAAGCTGGTATTGGATATTTGATGATCTCAGATTTTAAGCTATTTTATGAGTTGCTCAGTAGCTCCTGGTTCCACAACTTCAACTGACTGTATAAGACTGTAGAAAGGACATTACTCATAATCACACACTCTGGTGCTCATGATATTTCTAACTTTCTGGTGTTTTTAATATTTGAATGATTTATAATCACACTCTTGGTGCCACCCAGATGAGGATAGGTTCCTCTTTTCAATCTGGTTCTTTTCAGGGTTTCATCCTCATATCATCCAAAGGGTTTTTTTCCTCACCACAGTCACCCCAGACTTGTTTATCAGGTATAAATACACCTCAATTTAAATATAAGTGAATTTTGTTCCATAATTTTTACCTTCTGAAAAGCTGCTTTGAGACAATATTCATTGTGAAAATCGCTAAAGAAATAAACTTGAATTGAATTAAACTCAATGCTGATGAACACTGAAATATTGATTCACCTTTCACAGCACTCATTATCTCACACTTGTCTATTACAGGTGTAATTGCTATCCACAGTCTTTCTATATAGGTTCAGATTATCTCTGTAAAGCAGCTTTGAGACAATATTCATTGTTAAAGCTGCTATACAAATAAAAATTCATTGAAATTATTGGTTTTTATAATTTTTTTGTTTTAGTTATTACTGTTTGCCCTTTACATGTGAAATAACCTGACTTGCATCCGCTCTCTTCAGTTTCCCATCACATATTGCTTTTTTCTTTTAAAATGACAAGTTTAGAGAGAATGTCTGCACGTTCCTATTGCAATATGGCGCTAGCTGCCTGTAAATACGAATGCTAATGCAACTTTTACAGGTTGTTTACTTGTTTGCATCATCAGCGCATCATTTATAACAGATTTATGTTTTCTTCAATCTAATATTTTTCTACTTTGCCCAGAGCATTTTTTTTTTTTTGCTAAGTGCTTTTCGCAGACATTTGCTTTTTATAAGGTTCTCTATTTTTGTCTAAATGGAGGAGAATTGGTTGAGCTGGCATCTCTGACGTACACAAGATACAGACGCTAATACTGCCAAGTGAGTCATCACTATAAACATGCTCTACTCTGCTCTCTCTCCTTCATAATGGGTTTTGCCACTGCATGTAGCATTATTACATTAAGAGTTATAACTGATGGAACAAAAAACACGACAGCACGGGGAGATGAAATACTGTTATAGCACACTTTTATTTGATCAATTTTCAGCTTTGGAAAAGTGCGATTTAAATGTAAAGCAGATGGTGATGGTGCGATTACAATTTTACCTGTAACACCCCACCACCACTGCCCCACCACTGCCCCCACCACTGCCCCACCACTGGTTTCTTTGGCAACCTGGTGATATTCACATTTTATGTCCCAGTCATCTGCTAAGGTTCAACATGAAGCAAAGGGAATTTAATCATAAGTACTACAGTCTAAATTCTGACTTTATACATAATGTACAATATTACATTTATTACATTTAGTCATTGTTTTTACGATAAAATAATATTTTCTTCACCAATATATTTAGTTTCACCCTAAAAGAAGTCTTATTTGATCTATTGTATCAAACACATCACTAAGCTGCACTGTCCTTTTCCAAAAATAATATTAGCCGAGGCCTGTTTTTGATCAAAAATAAAAATAAACAGAAACGCCTTTTCCTGTGTACGGAGATTGAAAACACTTCTGCTCTTTCTGCAGAATATTTCAAATCCAGGATCCCCAAGTTTGTCTTCTTGTAACTGATGTAAAAAGAATCAAATTAGGGGAATGAAACAAAAAAGTGTTTAAAACAAGGATTTTCTCTAATTATATTTTCAGTTTATTTGGTCTTCTGTTTTTAAATTACTCCAAATTCATGTTTCTGTTCGGTTCTTTAGATGTGGCAGACATCTCCTCATGAATGGCAGCTTGGATGACACAGTTGACATTTAATCCCAGCAACACTGACCTGCTATTCTTCCCAAATGTTTCATCCCCATGTTTAGATCTTGTGATCTCCATTGACAATTCTCTGATCTCACCTATAGGTAACCGATGATTGGAGTAACTGTGTGATGTAGATGTTTGGCTGACACTAACGTGTGCTTTTTAAAACATCCCATTTCAACAGTTCTGTGAAAACTAAGCCTAAGTTTTTTTTTTGTGTGTCCACAAATATTTGCACTTAATTTAAACCTTCAATTTAACATTAATTAACATGATTTTTGCTTATTGTAAGAGCTTCTTATCTAGATGCACAATTACACCCATATGAAAGTTAAAAACCTTCTACTTTAGTGATCTTTTTTGTGTTGCACTATAGGGCTGTAATGATTCCTCGAGCAACTTGAGTAATTTAATGACAAAAATACATCGTTTAGTCCATTTAACTAAACACAGAGCACTGTGTTTCCCACGGACCTTTATTACTGACGCACCACCCGCTAAACTCTGGAGCGCTCTGGACAGGGAACACAGAAGATGCTGCAGAAGGAAAAATGGAGGAACGGAGAGAATACAGAGAGGAACGAGAAGAAGATTCATTTGAAGTTGAAAGTCTTTTGAAATAAATGTTTATATTTGTATTTATATAAAATGCGGTCAGAAAGTCCCCGTGTGCGTACGGCAGGTAGTGGAGCATGTCATTAAAGCTGGCGATAAATACACGGATTTAGTGCGTGGAAAAATCTCAAGCAGCTTTTCCAGAGAGAAGAAAACCACATCGCGATACTGTGTGAGATTAAATAAATAAATACATGACTGAGAATAATAATTTATTAAATGAATAGTTTCCTATAAGATACTCCACACAGCCACTGCGGAGGGACTTATTAAACACAGTGAACTTGTATTTGTATTTTGGTGTAATCTGGTTAGTAAATGGGTTTAGTTTTCACTGATATTTTGCTATAAAATACACTGATATCAAAATTTTAATTTTGACTTGTTCATTTTAAGAAACCGGTCTTATTTCCTCTCTAATTTAGTGTTGCTCTTTAATAAAGAAAAAGTACTTCTTTTATTCTCATTAATATACTTGATTAGTAAAATAATCGATAGCAGCAGCCCTATTGCACTGCAGGATTCCTCGTCCTGATGCAGATCCTAGTCAGACTTTATCTAGTCGAAGTGATCTATTCACCTCTAAATAGGATATCATTTAAGCATGATAATTAAAGATCAGCTGATCCAGCATAATGCCCACCTGGATTTTTTTTTTTAGATCTGTAAGGATAGCTTCTTTTTTTTAAGGATAACTTTTGAGAATGCTGGGCATTTAAAATCGAATAAAACACTTAACTCATGGCACATTTCTATTAGTTATGCAGCTGCAGCAAAGTTCAATATGAAGTGTTGCTGGTGAATCCATTGGCCACCCTACAAAAACTCCTCGCACTTAATTAAAGTCTGCTTAAGAAAAGAATTAGCATGGACCTTTTTGGAAGATCAAAATGTTTTTGTTATGGCCCATCCTGAGCACATCTTTATCTTTTTATTTTAGCATGTACAAGTGATGCAATAAATTAACATCAAAAATAAACTTCTTTCAGAAAACTAGAAAAAAAAAACTAGAAAAAATGGAAATCAGTATTACAACGTAGCAATTACTGTTTGTTTTATTATTTTTTATTCATGTAGATTAATTCATCTTTTTTAATTAATTAATGTGTCTTCATTTTGATGCCTCAGCATGTGCATCTGAAAAGGTGAAATTTGTTAATGAACTGTGCCAGATTTAGTTTATAACGGGAATTTGACACCACTGAACCACTGAAACACTGTCAGTTCCATAAGTATTTGGATGGACACAATTTCTATATTTTTGCTTCTTTATACCAACAACATATATTGGAAATGAAATAATCAATATGCAATTAAATTGTTGACTTTAGCTTTGATTATTTACACGTGATAGCCATTTTTTCATAGTATGTCTATTTTCACAGGCATAAAACTAAATGGACAAAATAACAAATATAATAACTATTTTTTTAATCCTTTGCACTTTATTACTGCCTGAAGTGTAGAACTCATGTACATCATCGAGTCTGATCTTTGAGATCGCCTGTAAAAATTATTTAATTATAATAAACAGCATTCATAGGTATCCTTGATATTTTGCATACTGCTTGTGTGTGTGTGTGTGTGTGTGTGTGTGTGTGTGTGTGTGTGTGTGTGTGTGTGTGTGTGTTTGTGTGTGTGTAAATATATGCAAACTCATTGTATGGCTGACAAAATACTGTCTTCAGAGAGCACCAGTTCCTCTGTCACACTCTGTCCCTGTCCTACTACACACTCTGTCCCTGTCTTACTACACACTCTGTCCCTGTCTTACTACACACTCTGTCCCTGTCTTACTACACAGTATACCCCCCCCCCCAGCTCTGTTTGTGTGTATTCCGAGAATAATCGCCTGATGTTATTTGCACTGTGTTGTGCATCTGTCCATTAGAGGATTTTCTTCCAGAGGCACAGGAAACAAAGAATTATGTAAGCTGTGTATATGTGTATTGTGTTTGTGATTGTGTGCCAAAAATACATCATGAAATGTCATCCTTGTTCCCAAAGTTGAGATAAAAATAGCGGATGTTTGCGTGTGAGTCTTACGAAACAACCGCCACATGTTTCAGCACATCGTTTCCTACATCTCAGTATCAGTACATGCTGTTAGTCTTAGTGTATCACAGGATAGTGCACAAGCATTGATTAAAGTTACTGTTAGCATAACAGAAATTCTCATTAATGCATATGTTCCCTTTTTGCCGGAAGGAAGGCCAGGAAGATATTCAGAAAGAAGAATAAAAGCTTTTTTTTAATAACGATTTCATGTGAATTTAATGACTGTTGGTGTCACATACTCTGAAAACTACAGCCCACGTGAAATCAAAAATCAAAAGCCCTCAGCTTTTTTTTACAAATCAGTGGATTCCTATATATTATATACAACCCAAAATCAGAAAACGTTGGGGCAGTATGGAAAACGCAAATAAAAAAGAAAGTAGTGATTTCTAAATTTACTTTGACTTGTATTTCATAGCAGACAATATGAACACAAAATATTTAATGTTTTGTTTGGTCAACTTCATGTCATTTGTAAATATACAGTGAGGAAAATAAGTATTTGAACACGCTGCTATTTTGCAAGTTCTCCCACTTAGAAATCATGGAGGGGTCTGAAATGGTCATCGTAGGTGCATGTCCACTGTGAGAGACATAATCTAAAAAAAAAAATCCAGAAATCACAATATATGATTTTTAAACTATTTATTTGTATGATACAGCTGCAAATAAGTATTTGAACATCTGTCTATCAGCTAGAATTCTGACCCTCAAAGACCTGTTAGTCTGCCTTTAAAATGTCCACCTCCACTACATTTATTATCCTAAATTAGATGCACCTGTTTGAGGTCGTTAGCTGCATAAAGACACCTGTTCACCCTATACAATCAGTAAGAATCCAACTACTAACATGGCCAAGACCAAAGAGCTGTCCAAAGACACTAGAGACAAAATTGTACACCTCCACAAGGCTGGAAAAGGCTACGGGGAAATTGCCAAGCAGCTTGGTGAAAAAAGGTCCACTGTTGGAGCAATCATTAGAAAATGGAAGAAGCTAAACATGACTGTCAATCTCCCTCAGACTGGGGCTCCATGCAAGATCTCACCTCGTGGGGTCTCAATGATCCTAAGGAAGGTGAGAAATCAGCCCAGAACTACACGGGAGGAGCTGGTCAATGGCCTGAAAAGGGCTGGGACCACCGTTTCCAAGGTTACTGTTGGTAATACACTAAGACGTCATGGTTTGAAATCATGCATGGCACGGAAGGTTCCCCTGCTTAAACCAGCACATGTCCAGGCACGTCTTAAGTTTGCCAATGACCATTTGGATGATCCAGAGGAGTCATGGGAGAAAGTCATGTGGTCAGATGAAACCAAAATAGAACTTTTGGGTCATAATTCCACTAAACGTGTTTGGAGGAAGAAGAATGATGAGTACCATCCCAAAAACACCATCCCTACTGTGAAGCATGGGGGTGGTAGCATCATGCTTTGGGGGTGTTTTTCTGCACATGGGACAGGGCGACTGCACTGTATTTAAGGAGAGGATGACCGGGGCCATGTATTGCGAGATTTTGGGGAACAACCTCCTTCCCTCAGTTAGAGCATTGAAGATGGGTCGAGGCTGGGTCTTCCAACATGACAATGACCCGAAGCACACAGCCAGGATAACCAAGGAGTGGCTCTGTAAGAAGCATATCAAGGTTCTGGCGTGGCCTAGCCAGTCTCCAGACCTAAACCCAATAGAGAATCTTTGAAGGGAGCTCAAACTCCGTGTTTCTCAGCGACAGGCCAGAAACCTGACTGATCTAGAGAAGATCTGTGTGGAGGAGTGGGCCAAAATCCCTCCTGCAGTGTGTGCAAACCTGGTGAAAAACTACAGGAAACGTTTGACCTCTGTAATTGCAAACAAAGGCTACTGTACCAAATATTAACATTGACTTTCTCAGGTGTTCAAATACTTATTTGCAGCTGTATCATACAAATAAATAGTTTAAAAATCATACATTGTGATTTCTGGATTTTTTTTTTAGATTATGTCTCTCACAGTGGACATGCACCTACGATGACAATTTCAGACCCCTCCATTATTTCTAAGTGGGAGAACTTGCAAAATAGCAGCGTGTTCAAATACTTATTTTCCTCACTGTACATCCTTTCCTGTCATTCAGACCTGCAACACATTCCAGAAAAAGTTGGGACAGTAAAGAATTTACCACTTAGTAATGTTGCCATTCCCTTTCACAACATGTTTAGGGACTGAAGACACCAATTGCTGAAGTGTTTTAGGTGTAATTTTGTCCCATTTTTCCTGCAAACAAGTCTTAAGGTGGGCAAAAGTACGGGGTCTTCGTTGTCGCATTTTTTGCGCTTCAAAAAGTAAATTTAGAAATCACTACTTTCTTTTTTTATTTGTGTTTTCCATACTGTCCCAACATTTTCTGATTTGGGGTTGTACAACACATTAGGGATACATCAATTAAGCAGCTACCGATGTGATACGATTCACCCCTATTATGATGCATTTTGATCCGAATTGAATTCAATTCAGCACAATGAGTTAAATTCAATCTGAAGCAATGGAAAACTTGATGCTCTAAAATTCAATACAGTTCACTTTTATTTATTTGGTTCAGTCAGACAGCAAATCATCAATTTACTTAAGTGCCTTTTGATTTCTTACTCATGGCCCCTTTCACACACACGTGTGTGTGTGTGTGTGTGTGTGTGTGTGTGTGTGTGTGTGTGTGTGTGTGTGTGTGTGAAAAAATATTAATTAAAATCTGACGTTTTTTTCCTGTTCTGTCTGGAGGAAGATGCAGCTCTACCTCTGCCATGTTAACCTGTATTCTACATTTACATTACATTTGTGGCATTTAGCAGACGCCCTTATCCAGAGCGACGTACAAACGTGCTTTAAATCTCTAGTAGTGAATAAATCTACACTGGTACGCAAGAATACAAACTCAATATAAATATAACTCGAATTCTACAAACTTGGAAAGTGCTAATTTAGGTATTTCAGGAAGAGGAAGGTCTTCAGTCGTCGCTTAAAGATAATCAGGGACTCCGCTGTACGGACATCTAGGGGAAGTTCATTCCACCACCTCGGTGCCAGAACAGAGAAGAGCCTTGAATTGTACTTACCTCTCATTCTGAGAGAAGGTGGTACCAGTCGAGCAGTGCTGGAGGATCTCAGACAGCGTGGTGCAGTGCGAGATGTGATGAGGTCACTGAGGTAAGATGGTGCTGGTCCATTTTTGGCCTTGTAGGCAAGCATCAGTGTTTTGAATCTGATACGTGCAGCTACTGGAAGCCAGTGAAGGGAGCGCAGCAGTGGGGTGGTGTGGGAAAACTTGGGCTGATTGAACACAAGTCGTGCAGCTGCATATTGGATCATTTGCAGTGGATGAATAGCGTTCAGGGGAAGACCTGCCAGCAGAGAGTTGCAGTAGTCCAGTCTTGAAATGACAAGAGACTGAACAAGTACCTGGGCAGCCTGTATGGACAGAAATGGTCGAATCCTTCGGATGTTATAGAGAAGAAATCGACAAGAACGAGCAACATTAGCGACATGTGGGAAAAAAGACAGTTCATTGTCTATAGTTACCCCAAGGTTACGAGCAGTGGCTGAAGGGGAGAGCAGAGAGTCATGAAGTGTTATTTGTAGATCTTGACCTGGAGATGAATCATCTGGGATGACCAGCAGTTCTGTTTTGCTGGGGTTGAGTTTAAGTTGGTGAGCCCTCATCCATAAAGATATGTCTGACAAGCATGCTGAGATCCTAGCGGAAGCTGTGGTATCTGATGGAGGGAAAGAAAAGATGAGTTGAGTGTCATCTGCATAGCAGTGATAAGAAAACCCATGTGAGGATATGACTTCACCAATTGAGTGGGTATAGAGGGAGAAAAGGAGGGGACCAAGTACCGAGCCTTGTGGGACACCGGTGGTGAGTCTGCATGGGGCAGATGTGGATCCCCTCCATGTTACCTGGTATGAGCGACCTTCCAGGTAGGAAGCAAACCATTCCCATGCTGTTCCGCAGATACCAAGGCTCTTGAGGGTTGACAAAAGTGTCTTGTGGTTGACTGTGTCAAATGCTGCTGAAAGGTCCAGAAAGATAAGTACAGATGACAGCTTGGCTGACCGAGCAGCATGTAGTTTCTCAGAAACAGCCAATAGGGCCGTCTCTGTGGAATGTGCCGCTTTGAACCCAGACTGGTTCGGATCGTGGAGGTTGTTCTGTGAGAGATAGACAGACAGTTGGTTAAAAACAGTGCGTTCCAGAGATTTAGAAAGAAAGGAAAGGAGTGATACCGGTCTGTAGTTGTTGATGTCTGATGGATCCAGAGCCGGTTTCTTCAAGATAGGAATGACCCTTGCTTGCTTGAAGGTAGTTGGTACATAGCCAGATGTTAATGACCCATTGATGATTGTGGAGATGAAGGGCAGGAGATCTTGCGTGATGGTCTGGAGCGTAGTTGAAGGGATTGGATCCAGAGGACAGGTGGTGGGATTGCAGGATCGGATGACTTGCAGTATCTCATCTTCTGTTAAGGTTGAGAAGCTTGACAGAGACATAGTGGATTGTTGGCTGTGTTGTGTAATCATTGTTGGAGAGGAAGTGAAGGTCTGGCAGATTTTCCTAATCTTCTCATCATAGAAGGAGGCAAAGTCATTAGCAGTCAGGGAGGATGGAGCAGGTGCAGCAGGGGGGTTTAGTAGAGAAGAGAAGATGTTGTGAAGCTTACGAGGATCTTGTGCAGAGGCCTCAAGCTTTTCCTTGTAGAAGGCAGTTTTGGCAGAAGTCACCTCCAAAGAAAATTTGGTCAGGAGTGCACGGTAAGATGAGAGGTCTACATCAAGCTGTGATTTTTTCCACTTCCTCTCTGCAGATCGGAGTTCTCGTCGATTACTGCGCAAAACTTCTGACAGCCACGGTGTGGGACAAGAAGTCTTCTTGGGTCTTGTAGTCAAGGGACAAAGGAGGTCCATGGTTGAGGAAAGAGATGAGAGGAAGGAGTCCATAGCAACGTCTAAGGGTAGAGAGGAAAAGGAGACGTGGTAAGGAAGAGATGAAAGAGTACATGAAGTTACAGAGGAGGGAGAGATAGAGTGAAGGTTAGGACGGATAAGAGAGACATGTAAATTATTTTTAGGTTGAATAGGAAGAGTGATTAAAAAGGAAACCAGGTGATGATCAGAGATTGGAAGTGGAGTGGCAGTCATGTCTGTAGCTGGAGTAGGACGGGTGAAAACCAGGTCCAGGACATTTCCTCCCTTGTGTGTTGAAGGGCAGCTGTTAAATGTCAAGGAGAAGGTATTCAGAAAAGGCAAGAGGCAAGATGACTGAAGTTTGTCGGATGGGAGGTTGAAGTCACCAAGAACTGTCAGAGGGGTGCCGTCAGAGGGGAAAGTACTGAGGAGCGTGTCCATTCTATGTGACTCTCAGGACACGTCTCCGTCTCGGTAGTGTTACGATTCGTCATAAGCGCGCGCTCTACTTTAGCAATTTATATTTTATTTGACGGTTTAGCAAATTATTGGTCATTTACTAAATAATAAACGTATATTGCATCAACTAATAATTATATAAAATAAATAAATAAATAAATAAATAAATAAATAAATAAATTATAATATATATAATAATATATATAATAATATATATATTAATATAATATATACATATATACACACACACACACACATTTATATATATATATATATATATATATATATATATATATATATATATATATATATATATATATATATATATGTGTGTGTGTGTGTGTGTGTGTGTGTGTGTGTGTGTGTGTGTGTGTGTGTGTGTGTGTGTATGAATCTTCTATTATTGCCAGCAAATCCTTCACCCTCACAATAAAAGCTATTACCTGTAAATTATCTACAATCACAGGAACATATATAACCAATGACTTCCTAATGACATGTCAAACAAAACATGTACCACTGATGGGTTACAATTCCTCAGCTCACAGTAGACGGTGTCAACATGTCCTCTGATAACTGATGTCTGAGTTCTGCCATCAAAACATCCGGTTCAAATCCTACATCATAAATTTACACGGGGTGGAAAAAACAACCAGGATGGTGACTTATTAATGATTAATAACTAATGGGAGCATTAATGATGGGGTTGGAATACTGTGAGCAGCTGCTTTCTCTCTCTCTCTCTCTCTCCCTCTCTCTCTCTCTCTCTCTCTCTCTCTCTCTCTCTCTCCCTCCCTCTCTCCCTCTCTCTCTCTCTCTCTCTCTCTCTCTCTCTCCCTCTCTCTCTCCCTCTCTCTCTCTCTCTCTCTCTCTCTCTCTCTCTCTCCCTCTCTCTCTCCCTCTCTCTCTCCCTCTCTCTTTCTCTCTCTCTCTCTCTCTCTCTCCTCTCTCTCTCTCTCTCTCTCTCTCTCTCCCTCTCTCTCTCACTCTCTCTCTCCCTCCCCCCCCCCTCTATCTCCCTCTCTCTTTCTCTCTCTCTCTCTCTCTCTCTCTCTCTCTCTCTCTCTCTCTCTCTCTCTCTCTCTCTCGCAGTTTGTGTGTACCCTATAAGGTTGGAAGAGGGATTAGACAAGGATGTGCCCTATCTGGGATGTTATATTCCTTGGCAATTGAACCTTTGCTGGTTAAAATCAGAAGCAGCATTGAGGGCTGGTCTATACCTTACTCTAGTGAAAAGGTGAAAGTTTCAGCTTATGCTGATGATATTATTGTTTTGATTCAGAATCAAAATGACATAATGGTATTAAAGAAAATTATTAGCGATTTTGGACGTTTTTCTTCTGCTAGAGTAAATTGGTTGAAGAGTGAAGTGTTGATCTGTGGTGAATGGGCTGAAGATCCTTCTAAATTACCGGCAGGATTGACCTGGAAGGTGTTTTGGAAAAGGTAAAAGGAAAGCTGGAGAAATGGAAGTGGCTCATTCTGAAGATGTCGTACAGAGGTAGAGTTCTAGTGGTAAACAATTTGGTGGCGTCAGTATTATGGCACCGCTTGACTGTTGTTGATCCTCCCCGTGGATTAATGGAAAAACTACAAACAATTATAGTGGATTTCTTTTGGAGCAGATTTCACTGGTTAGCACGGAGCATACTCTTTTTACCCAGGGAGCAGGGGGGACAAGGTCTTATTCATCTGGCAAGCAGGAGAGCGGCCTTTAGGCTCATTTTCATACAGAGGTTTCTAACGGGACCTGTGGATCTTGTCTGGAGGAAGGTGGCTGAGGTCATGCTGAGACGTGTGAATGGACTGAACCTGACTTCTGAGCTGTGGTTTATGGATTCTAGCAAGCTAAGGACTAACACACTGACACAGTTCTATAAGGGACTCTTTGACATCTGGCAGCTTTTTAAGAGACGGAGGCAGGGCGCCACGTCTTTGTATTGGCTGCTGCGGGAACCCCCGGTTTATAGTGCGAGACTGGACGTGGCTTGTGATGCCACACCGGGGCTGCCTCAAATTTTACACCTGGCTAAGACATTACAGCTACAAAATATAACGGATATTGGTGGACCTGATCTAAGTAATGTTCAAGCGGTAGCATCGCGTTTGGGAATTCAGTCTGCACGGCAGATTGGACAAGTGCTGGACTTACTAAAACAAAGGCTGACACCAGAGGACAGACAGTTATTGACAGGATACTATAATGGTCAAGTGGTTCCGGCTCTTACGGATCCCTTTCCAGAACTTTGAATCACCCCTGACTTAAAAGGTCTAACTGGGGCCTTTCTGTGTCTGGACAGGCTGGAGGACTTGAGTTTTCAGGACTCTCGGAGTAAGGTGATTTACACATGTTGTGTAAAAGGTTTTAAACAGAACAAGCCTTAAAGGTCGGAAGGATACGGTGTGGAGAGAGAAATTGGGTTTGGAATACGATGTAAAACCAATATGGAGAGTTTTATACAAACCGCCTTTAGATAAGTGCACGGGTGATCTCCAGTGGAGAGTTTTACATAGCACAGTTGCTGTTAATGCTTTTTTGAATATTCTTAATCCTGATGTGTCAGATAAATGTCCTTTTTGTAACGAAAGGGAGACGATTTTTCACTGCTTTTTGGAGTGCTTAAGGTTAACGGAGCTATTTGTGGTACTTGAACGAACCTTTTCGAATTTCGGTGAGATATTCTCTCTTCGAAGCTTTATTTTCGGTCCATATTTTAGTGCATCCCAAAGGAGGAAGGGTCAGTTGTTGAACTTTTTGATTGGACAGGCTAAAAGATCAATTTATATTACAAGGCAAATAAAGTTGGATGGCAGGGAGGGGCAGAGAGTAGAGTTGGTTTTTAAGAATGTGGTGAAAAGTCGTGTCCTGATTGATTTTAAGTTTTATAAGTTGATCAACGATGTGGAAAGTTTTTTGGAGAAGTGGGGCTATAAGGAAGCCATTTGCGGTTTGATAGATGGAGCGCTATCTTTTAACACTGTTTTTTAATGGGTGGTGGGTTTAGGGGAGGTCGTTTTGTGTGGTTGTGCAGAGATGAATGTGGTGTGTATTGTGTTTATTAAGGTGCTGTTTAAGTTTTAAATTTATAAGGTGTGTTTGTTTTTATGAATGAATAAAGTTGTTTTGAAAAACTCAAAAAACTCTCTCTCTCTCTCTCTCCCTCTCCCTCTCTCTCTCCCTCTCTCCCTCTCTCTCTCTCTCTCTCTCTCTCTCTCTCTCTCTCTCTCTTTCTCGGTTTCTTTTCACATCAGTTACAAAAAGAAAAACTTGGGGGTCCTGGATTTAAAATATTCTGCAAAAACAGCAAAGTGTTTCCAATCTTTGTACACATGAAGAGGCTTTTTTGTTTGTTTTTTATTTTTATTTTTATTTTTGATATGTTTGGAAACGGACAGTGCAGCTTAGTGATGTGTTTAATACAATAGATCAAATAAGACTTTGTTTAGGGTGAAAAAAATCATCTACATTTAGCAAGAACGTTGGTGTTTACATGATATCCTGACACGCTGTACTGATCCTAACACTAAACCTCTGTGCAACAACATATGAACTACAGTTTTTCTCAATTGCTAAAACACTAAACCCTATTGTCTGAACCAATTGCTCAGTTGCCTGAACCCACTGATTGAATCAATCACTCTTTTGGCAAAACCATAAGCACTTTTCACCTGTTTAGACACAACTTACCAACACATTTTCATTGTCATGCACCCGTGCTGCATAATGGTGAGCACAGGTGACAAAAGTCAAACACAATTAAAGCACAAGTGTCACCACCTGAACACTACAACTCAAAATGGATCACACTTGTGGCTAATGATGTGAGGGAACATATACAGTAAGCCAGTTCAGAGAGCACTGGTTTGTGAGACCCTACAATGGATAGAAATCTGAGAGGGAGAGTTCGTGTGAAAGAAGGTGGAGGTGATCAGCGAAGACAAAGAACAGTAATATCTGATGAAATCAGAGCTACTGTGATTGACCATGTTCTTGTTCATGGTATGAGCATGAGGGAGACTGGACAAAGGGTACAACCAAACATCAGTAGACTCACTGTGTCCACCATAATCCGAAGATTTAGAGAAGAGAACAGGTAATTACCTTTTTTTGACATTATAGTACAGTATGTAAATGTTGACAGCAATTACTGTATGACATACTATATAAGTAAATATATGTTTCAGTACATCACTGTACCAGTGTACTGTAGTATTGTAATGGAGGGTTGGTCTAACTGTTTGTGGCAAACGCATACGATTTCTGTTTGTTTTTACAAGTGCTACGTGTAAATGCAGAAGATTTCTGTTTTGTCTTTTTGTACAAGTGCTAAAAGCACAAGTTTTTTTGTTTCTCCAGCTTGATGTCCTGAGCATTGTGTTTTCTATTTTTCTACGTAGTGTTTAGTGACTGTTCCGTAGTGATTTTAATTTTGATTGACTCGGGGCACGATTTGACAACATAGTTCAGTTTTGAGCACAGATTGAACTGTTTTGAGGTGAAAGTTTGGTTTTGCAAGAAAAGTCTGAGGTTTTGTGAATGTAGCTTGAGAATTGGGTTTTGTGTTCACAGCTTAGAGAAAAGGAGAGCATCTTTCAAGAAATGTGTCTTAGCAATCGAGAAAAACTGTAACAGAAAGAACAATTCCAGTGAGGAAGGAGACAGCAGTGTGTGACGGATGAGTGTAATCAGTGTGAAATGCAGTTACTGTATGTCCTCTGGGCCAATATATGAACCATTTGTATTGAGTAGCACTGGGGATCTGTCAGAAAATAGACAGTCAGAGATTTACAGATGAGTGGAAAAATCCCAAGCGTGAAGTGCTGCTTTCTCACAGATCCAGGTTTCCTCCACTTTAACTAAATCTTTTTTACTACATATTTGCATGTAACTTGGACTTTAAAGTGCTGAGTAAGATTTGTCTACACTACTAAAACCCCAATTTTGCTATTCATAGAGAGAAACATTTTGGAGACAAAGGAGCCTCGAGAGCAAATCCTCAGCAACATCAATATACACCTGTGCACCACATGCCTAACTGATAACACACCCACACAGGAGCATCTGTTTAGACGGTTTTGTATGAATAGATCTAGAAGGGAAAAGGGGCTTTATATTTGTCACATGAACATATCCCAGAGATGTTAGGAAGTTGTGGTCAGAGCGCATGGAAGCCAATATACAGCACTCATGGAGCACAGAGGGTTAAGGGCCTTGCACAAGGGCCCATGAGTGGAACCTGGGAAATACTTGGACATGAACCCCCAACCTTCCAATCAGTAACCCAGAGCCTAAACCACTGAGCTACTGAAGCTAGTCAGCACATATTAGCTGGTGACTTTTCAATCTAAGGTTGAATTATGGATTAATTAAACTATATTGAATATCTGCAACCCATCAAGATGTTCTCTCATCTTACAATGTGGTTTATTACAGCAGACAGCTTACTGTCTCAATTAGCAAGATGCAGCCAAGACCATTTGTTAGCGATTTTGCCTTATTGACAAGAAAATAATTAAATGTTGAAAACTCTACTTGGGCAATGAAATTGAGAAGAACTTTGGACCAGAGAAATGATATGATTTCACTCTGAACTTAAATAAAAAAAAAAGTTCAGTGAACGTTGTCGATATTTATTTTTAATTCCGTAAATCCTAAAATCTTTACATTGATTTAGATCTTTTTTTTACACCCAAAATAAAAAATACATTAATTTCATGGTGGTAGCTAAAAATGTATTTTAAAAAGTTGTGGAAGTGTTGTCCATGTGAAGATAAACGGAGCTGTAACATGCAGAATGGTGAGTAACTGTGGGCGAGGAAACGGAAAGGGTTCTTCTGTACCCAAAACAGCCATCATTATGTACTGATGTTCAACTTGGTTTTCTCTTGAATAAGGATAAGACCCTGAATTAAAGTGACGGCACTTGTTTATCGAGGGCTGAGTCAACATGTACATTTGTTCATACTAATAAAGTTGCAGTCTGTTTTTTCTCGCTTTTTCATTACCTGTGATACAAAAGAACTGACTCCATAAAGGAAAAGTATAGAACAAAATGAGAACTCTTAATATTTCCTGTAACTGTGCAGTTATTGTTCGGTTCAGTTCAGCCTGAGTAGGAAGAAAACCAAGAGCTCAGTCTCAGTATTACATTCTGTTATGTGGACAGATATTGTATATATTGTATATATAGCACTTTTAACACGAGATAACACAGTTTTGCAGAACTCTGAATGTAGATTTAGATCGTGAATGAACAAGAAAACGTTTCAGTGGAAAAGCAAAACTCACTGAGATGATATGAGAAAGAAACAATAACAAGAACCAGACACAAAGACTCTATTTCCATTCTCTGCTAGGACTCTGCTGACACTGCATTTTACACATATAAATTATAGCTGGTATAGAAGAGAAAAGACTAAAGATACTGACAGTGTCAAATGTTTAATATAAGCAGGTTGTGAGTCCTGGGATAAGCACAGATCTTTATGATTACAGCAGCAGAGCTAAAGACTTGGGCATTGCTAAGAGATAGTTGGATGAAGTTTTCCCAGAATAAGAGATATGATTAAAAATATATTCTTTAATTATTGACATAACATTTATTATTAATAATTATGTGAAATAATTATATTTAGTGGATTAGTAAACACTCCAATATAATAAATTAAATATTCTAATATTATTGATATATTATCTAATATTATGGATTTTGCTCATTCCCTGGGCTTCCTGCAGTTTCTCCAACTCAGACACGTGCTTCATTTCTGCTATTTTGTAGGCACAACATGTACCATAGCAGACTTGCTTTTTAAATACTTTATTTTTCTTCAGACTCATCAAACCTGTTCATGACAATCACATGCTGTTAAGTTTGATGTGATGTGAGCCCACATCAGTCTCAGTGTTTAACACAAACACCGCAGTCACTTCAGTCACACTGAATAGAAATTAAAGACTAAAGTTTAATAGTAAATAACATTTCTGAAAAAAAAGTGTCTTGATATTTCAGCGGAAACTGAAGAAACAATAGAATGTATAAAGTGTAGTTACAGTGAGGAAAATAAGTATTTGAACACCCTGCTATTTTGCAAGTTCTCCCACTTAGAAATCATGGAGGGGTCTGAAATTGTCATCGTAGGTGCATGTCCACTGTGAGAGACATAATCTAAAAAAAAAAATCCAGAAATCACAATGTATGATTCTTTAACTATTTATTTGTATGATACAGCTGCAAATAAGTATTTGAACACCTGAGAAAGTCAATGTTAATATTTGGTACAGTAGCCTTTGTTTGCAATTACAGAGGTCAAACGTTTCCTGTAGTTTTTCACCAGGTTTGCACACACTGCAGGAGGGATTTTGGCCCACTCCTCCACACAGATCTTCTCTAGATCAGTCAGGTTTCTGGCCTGTCGCTGAGAAACACAAAGTTTGAGCTCCCTCCAAAGATTCTCTATTGGATTTAGGTCTGGAGACTGGCTAGGCCACACCAGAACCTTGATATTCTTCTTACAGAGCCACTCTTTGGTTATCCTGGCTTTGTGCTTTGGGTCATTGTCATGTTGGAAGACCCAGCCTCGACCCATCTTCAATGTTCTAACTGAGGGAAGGAGGTTGTTCCCCAAAATCTCGCAAATACATGGCCCCGGTCATCCTCTCCTTAATACAGTGCAGTCACCCTGTCCCATGTGCAGAAAATCACCCCCAAAGCATGATGCTACCACCCCCATGCTTCACAGTAGGGATGGTGTTCTTGGGATGGTACTCATCATTCTTCTTCCTCCAAACACGTTTAGTGGAATTATGACCCAGAAGTTCTATTTTGGTCTCATCTGACCACATGACTTTCTCCCATGACTCCTCTGGATCATCCAAATGGTCATTGGCAAACTTAAGACGTGCCTGGACATGTGGTGGTTTAAGCAGGGGAACCTTCCGTGCCATGCATGATTTCAAACCATGACGTCTTAGTGTATTACCAACAGTAACCTTGGAAACGGTGGTCCCAGCTCTTTTCAGGTCATTGACCAGCTCCTCCCGTGTAGTTCTGGGCTGATTTCTCACCTTCCTTAGGATCATTGAGACCCCACGAGGTGAGATCTTGCATAGAGCCCCAGTCCAAGGGAGATTGACAGTCATGTTTAGCTTTTTCCATTTTCTAATGATTGCTCCAACAGTGGACCTTTTTTCACCAAGCTGCTTGGCAATTTCCCCGTAGCCCTTTCCAGCCTTGTGGAGGTGTACAATTTTGTCTCTAGTGTCTTTGGACAGCTCTTTGGTCTTGGCCAGCTAACGACCTCAAACAGGTGCATCTAAATTAGGATAATAAATGTAGTGGAGGTGGACATTTTAAAGGCAGACTAACAGGTCATTGAGGGTCAGAATTCTAGCTGATAGACAGGTGTTCAAATACTTATTTGCAGCTGTATCATACAAATAAATAGTTTAAAAATCATATATTGTGATTTCTGGATTTTTTTTTTTAGATTATGTCTCTCACAGTGGACATGCACCTACGATGACAATTTCAGACCCCTCCATGATTTCTAAGTGGGAGAACTTGCAAAAGAGCAGGGTGTTCAAATACTTATTTTCCTCACTGTATATAGAGGGGCTTTTTATTTTAGGGCTGAAATTAAAGTCATTGCAGAGCTGCTAAATGCAGACATGTCCTTAAGAAGCAAGTACCAGGGCTCAGTGGAGAAGCTATGGGTGGGCCTGGGCCCGCCCACTTTAAATTGTGGCCCAACCAAACAGAAATGAGTGATTTTCCAAATAATAATTTAATTTACAATAATAATACAATACCGGTAACCCAGCCATTAGGGAGGCACAAGCCAGTGCACTCTTAGCTTCCCAAGCTCGGGTAAATGGGGAGGGTTGCGTTAGGAAGGGCATCCAGCGTAAAACATGTGCCAAATCAAACATGCGGATCACAAATCAGAATTTCATACCGGATCGGTCGAGGCCCGGGTTAACAACGACCGCCACAGGTATCGTTAGCCGACAGGGTACCGGTGGAAATTGGGCTACTGTTGGCCGAAGGAGGAGAAGGAGAGGAGGAAGACGTCTACAGAGATGGCAGGGAAAGGAGCAGTGTAGGAGAGTGGAGGTTCGGGTTGGTACTTTAAATGTTGGTACTATGACGGGGAAAGGGAGAGAGGTAGCTGATATGATGGAGAGGAGAAAGGTAGATATGCTGTGTGTTCAGGAGACCAAGTGGAAAGGGAGTAAGGCCAGGAACATTGGAAGTGGATTTAAACTGTTTTATCATGGTGTGGATGGAAAGAGAAATGGTGTAGGGGTGATTCTGAAGGAAGAGTACAGTAAGAGTGTAGTGGAGGTGAAGAGAGTTTCTGATAGGGTGATGATCGTGAAGGTGGAAGTTGAAGGGATGATGATAAATGTCATCAGTGCCTATGCTCCACAAGTTGGCTGTGAGATGGAGGAGAAGGAAAGATTCTGGAGTGAATTAGATAAAGTGGTAGATGGTGTACCTAGGAAAGAACGATTGGTGATTGGGGCAGACTTTTTAGGTGATGGGTAGGTATGGTTTTAAGGAGAGGAATGTGGAAGGACAGATGGTGGCAGATTTTTGGAGGCGAAGAAGAAGAGAAAGAGAGTGAGGACTGAAAGAAGAACAAGATGGTGGAAACTGAAGGAGGAAGAGTGTAGTGTGAGGTTCAGGGAAGAGGTCAGACAGGGGCTTGGTGGTGGTGAAGAGGTGTTGGGTGATTGGGAAACTACTGCAGGAGTGATGAGGGAGACAGCTAGAAAACTACTTGGTGTGACATCTGGAAATAGAAAGGAAGACAAGGAGACGTCGTGGTGGAATAAGGAAATGCAGGTTGGCAAAACAGAAGTGGGATAGACAGAGTGATGAGGAAAGTAGGCAGGAGTACAAGGAGATGCGGCAGCAGGTAAAGAGGGATGTGGCGAAAGCCAAGGAAAAGGCATATGAGGAGCTGTATGAGAGGTTGGACACTAAGGAAGGAGAAAAGAATACCGATTGGCCAGGCAGAGGGACCGAGCTGGAAAGGATGTACTGCAAGTTAGAGCAGTAAAGGATGGAGAGGGAAATGTGTTGACTAGTGAGGAGAGTGTGTTGAGAAGGTGGAGGGAGGTTGGATGATGTGGAGTTGGTAAAGCAGGATGTAGATAGGATTAGTAAGGAGGAAGTGAGAGCAGTGATTAAGAGGATGAAGAGTGGAAAGTCGGTTGGACCAGATGACATACCTGTAGAAGCATGGAGATGTTTAGGAGAGATGGCAGTGGAGTTTTTAACCAGATTGTTTAATAAGATTCTGGAAGGTGGGAGGATGCCTGAGGAATGGAGAAGGAGTTTGCTGGTACCGATCTTTAAGCGTAAGGGAGATGTGCAGACCTGCAGTAACTACAGGGGAATTAAGTTGATCAGTCACACCATGAAGTTATGGGAAAGAGTAGTGGAAGCCAGGCTGAGAGAAGAGGTGACCATCTGTGAGCAACAGTATGGTTTCATGCCGAGGAAGAGCACCACAGATGCCTTATTTGCTTTAAGGATGTTGATGGAGAAGTATAGAGAAGAACAGAAGGAATTGCATTGTGTATTTGTGGATTTAGAGAAAACGTACGAAAGGGTGCCGAGAGAGGAGTTGTGGTATTGTATGAGGAAGTCAGGTGTGTCAGAGAAGTATGTGAGGGTGGTGCAGGACATGTATGAGGACAGTGTGACAGCAGTGAAGTGTGCAGTAGGAACGACAGACTGGTTCAGGGTGAGGGTTGGACTACATCAAGGATCGGCCATGAGCCCTTTCCTGTTTGCAGTGGTGATGGACAGTTTGACGGACGAGGTCAGACAGGAGTCTCCCTGGACTATGATGTTTGCAGATGATATTGTGATTTGTGGTGAGAGTAATAAGCAGGTTGAGAAGAGCCTGGAGAGGTGGAGATATGCGCTGGAGAGAAGGGGAATGAAAGTCAGTAGGAGTAAGACAGAGTACATGTGTGTGAATGAGAGGGAGGGCAGTGGAGGGGTGCGGTTGCAGGAAGAAGAGGTGGAGAAGGTGGAGGAGTTCGGGTACCTGGGGTCAACAGTGCAAAGTAATGGAGAGTGTGTTAGAGAAGTGAAGAAAAGAGTGCAGGCAGGGTGGAGTGGGAGGAGAAGAGTGATAGGAGTGATTTGTGATAGTAGGGTATCTGCAAGAATGAAAGGGAAAGTTTATAGGACTGTGGTGAGACCTGCGATGTTGTATGGATTAGAGACAGTGGCATTGAGTAGAAGACAGGAGGTGGAGCTGGAGGTAGCAGAGCTGAAAATGTTAAGGTTTTCGTTGGGAGTGACGACGATGGACAGGATTAGAAATGAGTTTATTAGAGGGACAGCACATGTAGGATGTTTTGGTGACAAGTTGAGGGAGGCGAGATTGAGATGGTTTGGACATGTGCAGAGGAGGGACATGAATTATATTGGTAGAAGAATGCTGAGGATGGAGCCACCAGGTAGGAGGAAAAGAGGAAGGCCAAGGAGGAGGTTCATGGATGTGGTGAGTGAAGACATGCAGGTAGTTGGTGTGAAAGAGGCAGATGTAGAGGACAGGGTGGTATGGAGACGGATGATCCGCTGTGGCGACCCCTAATGGGAGCAGCCGAAAGAAGAAGAAGAAGAAGAAGAAGAAGAAGAAGAAGAAGAAGAAGATTACAATACCGGTCTTATCACTTCATAACTTTATATATTTATATATAAAGATACATGTAATTTGTCAAATACGCTTGTCAAAAATAAAAATTCAATATGATTCATCAGTTTCAGATGCTGAGACGTAATCGTAGTAATGGCATGTTGCAGTTTAATTTTAAAATGGTGAAGCAAATATAAATTAGTCAATACTTTAAAAATCTTAAATTGTATATCCCAATTATATTGCAAAAAGAAACAGCTCTGGACCACCTAGGACACGTTTCCAAACGTCAACAAAATGATACGAGCATTTATTACTCACAGGATGACATCATGCAGACTGTTCTCCACAACAAACTGCATAAAAACAAGTCGATGGTCCTTAGTGCTTACTGTTCCCCTAAGCAATTTCTCTCTGGTCTCTTTTTAACATGAACTGATGGAGACACTTGATTATGATGAGATCATCTCCGTATTTAACCAGAAACCCATCGTCAGTCGTCTCAGACTAATATTACAAATATGGCAAAGCAAATATTCAAAAGAGAGCAGAGACAAAAGGAGGACAACGTAAACATAAGTTCAATCTCCTGTTAATATTATTTAAAAAAAAAAATCTAAAATGTAATGCTTATTTATAATAGAAAATAGAAAAAAAAACCCATTTTATTGTGTTTCCAATAGTTTTTTCTAGTTTGTTGTGTGTTATTTGCCATTTTGAAACGTTGTGCTGCGATGTTTTGTATTTATTTATTTACTTATTTTCCAGTATTTTGCGTGCAGCTTTCATACAAAACTTTTCGTTTTGCCCACCCTGTTTTATGAAGGCCCACCCATCTCGCCCCTGCCAGGTCTTCTGAAAGACATCTCTGCCACAGGGAAGATTCCAAATAAAATTCAATGTAATGTTTCATTTAATATTTTTATTGTACTTTTAACAATGGACATTTTCCCAAAGCAGCTGTACAGAGGTTAAAATATTACATGTAGAATTTTTTTATTTATAAATTTGTCTCCATTAATCTATTCCTAGATAAATAAATAAAAATGATAAAGTGGAAACAGTGGCAAGAAAAAACTCCCTGAGAGTTATCTGGGTGAAACCAAATGTCCTTTCACTATAGTTCCATCACTGTTGAGGTTGTTCACTGATCTATTCACTATCACACAAAAGAAAAGTCTTCCTGGCTTTTAGTTTCTAGTGTTTTAAAGTTTTTTAATGGTAAAAGTTTGAGTATGAAACTCGAAATGATTTTTATAGAATGATTTAAATCCAGATTAAATAGGGGATACATCTGGGGGAATTAAAGTGACTAGTCGTTCATAAACGATTCGTTCATTAATTCTTCATTAATTCATTTGTTCATTCTTTAATGTGACTCAGAAGAACGAGTCGTCTCAAATCATTTGTTCATTTTTCTACTTCTAGGAGCAAAGCATCGCAAAATCTCTGTAGGTTATGTACAGGAAACAGAATTGAGTAGTTTATCTCTCTACTCTTCTAATCAGATCTAGTCAGTTCGTTTTTTTTTGTATCACATGACTCCCATATACACTATACCAGAGGTCACCAACATGGTGCCAGGTATCCTGCAAGGACTAAATGAGTAGCAGTTTCTTAAAATATCTGTTTCCTACTTTGTTAAATGATTGTTGATAATTATTATAAGAAATCATTAACATGATCAGTGTCTTCACATAGATGAATATCATTAATTATTAATAATAACATAAAAAAAAAAAAAACTGAATTGAGTAATTCCTCTGGTCTGAGTTGTTATTTTTTTATGTTACTCCCATAGACGATAAAGTAATAGATCAGTTTTTTGTATGAATCTTGACATTATTGTTACAATAATTCTGGGAGTCACGTGACAAAAGACCTAACGATATGTTTATCATAATTTGTCCATAGCTGCAGTCATATTTTCATTATTGTAACTGAAGTAAAAGTGTATGTATGTAGTCGTGTTGGAGATCTGACTACTGACAATATAACATTTATATTATTTGTTTTTATCAAAGGAACGAAATGAACAAATTTCTAAAAAACAAAGTCACTAAAACGATCTGATCTTCTATCATTATTTAAAAATTAAACACTAAAACCTCTAGAACATTCTTTATCGTTTTTAGTTTTATAACGATGAATTGTTGCATGACGTCATATCCAGCTTTGAACCAATCGGCAGGTGGATTCAGTGACGCGTGTTTATGACGCGAGGGGGCGTGTTTATATTCATTCCAACATGGCGGCTCCCGTGTCGGTGGTGGAAGATGCAGAAGATTATTCGTTTCTTCCTCTTATACACGACATCATTAAATGGTGAGTGTGTTTACAGTACAGAGAAGAAGTCACGTGTTTTTATTTAATGTGAATAAACAGTTAGTATCGCTGGAGTTTTGCGGTTTGTGTCCTACAGCATGGACAAAGACAACCAGGACGTGCACCAGGAGCTGAACAAGCTGCGGACGCGGATTCAGGACACACGGGAGCAGATCGTAGCCATGCCGGGCATCGACCTGAGCGCTGACGTGCAGCAGCAGAAACTCCGCACCCTCAGAGAACAAGTGCGAACCAAGAACCAGCTGCTGCAGAAGTACAAGGGCTTGTGTATGTTCGACATCCCGAAAGCCTCCTGACACACACACACACACACACACACACACACCCTCCAACTTCAAGAACTTCTGGACTATAAACAGAGAGGTGGAGATCCAGCTCTGAACCTGTTCTTTTACTTCCCATAAAATCACGACTTTTTATTTTGATTATTTAATAAAGTGTCTGGTTCATGTCAGTGCTGCTTCATTCTGGAGATTCAGAGCGATTCCACCTGAACCACAGACATGCTACAAGTTCTTCTTTGGCATTAAGGTGAAAAATGGGTGATGGGAGATGATTTGTGGTCCAACTTGTGAAATCTGGGGTAATAAATGGTTGTGATGTTTAGATGATCTCCTGAACCTTGAAATAAATGATTTTGGCATCACCTGTGTGGTGTGTTGGGACTTGGACCTGGGAGAAGATTGTTTTATATAAATAAGGTAAATGAGTGTGTGGATAAAACTTCAGGTTTATTTCTAATATACACACAAACACGCACACGCAGCAGGTGAACTACACGCAGGTCAGTTAACACGTTTTCTGTGTGTCCAGTAGAAAAACCCAGAAGACCCGCAGAACAAACTGAAGAGTCTCATAAAGGATAAAAAAAAGGATTAATTTCTCAGTATCTTTATTTTTTTGTTTAAAAGCATTTACAGATCTACAGACATAAAAAGAATAAATAAAACGTTACACCAATTTGTTCAAAAAGCAAAATTTGCGTTATTTTACAAAACCATAAAAAAGATGTAAACAGGTGATTCCACACTGCAGCTCTGCGCATGCGTCTTCTCCACACCAGAACCTCTGAAAAAAAGGCAGACGGAACAAGCACGAAAAGTAAACCGAGTCCGCCGAGTGGAGACCAAGTGGACCGGGCCGAGCCGGTACCCTGCACCCCCACGGGCTGATTGAAGGAACCCTGGGATTTGGTCATTGCGCATCTGCTCTCCGACCTTCCAGTCGCATCTCACGCGTTTCACCCCAGAAGAGTTGTGAGTCCATTAGCTGATCACACACCGGTCCCGGTCCCGGCTCTGGGCAGAACCGACCGCCTTTTCCTTAATGTACATGAGGTCTGAATGAACACTGGGGCGCCGCGCAAAAGGCGCCACCACTCCGTACGCGTCAGAGTCTTTGGGCTTCTTGGTCCTGAAGGATTTCCGGTGCAACATGTCGCAGTACTGCGCAGAAACCTTGCGGTGCAGGTCAGGACTCATCTCGTTCGGCAGGTTGGCCATGGAGAAAAGGCGGCGGAACATCAGGTCCACGTTGGTATTGCGTTTTGCGGAGATCTCGAAATAGGCGCACTGCTCGTCCCCGGTCACGAGCTGCTCGATCTCCTCCCGCGTCACCTCGCGCTGGAGCTCGCGCTCGCCTTTATTCCCGCAGATCACCAGCGGCACGGACATGTTCTCCTTAGTCTTGTTCTTCAAGCACGATTTGGTCTCGTAGATCTGCCGCTTCAGCCGCTGCACTTCGTGAAACGATTCGCGGTTGTCGAGGCTGAAAACCAGGACGAAGACATCACCTGGGGATGATGGAGAAGAGCGAGAGATGTGTCAGATCTGTGTTTATAACCTCGCATTAAAAATAAAGAAGATTTGAGAACAAAAGGAACATCTACCTGTGAGTATAGAAAGTCTTCTCATAGCAGGGAACGGATGATTTCCCGAGGTGTCCAGAATGTCCAGCTGGTAAACATCTCCTCTGATGCTGTAGAGTTTTCTGTGGAAGTCCTCTATGGTCGGTGTGTACTGCTCCTCAAACCTGCCGCTCAGGAACCGGGACACGATGGCAGACTTGCCCACTTTAGTCGAGCCCAGAATCACCATCCTGTAGCAGTTCTTTGGCGGGATGTCAAACTCGTTCTCTGAAGGACACATTTTCTTAATCATGTCTGCAGGGGTGAAGGAAAAGTCACGCGCAAAACCACCAAAAATCCGGTCTCTGAAACGCGCGCGCTGAAGTGTGCAGCAAGTGTAAGGGAGTCTGAGTGGATCTTATATAGTGTGTACACACACACACACACACACACACACACACACACACACAGTCAGACCACCTCCTCTCACGCGCGTCACTCCCGCACGCCAGGCAGCTGCGCGCGCTCTTCACTGGGTTGCCAGGTTGGTTTTGGTTCTTCAGTGGTGAAGCAGAAACATCCTGAGCAGGTCGCTGATGTAAAAATGAAACACTTTCTTCTTAAGCAGCATCAAATAAAACCCAAGTAGTTTAAATCCATCCTGCACCACATAAGCAAATAGTAAACACATAAACACTCATATCAGTACCAGTAGCACGTGGTTCTGGTTCTGGTTCGGTACACATGTGATTGAGCATAATGAAGCATAATAAAGGCTCACCGCAGGAGACATGTTTTTACAGCCTGCTTCAGACCTGCTTTATCCACACAGGTCAGAATACACACACACACACACACACACACACACACACACACACACACACACACACACACACACACACACACATACACACACACACACACACACACACACACACACACACACACACACATTCCAACATTTTGAGCTCATCTTATTTAAAACATTTTAGGACCAATAACTGTTTCTTTTCTTTAATGAACTCCACAGTCTGTGATTATATATATATATATAAAATTATTATTAGCTGTTTAACAGACAAACACAAATCTTTGATCCAGGTTCAGAAACACAGTTTATAAAGTTTGGATATTGGTGGTCATTATAATCTCCTCATTGTGTAGACCCTAAAGCACCACAGAAACTGGGGTTTTACTTCACAGCTTTTTCCATAATGTTTTCAACTAACAAATAATGGATCAGAAAATATTCTCTACTTCTTCTTGTCCCAAATTTAAATGGACAAAAGTTTGTGGACAGCGGACGTTCACATTCATATATGGATCTTCACTAAACTTTTGAGAGGCTCCACTAAGTATTCTGTATCATTTCATTTCCCAGTCAGGGGGAAAATATTGCGTTAGGCTGCTTTATCTCTGGAACTCCAAATTCATAAACGTTAATTATATACAAGTTGTATTGATTTAAATAATACATCTCTCGGTGTAACACTATTTGCTTTCTCTTTACTGAATGTGGATTCATGTGTTGGAACAATTTCTCTTAAAGCTAATTAACATCCAATTACCTAACGTCCATTAACGCAGAGTGAAAAAGCATCTCTGAGCTGTATTTGTTTGTGTTATTAGTTATGTTGAATGTTTAATATATTTGGTCTGATAGATGGAGCTTTAATGCAGTTAGTTTTCTGCAGTAAATTGTTCTAATCAGAACTGAATCAAGACTAGAAGCTTAGATTGGAACTGGCTGAGGTTTTACTTTATAGGTTTTTATTGGTGTTGTAGTGTGTTTTTAGGAACTTATGTTTTGCAGAGCAGTTTCTGATGTAAAGATCGTTCAACTGAAATGTTTACTGATACGTGATAATGATATTTTGTAGAAAAGATCTGGTTTTTGTTTCACTCGTGTGCTCGCGGCAGCTAATACTGTGAAGTCGTGTAAACAAGAAAGCAGTGTTTCTTAGAAAAAAAGACATAACTACTAAAGAAATTCATCTTCTTTTGCTCTCGGCTTCTCCCATTAGGGGGCACCACGCGGATCATCCGTCTCCATACTACTCTGTCCTCTGTATCTGTCTCATTCAAACCAACTACCTGCATGTCCTCCTTCACCGCGTCCATAAACCTCCTCCTTGGTCTTCCTCTTTTCCTCCTTCCTGGTGGCTCCATCCTCAGCATTCTTGTCCCTCCTCTGCACATGTCCAAACCATCTCAATATCAGCTCCCTCACCTGTCCCTCTAATAAACTCATTTCTAATCCTGTCCATCGTCGTCACTCCCAACGAACATCTCAACATCTTCAGCTCTGCTGCCTCCAGTCTTTTACTTAATGCCACTGTTTCTAATCCATACATCATCTCAGTTCTCACCACAGTCCTATAAACTTTTACCTTTCACTCGCACAGATACTCTACTATCACAAATCACTCCTGCTATCACTCTTCTCCACCCACTCCACCCTGCCTGCACTCTTTTCTTCACTTCTCTAACACACTCTCCGTTACTTTGCATTGTTGACCCCAGGTACCTGAACTCCTCCACCTTCTCCACCTCTTCTCCCTGCAATACTAAAGAAATAAATACTAACCTAAAATAATGAACAAACTTTTCAACATGAATAAAAATATTCACAATTAAAACTATTCAAATTCAAAACTGCATTTAACAAAACCCCAATTTAATCTCAAATACCTGAGCACTTGATGCTAACACTGCTTAGCACGACCACAGGAAGGGGTCGCTCAGTTGAGAAGATGTTGGACTTCTGATTGGAAGGTCATAGGTTCAAATCCCAGCACCACTAAACTGCCACTGTTGGGCCCTTGAGCAAAGGCCCTTATCCATAACTTGTTCAGTTTTATAGCTGAGATAAATTAAAGTCGCTCTGGATAAGGGCACCTGCTGAATGCCGTAAATGTAAATTAGAGATTAAATTTCATACCATTTCACTTATTACTAACTTGTACCTTTTATATAATTTTTAGGTGTTAAAAATAACAGTTAAACTGTAGTGGAGGAACATTAGCAGTAAATGAACTGTCAGCTAGTGATCATATGCCTCCACACTCATTCTCTGGTCATTCACACTGTGGAGTTTCACCTGTTCTCTCTTTGTTTATGGGAGAATATATAATCTCCATGTTATGTGGTTTCTGCCCCATGGGCAAAAACACATTAGTGTGTTTCCCTTCAAGGCTTCTAAAATAAATATTGTGGTAGCCATCGCCCAGCTGTCATTCCATTACCTCATAAAACAGGTGCTGAGCATTCAGTTATACAAATACACATTTCAGTTGACACACAAAACACCCCGAGTCTTCCCAACAGACCCGAATATCAAATTTCCAGCAAGACAAAGCAAGTCTGCATATGGTCAAATATAGTAAACATTGTGTTAAATCCATGATCAGTTTCAGTCTTATTCAGAAAGCTTGAAAGATGGGTAAACTTGAGAATATCACCTGAGTTGGTTTAGTCTGCTTGTTTAGCTTGCTCTGGATTAGCATTAATAAAATATGTTTGTTCTAAGACTATGCTATATTGTAAGTGGAAGTCTGGTGTGTCAGAGAAGTGTGTGTGAGGGTGGAGCAGAACATGCATGAGGACAGTGTGACAGCAGTGAAGTGTGCAGTAGGAACGACAGACTGCATCAAGGATCGGCTCTGTGCCCTTTCCTGTTTGCGGTGGTGATGGACAGGTTGACGGACGAGGTCAGACAGCAGTCTCTGTGAACTTTAATGTTTGCGGATGATATTATGATTTGTGGTGAGAGTAGGGAGCAGGTGGAGAAGAGCCTGGAGAGGTGGAGATATGCGCTGGGGAGAAGGGGAATGAAAGTCAGTAGGAGTAAGACAGAGTACATGTGTGTGAATGAGAGGGAGGGCAGTGGAGGGGTGCGGTTGCAGGGAGAAGAGGTGGAGAAGGTGGAGGAGTTCAGTTACCTGGGGTCAACAGTGCAAAGTAATGGAGAGTGTGTTAGAGAAGTGAAGAAAAGAGTGCAGGCAGGGTGGAGTGGGTGGAGAAGAGTGATAGCAGGAGTGATTTGTGATAGAAGAGTATCTATGAGAGTGAAAGGGAAAGTTTATAGGACTGTGGTGAGACCTGAGATGTTGTATGGTTTAGAGACAGTGGCATTGAGTAAAAGACAGGAGGTGGAGCTGGAGGTAGCAGAGCTGAAGATGTTGAGATTTTCAGTGGGAGTGACGACGATGGACAGGATTAGAAATGAGTTTATTTGAGTGACAGCGCATGTGAAACGTTTTGGAGACAAGGTGAGGGAGGTGATATTGAGATGGTTTGGACATGTGCAAAGGAGGGACATGGGGTATATCAGTAGAAGAATGCTGAGGGTGGAGCCGCCAGGAAGGAGGAAAAGAGGAAGACCAAAGAGGAGGTTTATGGATGTGGAGAGGGAAGACATGCAGGTAGTTTAAAAGAGACTGATGTAAAGGACAGAGTAGTATGGAGACAGATGGTCTGCTGTTACATCTCCTAATGGGAGCAGCCGAAATAAGAAGTAAGATGAAGTAGTTCTCGGACTATGCTAAGTGGGGTGGAAATTTTTCTGCTGTTCTGTTTGTAGGCCAAACCCCCCGCAAAGTAACCCAGACAATCAGAAAGAGTGAAATCTGCATTTAAATCTATTAGAAAGATCTCTAGAAGCTGAGCTGAAATGTATTTATGATGGAGAGATTGCATTCACTTGCACTGATATTTGGTCACATGTAGCAAAAAATACAAGTCTCTATTTAAATGAGCAGATTTCAATACATGATTATGCCTCTGTCTTAAAAACAATTGGTATTAATTAAAACTGAGACATTAGAAACACTCCTGAGCTCCAACTGAAATCAAGAAATGCAGCAGGAAAATGATGGGAATGATGTATGATGAAGAGACAAACACAGAGACGGTGCAGAATCTGTGACACCAGTCAGACGTAAAAAGACCTTAAAATCAAATGAGGAGACAGTGTGTGTGTGTGTGTGTGTGTGTGTGTGTGTGTGTGTGTGTGTGTGTGTGTGTGTGTGTGTGTGTGTGTGTGTGTGTGTGAGTGAGTGAGTGAATTGGAGCAATGACATTGAGATGGGTCTTTGAGAAATAGGAAAAATGTCAAACATACACTGTTCATTGTATGTTTTACATTTTGTGGCATTGTACAGTTTGTTGCTGAACAATTTATTGTTGGTGTTTATTGTTGTATTATTCACAGATCCCTTACAGTTTTTTCTGAATGCTTAAGCGCTAATCGTGATTCTTGTAGCACAATTTCTAAAACTATTAATACGTATAGCAAAACCACTCACTGAGTTTGCAAAACTAAAAGCACAAACACTGCTTTGCACTCAGTTTGCAATTTTGTAACACACACTGCAAAACTGTAGGCACAATTTACTGCACAACACTCTTTTTGCAGAACTTTAAACACAACTCACTGCTTACACTCAATTACCAAATTTCCAACACACTCCTAGCAAAATTATACACATGTATGGCTATCATTAACACTATTTTGCCAACTGTCTGGCACACTTTAACATGTGAAAACTGTTTTAGATAATTAGTCCACTTTGCAATCAGCCTAAGCACTATAAATAAGCCACAGGTAAGCTGTCTGTGTGGAGTACAATGGAAGGAGCAGTAAGAGTGAGAAGAGTGAGAATCAGAGGAGGCTGAGGAGGCCGAGGGAGAGGACGTGGAGGTGAAGAAGTTGGAGGAAGAGGACGTGGAGGTGAAGAAGCGAGAGGGTTAGAGGAAGTTAGAGGAAGAGGACAAGGAGGAGCAAGAAGAGGACGAGGAGGGGAAAGAGGAAGGGTAAGAAGAGTAAGAAATAGAATAACTGATGACATCAGAGCTACAATAGTGGACCATGTCATCAACCATGGGATGACCCTGAGGGAAGCTGGCGAACGGGTTCAGCCTAATTTGAGCTGCTACACTGTGGCAAGCATCATTAGGACATTTCGAAATGAGAATCGGTAAGTACTTTGTAGCACTGCCATACTCTAATGAGAAACACAACAGTACCATACATGCAAAAATACTGAAATTGTTACTTTACAGAATTGCTAGACGTCCAGATGTTGGGGGCAGAGGAAGAATGTTCACTCCAGAGCAAGAGACCCATATAGTGAACATGGTGATTGCCAATAATGCAGTAAGACTGCACGAAATACAGCAGCGCATAATTTATAATGACACCATCTTTCAAAATATACACAGTGTAAGTATTTCGTGTACTTGCGCGCCACAGAATAAGAATGAAGCAAATTTACAGAGTTCCTTTCGAGAGAACACAGAACGTGTAAAGCAACTGCGATATGACTATGTGCAGGTAGGCTATAGTGTCATTGGTTCTGAATTTGGAAGTGCATACTGTAGTGCTGTGCATGGGCCTGATGTGTTGCATTTGTTTTGTCTTGTCCAGAGAGTGATGGAACTAGAAGCAGATGCAATGGGACATGAGCTACTTTTTGTAGATGAGGACGGTTTTAACCTCAGTAAAACCAGGAGACGTGGCAGGAACATTACTGGACACCGTGCCATCATCAATGTCCCAGGACAACGTGGTGGTAACATAACCATGTGTGCAGCTATAAGCCAAAATGGTGTTGTTCACCATCATGCAACCATAGGCCCATACAACACTGCACACATTATTGCATTCCTGGACACCTTACATGACATGCTAACTGTTCAGAGACCAGAGCATACCCGATATGTCATCATATGGGACAATGTTAGTTTCCATAGGGCTGCTTTGGTCCGCAACTGGTTTACAGACCACCCATCCTTCATGGCACTCAACCTCCCTCCATACTCTCCATTCTTAAATCCCATCGAGAAGTTCTTCTCTGCCTGGCGCTGGAAAGTGTACGACCGTCATCCTCATCAACAGGTAGCCCTTTTACAGGCAATGGAGGAGGCATGTGGAGATATTGATCAGGCATCATGTCAGGCCTGGATACGGCATTCAAGGAGATATTTTCCCCTTGGACTGGAGGATATTACATGCGATGTGGACGAAATTTTGTGGCCGGACCCAGAAAGACAACATGATGTAGGCTGTCTTTTTTTTTTCTTTTTTTTTGTGAAATTACTATTTTGTGTTCTGACTTTGTCTTGGTTTTGATGAGTGTGAATAAACACCAATACTTGAAGTTTGGATCCTTGTATGTTTACATGACACTATGACAAAAGTATGACCTCAAATTGACATCTGTACACAGAGAAAGCAAAAGCCAGATGTGTTTTGTATTCATACCATCAGTGTGTAGTTGGCACATTGTGTGCTTAGTAGATGATGGCTTGTGTTTACTGTTTGATACGAAAACACCATTTTTACGAAGGTGTGAAGAGTTAATCTAGCTGTGTTCGCTTTTGCAAGAGAACTACAATGTTTTGATAATTGGGTGAAAGGTTTTCTTATGTGTGTAGAGTTTTGCAAAAATAGCCAATAGTTACAAAAAATGTGCTTAAGCAATCAGAAAAAACTGTAATATAGTCAAGTCAAGTCAATTCAAGTCAAGTTTATTTCTATTGCGCTTTTCACAACAGACATTGTCTCAAAGCAGCTTTTACAGAAATCAACAGTCAAGGTGAATGGTGTGCATTTATCGCTGATGAGCAGCCGTGGCGACTGTGGCAAGGAAAAACTCCCTTAGATGTTATGAGGAAGAAATCTTGAGAGGAACCAGACTCAAAAGGGGAAGATATATTATAATATATTAAACATGAACAGGCAATAAAATAAACCAAGATGATTCCTAAACCGACTGCATTTCTGTCCTGATAATGTAGCGTACGTAGTCCTAATGAACAAGAGTTCCCCAGCAACTAAATCAATCATCACACACAGGACTTGTGTTGCCAGAACACTGCAGACTGAGAATTGACAGAGATATAATAAAATGTTCATACTCTGCCTGGCCAAAAAACATCACTGGATTCAAATAAGTAAATACTTATTTGATCATTATTGCAGTCATTACAGTTTTTCTCGATTGCTAAGACACATTTCTTGAAAGATGCTCTCCTTTTCTCTAAGCTGTGAACACAAAACCCAATTCTCAAGCTACATTCACAAAACCTCAGACTTTTCTTGCAAAACCAAACTTTCACCTCAAAACAGTTCAATCTGTGCTCAAAACTGAACTATGTTGTCAAATCGTGCCCCGAGTCAATCAAAATTAAAATCACTACGGAACAGTCACTAAACACTACGTAGAAAAATATAAAACACAATGCTCAGGACATCAAGCTGGAGAAACAAAAAAAACCTGTGCATTTAGCACTTGTACAAAAAGACAAAACAGAAATCTTGTGTATTTACACGTAGCACTTGTAAAAACAAACAGAAATCGTATGCGTTTGCCACTTGTGTACAGTAAGCCCATGTAAAAATAAAGTACAAAAATATACATGGAATACTAGGCCTACAAACAGTTAGACCAACCCTCCATTACAATACTACAGTACACTGGTACAGTGATGTACTGAAACATATATTTACTTATATAGTATGTCATACAGTAATTGCTGTCAACATTTACATACTGTACTATAATGTCAAAAAAAGGTAATTACCTGTTCTCTTCTCTAAATCTTCGGATTATGGTGGACACAGTGAGTCTACTGATGTTTGGTTGTACCCTTTGTCCAGCCTCCCTCATGCTCATACCATGAACAAGAACATGGTCAATCACAGTAGCTCTGATTTCATCAGATATTACTGTTCTTTGTCTTCGCTGATCACCTCCACCTACTTTCACATGAACTCTTCCTCTCAGATTTCTATCCATTGTAGGGTCTCACAAACCAGTGCTCTCTGAACTGGCTTACTGTATATGTTCCCTCACATCATTAGCCACAAGTGTGATCCATTTTGAGTTGTAGTGTTCAAGTGGTGACACTTGTGCTTTAATTGTGTTTGACTTTTGTCACTGAGGCAACTGAGCAATTGGTTCAGACAATAGGGTTTAGTGTTTTAGCAAATAAGAAAAACTGTAATAGGCATCAGCTACCACCATCTTTTAACTCAAGCTTCTGCATTCTAAACACCATGTCAAAATGTAGTCATGTTCCGAATTCTTGGCCTGCACCAAGCAAAAATAACAACTAAAGGCATCACTGATATCACAAAACTGGATGACTGTATAATGCGTAATTAAAAGCTAAATGGTAAACATTGTGTGAAAGAAATGTGGCTAAAGAAAAACCCTTGAATGATTGTGTAGGATATCTTTAAAACACTTTTGGCTAAGTTTAGTCACATTAAGAGCTTTTATAGACAAACAATGTCAAGAGAATTTACAGGATTGGAAGTAGCGGTGTGGCTACAAGAGCGTCACCTTTTAGTGAGGCTAATTGGAAAAAAAGAATTCGCTAGGGAGCATAAAGCTCATGCAACCATCATGCACAGTCACTACTGTACTGCACCCTAGATGCAGTGTCTGGGATTGCTTCAGTCGCTCAGGTCTCTTGTTTATGCAGCAGAATGAAGTCAGCTAAGAATCTGTATGCACTAAATGACCAGGTTATGCTTTCAATGCATTTTATCCCCAAGGCCACATTTATAATCCAGTATCACCTCGAGACCACAGGGCATTTATCAGCTTTAAATTGTGAAAGACTGAATCCAGGAACTCAGGAAATCATTTTTCTACATGTATAACCCCTGAGTCCTGAGCGTAACCCCAGTAAAAGTCTTTAAGATGCGCTGGAGCGCTTTATGGATTGATTTGGCTCTACTGTCCTCAATACAAGACCTTGACCAAAAATGAATGCAACTCTGAATGTAAATAAAAACAGTGGCTTAATGAATGCATGCCATAAATGTAAAGCAATAAAATATAAGTGCGGCCAAGCAGTGCATCGCTTCTCTCACTCACGTTTCACGTTACTGTATTGATATTTCTTTACATTTTAACATAGTATTCAACATTTAACATGGAGAGATGTACAGTTACTGAATCAAGTCATGTCAAGAAGTCAAGCAGCTTTTATTATCATTTCAAGGAAAAAAACTGTTGCACAGTCTGGATTTGAGGCCTGAATGCTTCGGAACCTCTTTTCCTGGGGGTGAAGAGTGTGTGTAAGGGGTGTGTGAAGAGTGTGTGTGAGGTGTGTGGGGTTCTCCACAATGCTGTTGGCTTTGCAGATGCAGAAATGTCCATGATAGAGTTGAGAAAGACTCCAATAATCTTCTCTGTTGTTCTCACTTTACTCATTTGGGTCTTGCGATCTGAGACAATGCAGTTCCAAACCAGGCAGTGATGCAGCTGCTCAGGATGCTCTCGATGGTCCCTCTGTAGAACATGGTCAGGATGGGGGGAGGGCAATAGGCTTATCTCAGCCTTCTCAGGAAGTAGAGACGCTGCTGGGCTTACTTGGTGATGGAGCTGGTGTTGAGTGACCAGGTTCTCTCGAGTTCTGACTCTCCGTTCTTGCTGATTAGACCCACCACGGTTGTGTCATTGGCAAACTTGATGATGTGGTTCAAACTGTAAATTGCTACACAGTCGTGAGTCAGCAAAGTAAACAGCAGTGGGCTGAGCCCTGAGGGGACCCAGTCAGGAAGTCCAGGATCCAGTTGCAGATGGAGATGTTCAGGCCCAGTAGGCTCTTCTTCTCAATCAGGTGCTGAGGGATGATTGTGTTAAATGCTGAACTGAAGTCTATGAACAGCATTCGTACGTGTCCTTATAGTCCAGGTGGGTGAGGTTCTCTGTGGTTAGACAAAGAACCTGGCCTTTGGGAAGAGGGGTGGTCTTCCTTGCCGCTAGGTTGTTCTGAACCTAAAACCGTGTGTAGAAGTCGTTCAACGCATCTGGGAGAAAGGCATCATGGTCTAAGGCAGGTGAAGATTCTGCTTTCTAACTGGTCTTAAATGCCTGTTGAGTGGTCTGTATGCTGGGATCAGCATAACAGAGATGCTGTTTGAGTAACCGAGGTGGGGAGGGGCTTTGTATGTTTGTGTAAACAACAACCAGCATGTTTCCCCTCTGGTTGCACATTCTGATGAAATTCAGAGAGTACAGTCCTGAGATTTGCATGAGTGAAATCTCCAGCGACAATAAACAGTACGTCAGGGTGTGTGTTCTGCTAATGGTCCCGTATAGTACACAGAGCGCCTTCTTAGCATTAGCACTGGGTGGAAGGTACACTACGAGTACTGTAACAGTGGTGAATAGTCCGGGGTACATAAAAAGGTCTACATCTCACAACCATAAACTTCACCAGCGGTGAGCAATAGGCGGAAACAAGGACAGAGTTCCTACACCATTTCGTGTGGTTGTAAACACACAGTCTGTCGCCGCGAGTCTTACCGCACAGAGCTGCATTTCTATCAGCACGAAACGCGGCTAGCGTCGGAAATGAAGCCCTTCGATTCCATTTCTCAACTTCATCAATGGAACGGGAAAACCCCTGAGCAGATTTTATATAGAGATTGATCTCTGATGCTGACCTGGTTGTGTTTATGGAGTGTATCAAGGCACACGAGTATTGCAACAGTGGCCATGAACAGTTTTGCATTTAAATATCCTTTAAAGAAAAGCTGAGAACCTCAACAATGATGGAACTGTAATGAACAGACATTCAATGGCATTTTTGGGTAAAATAAATCTACTTGTAAAGATAATATTTGCCTCCTACTTAATTTTGACCAAACAGAAGTACAAAACCTTTTCTAGGACCTTGTAAAGCTAGAAGTAAGTGGTTACAAAGTATCTCTGGATCAACGTTTTGCTTTATTATACGCAGCAGTAAAAGACCTTGGTGTGATTACTGACTCCAGTCTTTCATTTTAAGGTCATGGAGATAATATTAAAGCATTACAAGCTTGTCAGACATGTTAGGATAAGATAAAAAATATGACATCACTACACAGTGCAGAAGACTAGTGTATGCTTTTGTTACTGTTAGGTGGATTGTTGTAATGAATTATTCTCTGGATGCTCCTGTAGGTGCATAGACTAGACCACATCACCTGGATCTTAACCACACTAATAACATTTTGTATTGATTGTAAAATACTCTTATTGACATATAAATCAATAAATGAATAAACACTTGAGTCTTTTATGATCTGCCAATTAATATTCAGGACTAGGACACTGTCTCAAATCTAGGCTCAAAGCATGTATGTTTAATCAAACCTTTCACAACGTTTTTTCTTTTGGAAAGGAGGGAGGTTCTAGATGGTTCAGGGTTGTGTTTAGGTTAAAAGGGATGTTTGGATGCTCTCACCAACCTAGCCATTAGGGAGGCACAAGCCAGTGCATTCTTAGTGCCGGTCCCAAGCCCGGGTAAATGGGGAGGGTTGCGTTAGGAAGGGCATCCAGCATAAAACATGTGCCAAATCAAATATGCGGATCACAAATGAGAATTTCATACCGGATCGGTCGAGGCCCGGGTTAACAACGACCGCCACAGGTATCGTTAGCCGACAGGGTACCGGTGGAAATTGGGCTACTGTTGGCCGAAGGAGGAGAAGGAGAGGAGGAAGACGTCTACAGAGACGGCAGGGAAAGGAGCAGTGTAGGAGAGTGGAGGTTTGGGTTGGTACTTTAAATGTTGGTACTATGACGGGTAAAGGGAGAGAAGTAGCTGATATGATGGAGAGGAGAAAGGTAGATATGCTGTGTGTTCAGGAGACCAAGTGGAAAGGGAGTAAGGCCAGGAACATTGGAGGTGGATTTAAACTGTTTTATCATGGTGTGGATGGAAAGAGAAATGGTGTAGGGGTGATTCTGAAGGAAGAGTACAGTAAGAGTGTAGTGGAGGTGAAGAGAGTTTCTGATAGGGTGACATATAAGAGTAGAGGAAGGTGCACACAGGTGGACTATGTGCTATGCAGGAGATGCAACCTGAAGGAGATTGGAGACTGTAAGGTGTTGGCAGGGGACAGTGTAGCTAGACAGCATAGGATGGTGGTCTGTAGGATGGTTTTGGAGGCGAAGAAGAAGAGGAGGAGAGTGAGGACTGAAAGAAGAATAAGATGGTGGAAACTGAAGGAGGAAGAGTGTAGTGTGAGGTTCAGGGAAGAGGTCAGAGAGAGGCTCAGTGGTGTTAAGGAGGTGTTGGATGATTGGGCAACTACGGCAGGAGTGATGAGGGAGGCAGCTAGAAAAGTATTTGGTGTGACATCTGGAAATAGAAAGCAAGACAAGGAGACGTGGTGGTGGAATGAGGAAGTGCAGGAGAGCATAAGGAGAAAGAGGTTGGCAAAACAGAAGTGGGATAGACAGAGTGATGAGAAAAGTAGGCAGGAGTACAAGGAGATGCGGCAGCAGGTTAAGAGGGATGTGGCGAAAGCCAAGGAAAAGGCATATGAGGAGCTGTATGAGAGGTTGGACACTAAGGAAGGAGAAAAGGATTTATACCGATTGGCCAGGCAGAGGGACCGAGCTGGAAAGGATGTACTGCAAGTTAGAGCAGTAAAGGATGGAGAGGGAAATGTGTTGACTAGTGAGGAGAGTGTGTTGAGAAGGTGGAGGGAATATTTTGAGCAGCTGATGAATGAGGATAATCAGAGAGAGAGAAGGTTGGATGATGTGGAGTTGGTGAAGCAGGATGTAGATAGGATTAGTAAGGAGGAAGTGAGAGCAGCGATTAAGAGGATGAAGAGTGGAAAGTCGGTTGGACCAGATGACATACCGGTAGAAGCGTGGAGATGTTTAGGAGAGATGGCAGTGGAGTTTTTGACCAGATTGTTTAACAGGATTTTGGAAGGTAAGAAGATGCCTGAGGAATGGAGAAGAAGTGTGCTGGTACCGATCTTTAAGCATAAAGGAGATGTGCAGACCTGCAGTAACTACAGGGGAATTAAGTTGATCAGTCACACCATGAAGTTATGGGAAAGAGTAGTGGAAGCCAGGCTGAGAGATGAGGTGACCATCTGTGAGCAACAGTATGGTTTCATGCCGAGGAAGAGCACCACAGATGCCTTATTTGCTTTGAGAATGTTGATGGAGAAGTATAGAGAAGGACAGAAGGAATTGCATTGTGTATTTGTGGATTTAGAGAAGGCGTACGACAGGGTGCCAAGAGAGGAGTTGTGGTATTGTATGAGGAAGTCAGGTGTGTCAGAGAAGTATGTGAGGGTGGTGCAGGACATGTATGAGGACAGTGTGACGGCAGTGAAGTGTGCAGTAGGTACGACAGACTGGTTTGGGGTGAAGGTTGGACTGCATCAAGGATCGGCCCTGAGCCCTTTCCTGTTTGCAGTGGTGATGGACAGGTTGACGGACGAGGTCAGACAGGAGTCTCCCTGGACTATGATGTTTGCGGATGATATTGTGATTTGTGGTGAGAGTAGGGAGAAGGTTGAGAAGAGCCTGGAGAGGTGGAGATATGCGCTGGAGAGAAGGGGAATGAAACTCAGTAGGAGTAAGACAGAATACATGTGTGTGAATGAGAGGGAGGGCAGTGGTGTGGTGCGGTTGCAGGGAGAAGAGCTGGAGAAGGTGGAGGAATTCAGGTACCTGGGGTCAACAGTGCAAAGTAATGGCAAGTGTGTTAGAGAAGTGAAGAAAAGAGTGCAGGCAGGGTGGAGTGGGTGGAGAAGAATGACAGGAGTGATTTGTGATAGTAGGGTATCTGCAAAAATGAAAGGGAAAGTTTATAGGACTGTGGTGAGACCTGCGATGTTGTATGGATTAGAGACAGTGGCATTGAGTAAAAGACAGGAGGTGAAGCTGGAGGTAGCAGAGCTGAAGATGTTAAGGTTTTCATTGAGAGTGACGAGGATGGATAAGATTAGAAATGAGTTTATTAGAGGAACAGCGCATGTAGGATGTTTTGGTGACAAGGTGAGGGAGGCGAGATTGAGATGGTTTGGACATGTGCAGAGGAGAGACATGAATTATATTGGTAGAAGAATGCTGAGGATGGAGCCACCAGGTAGGAGGAAAAGAGGAAGGCCAAGGAGGAGGTTCATGGATGTGGTGAGGGAAGACATGCAGGTAGTTGGTGTAAAAGAGGCAGATGTAGAGGACAGGGTGGTCTAATGGGAGCAGCCGAAAGAAGAAGAAGAAGGATGCTCTCACCCCCGACTCAGGTTTGTTGGCGGTATAGCTTTATGTCCCATAGTGCCCTCATTTCTGGATTACATTTTGGACCTGTTTAATTCTACTGCTTTACACTCTGCTCACAATGTACATCATCATTCAGACATGACAATAAAGCATACCTTTTAATCTGTGCTCTATCTTTCTCCCTCTCTTTAAGCTACATGTGCTACTCCTCAGCTACCAGTGTTTCAGACTCTGTTTCTGTTCTCTGGTCCTGCCTGATCCATACATTCGAATACACTCTGACTTGCCATTTATTCGGAAACCACTTGCTGCTGCTGTTGATGTTTAAACTATAATCATTTCCTGGTTAAATAATTTCACTATTGGATCATAAACACAGTTATAGAAATGAATTCTTTATGATCATTCTACCCAGTGTCACCCAGATGAGGATGGGTTGAGTCAAATTTTTTTCGAATCATCTCAGAGAGGTTTTTTCTCTCATCGCCATCAATGTGTTCATTAAAAGAATATTCGGAATCTATGTATTTCTGTAAAGTTGCTTTTGGACCATGCAGTCATTAAAATCACAATACAAATATCATTTAATCTTAAAAAAACGACTAGGAGCTACAAGTTCATTATACAGTGGTGTAAAGTATTTGAGTAAAGGTTTCTGTACTTAAGTCATTTCTTGCTTTCAAGTTTTACAGCATGTCAAAGATATAAGCAACGTTTACTCTTTACTCAACTACATTTATCATTCAATAGATGTACTTTTTACTCCACTGTATTTTAATTGACTATAAACACAATTACATTTTGCATCACAGCTTTATTCTCTTATTATTAACACTCCAACACCCACAGCTGCTGCCTGAGTGACTTTTTAGGCCAAAAAGAGCTTTGAGAAGCAGCTTTTGTTAAAGTTGAATAAAAAGATTTCACCTCTCTGAGAAGTGTATCAAATAAGTCTGCTCTGAATATCTGGTGTTACTTTATCTAAAGTAACTTTCATATTATTTTTTCATCAAATACTAATAGTTCTTTGTGACATGATGCTGTCATTTTATCTGTTAATTGACGCGATCCCTTTTTGAAAGACGTTTTTTTGACCGACTTGTTTGATGATTGATTCATTCTGGCGTGTTTGGGAGGTTGTTGGTTGATGGCTAATGCAGTGTTAAGATGCACATTTTAGGAAATAAAACCCCACAAATCAGCTGTTTTTTGATTTTCACTAACGTGTATTGGTGTTGAGGACTGGTGCAGCTACGATCAATTGGACTCAAAATGAAGTAGATTTTGCAGTAAGGAATCTAAAACTTTTACTCAAATATGATCTTCAAGTACTCTTTACACCTCTGTCAGAGACGGGCTATGCACCTTCTACGAGTGTGAAATTGAACAGATCACTGTTTAAACCAGGGAAAAGACAATGTATAGGTGGAGAATGTCTGTGCAGTGAATATACTGCTGAATATAATGCAGTAAATGTATATTGGTTTCTTTATTCCCAAAGAGATGTTCACATAACACACACTTTACATTACAGTACGTATATTTAAACACAAAAGACACACACAAATACCATATGACTTGTCAGTTTGTTATAAACTGATCCACTAGGTTTTACACTGCAGTTTAAAGGAAGTGAAATTACACTTCCTTTAAAGTGTAATTTAAAATTCAGGAAAACCTGATGACAAGCTTTAATTTATGAAGTCACATTAAATTGTGAAATCTTGCTGATCCTGAAATACACTACACACAGATACTGGATAAAGGACGATGTGATCATGATGAACCAGTGTGCAATGTACAAAGCAGCCGGCCATAAAATGAGCAGCTTTGTGCACTCAGCCATGATCAGGCACTTACTGTGCACTGGAAAAATCTGATTTGTTGACTTTCCATAGATGGCACATGGGAAATGTCTCTTCAGGATCTTTGACACTGAACATTTGTTGAGTAATGTTCGCTAAAACATCATGTACAAACAAATGAGTCAAGTGAATTTTCCCCCAAATTGAATTATTTCTAATTATACACAATCTACTAACTAACCGAGTACTTTAGTGTCTCCCACAAACCATACACATCATGCTTTAGTTTGTTATTATAGGAATAAAGAGAAACAAAATACTTTATTAAACCATTTTTTATTAGTCTGTAATTGGTGGACTGGGAATTTATTTATTTACCCAAACAAACAACTGATTTACAAAGAAATAAATCCTCTTAACTCATTAAACTGAAGTAACTTTCTGGCTTTAGCAGATTCTGAACATGTCAACAGGAAAAATAGTCATCCACAACAAGTTTAAATAAAACAGAGAACAAATAATAATATAAAATTCTCACATTGTTATGGTTGTTGTTTGGCCTTTAAAACATCTGGAAAATGACTCTTTTGCATGCCAAAGGATGACCTTTAAAAGATGCTTAAAACCTAAAGATAAGCAAATGGTAACATTTGAAAATAAAGTCCATCTGCATTTTCACTGAGAATTCAAAGATCAGGCGCATTCAGGATGTGGCGATTCTGGGGCTCCGCTGTGATCCTCAGGCAAACACACTCAAGGATTATTTGTGTTTGCAGCCCAGGCTCCTTTGCTGATAGATTTTCTCCGTGAATGGTCTGCAAATTCAACAGAATGAACACAGGCAGGGAGGACGGAGGTCATAAATCTTCAGTACTGTATTGTACCAACCTGCTCCTGGCACGGACCGATTCGTATGTGCAAACACGGCACACAAGCATAAACTAACCCCCACACACAACTGTTCACAAAAGCACCTGAAGCGAAACATCTTACATACTTTTTCAGTATGAAGACACTTTCGCAAGGAAGTGCAATGCTACAGCATGAAAAAATATTTAGCAGCTTATATATATATATATTTAATATATATGGATAAAATATGATATAAAATATATTAAATATAATATAAATGTGTGTATATACTGTATATACAGTGCCCTCCACAATTATTGGCACTCCTGTTTAAGATGTGGTCGTGGACTTCTAAAAATTCTCCTTTTTTTTAAAACAACATAGAACCCAAATGCAAAAAAAGAGAAAAATCCAACCTTTTATTTAAGTACATTACTTTGGTGGTAAAAAAAATCACACATTTAGAAAAAAAATAAAAACTTGAAATCATGTGTCCCACAATTATTGGCAACAATTCCTCTGAAAAATTTTATTTTATTTTTTTTATATATATTTTTCTGTAGTTGCTAAGGTTGGTCAGGGTATCTAGGGACTTTTAATTAGTAATTCATGATTTCCTGTTACCCTGGGGTATAAATATGACGTGACACAGAGGCCTAATTCTCTTACCCATTTGTCAACATGGCAAAGACAAGAGAACACACCATTCAAGTAAGGCAGATGTGTGTCGACCTTCATAAGTCAGGCAATGGCTACAAGAAAATAGCCACTCGCCTTAACTTGCCGGTATCTACAGTCAGAGGAATCATTAAGAAGTTTAAAACAACTGGAACAGTGACAAACAAGGCTGGAAGAGGTCCCAAGTTTATCTTGCCACAACGCACAGTGAGGAGGATGGTAAGAGAAGTAAAAAAATTTCCCAAGCTCACCGTCACAGAATTGCATCAAAGAGTGGCATCTTGGGGTCACAGAGTCTCCAAAACAACCATCAGACGCTCTCTACATGCCAACAAGCTGTTTGGGAGGCATGCAAGGAAAAAGCCTTTTCTCACTAACACTCACAAACGTAAACGTCTGGAGTTTGCTAAGCGGTACTGGGACTTCAACTGGGATCGTGTGCTTTGGTCAGATGAGACTAAGATTGAGCTTTTTGGCAACAAACACTCTAAGTGGGTCTGGCGTAAAACAAAAGATGAGTATGCCGAAAAGCACCTCATGCCCACCGTGAAGTATGGTGGAGGATCTGTGATGCTGTGGGCCTGTTTCTCTTCCAAAGGCCCTGGGAACCTTGTTAGGGTGCATGGCATTATGAACGCTTTGAAGTACCAGGATATTTTAAATAAAAACCTGATGGCCTCTGCCAGAAAGCTGAAGATGGGTCGTCATTGGGTCTTTCAGCAGGATAATGATCCAAAACATGTGGCAAAATCTACACAAAAGTGGTTCAGCAGTCACAAACTCAAGGTCCTCCCATGGCCATCTCAGTCCCCAGACCTCAACCCAATCGAAAACCTGTGGGGCGAGCTAAAGAGAAGAGTGCATAAGAGAGGACCCAGGACACTGGATGATCTGGAAAGAAAGAAGAATGGTCAAAAATCCCTCTCTCTGTGTTCTCCAATCTTGTGAAATGTTATAGGAGGTGCTGTCTTGTTGGCAAAAGGAGGTTGTACAAAGTATTAACATCAGGGGTGCCAATAATTGTGGCACACATGATTTCAATTTTTTTTTTTTTTTCTAAATGTATGATTTTTTTTACCACCAAAGTTATGTACTTAAATGAAAGGTTGGATTTTTCTCTTTTTTTGCATTTGGGTTCTATGTTGTTTAAAAAAAAAGGAGAATTTTTAGAAGTCCATGACCACATCTTAAACAGGGGTGCCAATAGTTGTGGAGGGCACTGTATATATATATATATATATATAAGCTGCTAAATATTTTTTCATGCTGTGAAATATATATATACATATACACACACATTTATATTTAATATATTTTATATCATATTTTATCCATATATATATATATTAATCAATGGCAAATATTACAATAAATTAGAAAGTAAAATATTTTATACGTCACCCTTCATAAGCGATGGCCACTCTGTAGCACAATGCCACCACTGCGGTGAGGAGAACTCCTACAGGACTGGCACTCCTAACACACACACACACACACACACACACACACAAACACACGCACGCACGCACGCACGCACGCACGCACGCACGCACGCACGCACGCACGCACGCACACACACACACACACACACACACACAGCATTCATATTGTGCAGTTCCACCTTATAGCTCGAATCTGCTGAAGCATGGATCCCACAAGACCTCAGAAGTTTGCATAAAGCTCCAAGATATTAACAACACATCCACAGTCCTGTAAACTCTGAGGTTGGGCTCTATAGATTAGATTAGATTAGATTAGATTAATCTTTATTTTCATTGTGTAAGGAACATGTACAGAGCCAATGAAATGCAGTGAACATCTAACCAGAAGTGCATAAGAGGCCTATATACAATAAGTTGATAAATTATGGATGGTGCAGAAATGCAATGTGGATAAGCAGTGCGAAACAAAACAAACAAAGAAATAGATCAGAAAACAGAATGCAGTTATTTATCTTGCACTTTGGAATACAACAAACCCATTGTTTTTCTAATTTCTCAAGTACTTTTAACACCATTCAATATCTCCTGCTAGGACAGATGATGAGAAGCATGCAGGTTCACCTCCTGGATGTGTTGTTTGTCTGAGCACCTGTAGAGCAACAGAGGAACATCACAGGGAACGGTGCTCTCCCCTTTTCACTCTGGACACCACAGACTTTTAGTACAGGTACATCAGGGATGGAGAGAAGGAGTTTAACGACCTAATAAACAACTTTGTGGAATGCTGCTGCTCCTCAGTGTGTCCAAGTCCAAGGAGATGGTGATGGACTTACAAAAGGAAGAGGACCACAACCAGCCCCATTACACTCATGGGTCAGAATGTTGAGCTGTTTGGCGTTAATCTCTACAACAAGCTAACAACATGCTTCTACAAAAAGCACAACAAACTGAACTAGAAGATTAGCAGCTCACTGGAGAGTTTATAGGGTGGTGGTGGAGAACTTTATATTTACTGCCCATTCTGATTGTAAACAACACTTTTTCATGATCTACTGATCAAACAGCGGAGCTTCTCGTGCGAAATAATCGCTCATTTCCACTGTAGAAAGGAGCACTATATGCTCATCAATGTGTTTGGGGTCTCACTGAGCCACAACTTAACCTGTTCATCCACTATTCAACTTTACATCCTGTCGTTCTGACTGCAGTGAAATCAAATTCTGTCGTAGATTTAACAAAAGCTCACAACGGACCATTTCGTGATGAACTTTGTTAAATCTATCACTGAATGGCAAGTTTTTTGGGGGGCTTCAGTAGCATTTGTTTTGACCTTAAAACCCTGTAAGATCTGCAAATATCAAAGTCTTGTCCACAAACCGTTATGCACTGAAATACCAGGGCAGTGAGAAGATGATTCAGTGTTGTAAAGAGAACAGCACGTGTGAAGCTTAGCAGCAGATGATTGTGTGGTTTTCTCAATCTGTTGTTCTTTTCCTTTAAACGACAGCCATCAAATTACATAGAGAGCCAGAGTTCTAGATCTTTTTACCCTCGTCATATACAAAGCAATCCATTCAATCGACCCTGGCTCAGGGTGGAACCCTTTTTTTGTTTTTTGCCTTTTAATTTTGCCATTTTGAAATCGAATTCTATATAAAATATGACGCATCGAAAAAAGATGAGATGTGAGGATTTCTTCTGCTGAACAACTTATTTACTGAATTTAAATCCTGATTTATGTTGGATCTATAAATGTGGGTCAAACACTTAATTATGTCCCTGCTGCACAAAAGCTCATTTTAATTATGGAAATTATATAATTTATTTTATATAATCATTTGTTCTAGCTTTGTTTAGTCGAGCCTTACTCCGAAACCTCAACCAGTCTTTAGAAATGGCACAGTCAGATCGCCTGACGTTTCCTTAACCGGTCCGATGCAAAACAACACAGAATATGTGAAAAACTGAAGGTACAAAACTCATTAAAGAGCAAGCTCTGAAATATTTCATCAGTATAGAGTTCACGCCTTTGACCTATCTGATGAGAACTTTACTCTCGGTACACATGAAGCATTCTGTGTGACGCTTAAACTCGTTTACTCGTTTTCATTTTATTAAGTGTAACTAATCAACTAAAATTCGGTAAACTAACAGACACCCGAGGCTTTACATCACATTACATTCAACATTTGCGGCGTTTAGCAGACGCCCTTATCCAGAGCGACGTACAAAAGTGCTTTGAGTCTCTAGTAATGAATAAATCTACACTGGTACACAAGATTACAAACTTAATATAAATATAACTCTTGAATTCTACAAACCTGGAAAGTGCTAATTTAGGTATTTCAGGAAGAGGTAGGTCTTTAATCGTCGCTTGAAGATAGTCAGGGACTCTGCTGTACGGACATCTAGGGAAAGTTCATTCCACCACCTCGGTGCCAGAACATAGAAGAGCCTTGAATTGTACTTACCTCTCATTCTGAGAGAAGGTGGTACCAGTCGAGCAGTGCTGGAGGATCTCAGACAGCGTGGTGCAGTGCGAGATGTGATGAGGTCACTGAGGTAAGATGGTGCTGGTCCATTTTTGGCCTTGTAGGCAAGCATCAGTGTTTTGAATCTGATACATGCAGCTACTGGAAGCCAGTGAAGGGAGCACAGCAGTGGGTTGGTGAGGGAGAACTTGGGCAGATTGAACACAAGCCATGCAGCTGCGTTTTGGATCATTTGCAGTGGACGAATAGCGTTCAGGGGAAGACCTGCCAGCAGAGAGTTGAAGTAGTTGAGTCTTGAAATGACAAGAGACTGAACAAGCACCTGGGCAGCCTGTGTGACAGAAATGGTAGAATCCTTCGGATGTTGTAGAGAAGAAATCGACAAGAACGAGCGACATTAGCGACATGTGGGAAGAAGGACAGTTCATTGTCCATAGTTACCCCAAGGTTACGAGCAGTGGCTGAAGGGGAGTGCAGAGAGTCATGAAGTGTTATTTGGAGATCTTGACCTGGAGATGAATCACCTGGGATGACCAGCAGTTCTGTTTTGCTGGGGTTGAGTTTTAGTTGGTGAGCACTCATCCATGAAGATATGTCTGTCAAGCAAGCCGAGATCTGAGCAGAAGCTGTGGATCTGATGGAGGGAAAGAAAAGATCAGTTGAGTGTCATCTGCATAGCAGTGATAAGAAAACCCATGTGAGGATATGACTTCACCAATGGAGTGGGTATAGAGGGAGAAAAGGAGGGGACCAAGTACCGAACCTTGTGGGACACCAGTGGTGAGTCTGCATGGGGCAGATGTGGATCCCCTCCATGTTACCTGGTATGAGTGACCTTCCAGGTAGGAAGCAAACCATTTTCATGCTATTCTGCGAATACCGACGCTCTTGAGGGTTGACAAAAGTGTCAAATGCTGCTGAAAGGTCCAGGAAGATAAGTACAGATGACAGCTTGGCTGACCGAGCAGCATGAGGTTCTCAGAAAAAGCCAAAAGGGCTGTCTCTGTGAACTGTGCCGCATTGAAGTCAGTTGGTTAAAAACAGTGCTTTCCAGAGATTTAGAAAGAAAGGAGAGAAGTGATACCGGTCTGTGGTTGTTGATGTCTGCTGGATCCAGGTTTCTTTAAGATGGGAATGAACCTTGCTTGCTTGAAGGTGGTTGGTACATAGCCAGATGTTAATGACCCGTTGATGATTGTGGAGATGAAGGGCAGGAGATCTTGTGTGATGGTCTGAAGCATGGTTGAAGGGATTGGATCCAGAGAACAGGTGGTGGGGTTGCAAGTTTGGATGACTTGCAGTATCTCATCTTCTGTTAAGGTTGAGAAGCTTGACGTAGAGACGTAGTGGATTGTCGGCTGTGTTGTGTAGTCATTGTTGGGGAGGAAGTGAAGGTATGGCAGATTTTCTTAATCTTCTCATCATAGAAGGAGGCAAAGTCATTAGCAGTCAGGAAGGATGAAGCGGGTTCAGCAGGGGGGTTGACAGAGGCGATTTCTTTAAGACTGCAAGGGAAGCTCGGCTTCCCTTATAATGTCACAAAATTAATGGTCAAATATGTACTATTGTATTAACATTTTATTGACTAAAAATGCGTTAGAAAACGTTCATCTCAAAGACGAGTTCGTTCAGAATCAGTTACATATAGCAGGTCGGCTGACTCGATTTCCTTCTCATACATTCCCGCAGCGTCACAGTGCATTTCCCTATTGAAGCCCAGCGTCCATTGACTTCAATGGGGCTGCTTTGAACGGTTTTTTTCAGCGCTTCGAAACTAGACGGTCATTGGATAAACGCTGCGATTATGTCCCGCCCACGGACGCTCAGCGTCTCTGGGGGTGAATGGGGAGTGGGCTGGCCCGGACTCCGAGCTTCTGCGTGATGATTGGAGGGTCTGTCGAAAGACTGCATCTCCTTTTGACTGACAGCGATTCTGTACTATAAGGAATCACTGAAGCTATTCGCGCTCAGTCCCATCGCGGATTTCTCAAGTTCAGTCGAAATAAAAACTGCTGCAACCTATTTCTTTGATATTTGCTTGGCGAAATTGCTTGATTTTCATCATACATTTCACACAATTATACACCACATTCCTTGTTTCAGTTTTACAGAGTTTAATTTTTTTTTTAGATCGTTCATTCATTCATTCATTCCTTCATTCATTCATTCATTCATTCATATAACGTTAGTAGGCTAGGCTAGCGTCGTGGGTGAAACTGCGCACGATGGCAGACGGTGCTAATATTGTCGACCTGATTTTGGCGAAGCCATTACATGGCCATCCTTGATAACATCTTGGAGCAGATTCCTCGACGTTTTTCAAATTTGGAAAGCATGCTCTTCTTAGAATTAGTCAATCCAGGGAAATTTGATGACATGAGACAGGTATTTCCAGAGGAGGCCTTCCAAAGTGTCCTGAAAAGTTATGGCCATCACTTTGATTCAGGAAGACTGAGGTCAGAACTTCAAGTCCTGTATTCAGATCAGGACTTGCAGGGTAACAGGGGAAAGCTGTGTGATTACTTGGTGTTCCTTAAAGACATGGAGTTGGACAGTGCAATGCCTCAGCTTTACAAACTGTTCTCATTAGTGGCAACAATTGGAGCTACATCTGCAGGTGTAGAAAGGAGCTTCTCCTGTTTAAAGCGACTCAAGTCCTACACTCGAAACACAATGGGCCAAGGCCGTTTAAGCAGCCTAGCTCTGCTGGCCATTGAGAGGACACTGGTCAAGTCACTTGAAAAGACTCCTAGTTGGTACGACAGGGTCACAGACCATTTTCTTGAAAAGGAACGTAGGGCAGAATTTACTTTTAAATAAATAGACAATTTTATGATGTAGGCCGAAAATGAGCTTCCCCTCTCCGACAGACCAGTAGCCGCCACTGGGGGTTGAGTAGTGAAGAGAAGATGTTGTGGAGCTTACGAGGATCTTGTGCAAAGGCCTCAAACTTTTCCTTGTAGAAGGCAGTTTTGGCAGAAGTCACCTCCAAAGAAAATTTGCTCAGAAGTGCACGGTAAAAGGAGAGGTCTACATCGGGCTGTGATTTTTTCCACTTCCTCTCTGCAGATCTGAGTTCATGTTGATTTAACACTTCACCAATCACGTCTTAGTGATCGAGTCAAATGAAAGTCACAAGAGACAGAAATAATCTATGATCTGATGAAAACAATATTAAACTCAGTTTTAAAGCAGCAGCTTTCACATGTTTTTTGGCTTGTCTCTCATATTAAGAGAAGCCCCTCCCCTTTCCCATTCCAGACCCTCGGTTACTGTCAGGGTAAATAAAGAATGCATTAAGTATATTAATATGAAATAAAACTGATCAGGTTCTTTTCTATTTAGCCAATATTAAGCAGTTATTATGTGTCAAACATTTAAAGATAAGTTATTTACTGTCTGAACATCTTCCACTCATTTTTGGTTAAAATGCTCATCAGGCAAAAAAAAATTTTTTTTTATATAAATAAAGAATAAAGTGTCCTGCAGTGAAGTGACACTTTAACACTATCATAATATAAAAAATTTATAATAATAATAAATATCATAAATAAATAAATATCATTATTAGTTTCATGATCGACACATATTAGTCAAGAATCTAAAGTTCAATAGTTTTTGTGTAAAATCACGTGCCTTCTCTCTCAATCTTGATGTCTCAGCCCCTCTATTTTCCTGCCTGAGTAAGACGTCCTCTGACTTTGTTGTCCGACAAAAATGGCTTTTATAACATCTTTGGTGAAAAACTAAAGTAGGTTAATAGACTGAAAGCCAGTTGCTTTCATACACTGCCACACACACCCACAGCATACTGACTGCCAGTATGAGTAATTTCAGTGAACACAGAAGGACAGAAGGACCAATGGTCCACCTAGAACTGTGTGACTCAAAGAACTGGGAGCACAAGCCAACAATTCAGCAAATGGGCAGGCCAGGATCTGAATAACATCAAGCTCACACATTTCTCATGTGTTTGGGAACTTGAGGCTTCATTCTAAAAAATAAGTCACAGTTTGAAAACCCTTAAACATCCTCTGGTTTCTCTGATGCATGAACAGAGGTTTGATTGAACGTGTATTAAAAAAAGCAGTGCAAAAGATGAAGAGAATAAAGAGGCCACAGGAGCAGGGCTGAGAGACCATGGACCAGTCACTCCAGCAACAGCTGCCTAGCAACTAAGCCAGGAAGTTGCTTTTAGACTTTTTTTTTTGCCATAGTTACCATCGCAACCACATGTAGTTACGTGATCAACATCCACTAAGGCAGAAAGTTAAGAGTGATGACATTAAGCTCCTGCGATGCATCTAAAGTGTTTCTGACAACATCATTAGCATTATTTCATTTTCATCCCTGTAGCGCTGTTTCATTTATAAACATGCACTAATTCAGGGAATCAGTAAGACATTAAATCTTTTTTGCCCAGGTTTTCTATCTGTGGGTTAGAAATAATGATCATTTTGACAGAAATCAGTATTGTGAGTGAGGCACAGTGGTGTTTGCTAAAATGCAGTGTCTGCTCTGCTCTTACAAAGAAGCAAACTGAACATGAACACAGCCATGAACACACACAGCCATGAACACACACAGCCATGAACACACACAGCCATGAACAAACACAGCCATGAACAAACACAGCCATGAACACACACAGCCATGAACACAGCCATGAACACAGCCATGAACACACACAGCCATGAACACACACAGCCATGAACACACACAGCCATGAACACACACAGCCATGAACACACACAGCCATGAACACACACAGCCATGAACACACACAGCCATGAACACACACAGCCATGAACACACACAGCCATGAACACACACAGCCATGAACACACACAGCCATGAACACACACAGCAATGAACACACACAGCCATAAGAACAGTCATGAACACACATGAACACAGCCATGAGCAAAGCCATGTACACAGCTGGCTGATGTGCAAGACCAGAATGCAAGAAGTATACCGGAACCTGATGAACATGATGCCTAATAAGGTATCTTCTATAGACAGGTGTGTGTGCCTTTACAAATCATGTCCAATCAACCGAGTGTACCACAGGTGGCCTCCAATCAAATCTTACATCACTGAAGCATCAGACTTTGTGAAAATAAAAACTTTTGACTGTAGCTAAACTGAAATGTAAATATTTCATCAATATTTCAGGATCTCACACACTTAATCTCATAAGACTCACATGAAGGCCAAGCCTAGGTGAATGGCAGTGCTTCCCCAGTACATTGGATTATCCATGAGGTTAAAAGGGAAGCCTGTCACCTTCTGCTCCATCAGAATACCAAAGTAATCTCCTGTCAAAACAAATAAGAACAATTATTCACACTTTCACTTAGAACAGAAGTTCCATTCAATCCTTGCATGTTCCTTGCATGAATCCTTACTTACAAAGAACATATTTACGTTTAATCACCACATTATCTGTGTAAAGCTGCTTTGAGACTATGTTCATTGTTAAAAGCGCAATACAAATAAAAATGAATTGAATTGAATTGAAATTGAATTGTTTCTTCTTATAGTGTTCTGTAGCCTTTCAAGTGGATCAACAATATTTACTGTATCAAAATAAAAGATGTCACTACCACAAACCACCTTTTTTTTTTTTTAATTTCATGAACTTTAGACCTGTCAAGTCAGTATCAATACTATAGCCCCTGTACTGCAATACACTTTACAAACATGGGACTTTCCAATAGAGACATCTTAGAAATAATATATTCATTGTGTTTAGATTCTGGATGGACAGAATGGTCTCTGTATGCAGTAATGATCATAAACACGGACTGTAAACTTGAGCAGACTATGAGGATGTGAATATGTACCTCATCATGAGCTGTAAGATGAATATATGAATAAATTGCATGATCTGAACCTGAAGATAATTACTTACCGAGGAAAGTTCCAGTGAAGCCCAGTGCCAGGAAGCTACTCAGAACAAACAGAGAGCCGACTAGAATGAGAGCCGTTCCCATGTAGTACACCTGCACTCTGTCCAGGAGTTCCATCTTAGGCTTGCCTTCCATTGCTACTGTAAAACTAACAGAGAAGATAATAACATTTACAGCAGTTACAAAACAATGTTACATTTAATTAATTAAAAGGTCACACAGAGTTACTGATGAGATTATATTACATATTCTCCACCTCAGAAGGAACTTAGAACCTAGAAGTCCTATTAACAAGGGCCTGATGCTCTTTGGAGGCCTAGTTACATTTCAAGCTTTAAAAGGATCATGAGCACCTGCTTTGCAGACTTTAGCTGCTCAAAACCTCAATTCTTTCAGAGGACCAGTGGTGGACGAAGTACACAAAGCATCTAGTTGAGTTAAAGTAGAGATACTGTACACTCAGTAAAATATGACTTCAGTAAAACTTTTCCCTTTAAAACGTCACTTATGTAAAAGTACAAAAGGGTTTTGCCTTCAGATGCACTTAAGTATCCAAAGTACTATGATTTATTATGGCTGTAATGTTACTAAAATAATTTTTGTCCCAAGACTTTTTGCTTAATAAATAAATTAATCATGAGTCCAAAATCTTCTTTTTAACTACTTCAAAAATTCATGTTAATGAGGTCACGTGTGTTGTGTCGAGTTCGAGTTTGGAGTTTCTTCATCATTTATTCCTCTCAAAATGTTCTGCTTGCTGTTGAACTGATGCTAAACTGTATGTTTGTGATGTATGTACCACCAAGCACCAATCAAAACACGTGTAAAACAGAGGCTCGCTGCGTGTTTCACCAGTTATGTTTTTATCCTCATTAATAAAAAGGAACGACTGATTTTGCAAAATGTAGTTGAGTAAAAAGTAAAATATTTGCTGTGAAATGAGGTGAAGTTACAATATTTACTTAATTACTGTCCACCACTGCAGGGGACCAAAGACTAAAGCAGTTTAAGAGCAGGGAAGAAGGTGGTGAAGCAACCGACAGCCAGCTTTGGCAGCATTTGGGGACAAAACCATATTGACTATAGAGCTCAATAGCTCTGAGGAAGGGGAGTAAGAGTTTTAAATGCATTTGAACATAAAGATATTTAAGCCCAGAACACAAACCACATTCTGCAACTTTGGCCATAGTTATCTAACCATAACACAGTTCCATAAACAGTCTGTTTGTTTTCCTTTCATTTTTCTCTTCATTTGTTGTGCCTGCAGGATGTGGGATTGGAATTGCGATTGAACTGCTGTGTGTTTGACTGACATCCCAAAAGCTTGACGACCTTGAACACAGGAAGCTTCTTAATGCACATCATCACAAACGATCTCTGGCTAATTCACAAAAATGAAATAAATCTTCTCTTCATTATCTTTGTCACATCAAGTAGTCTTCTTTCGGCTGCTCGTCTCAGGGGTCACCACAGCGGATCATCCTTCTCCATACCCCCCCCTGTTCTCTGCCTCTTTCAAATTAACCACCTGCACGGCGTCCCTCACCACATCCATAAACCATCTTTGTCATATCAAGTGATCATGTTAATTGAAGGGAAGCTGCTGTTTTTACCATCTGTGAATAGTCTGTACTTTACAATGACTGAATAGCAGTCAATAAACACGGCTGTCGCTCTGCAAGACGGTTATGTTCTATATACTGCATATGTGCAGGAACGTGATTTATCAGGCCAGGAGAATACTGATATTATAACCTGAACACGAAGAACACAAATCTATAAATGCTTTAACCAACAGTGTATATATTCAGCACTCATTATGTACATCCTCATTAAATTATTTCATAGTTTATTAAATATTCTCTTTATTCCAATTATTCTTAATACTATATATATATATATATATATATATATATACACATATACATACATACATTTGCGGCATTTGGCAGACACCCTTATCCACAGAGACATACAACACCCACACACACCCACACATACATATATACACACATACTTATATATACAGTATATATATAAAAAAAAAAAAAAATTAACAGCAAATCTGTTCCTGTCGATTGCTGATCCTTCTAAATTGTATTATTTCGCTATGACTCATTCAGTAACATAAGGCTAGTTAAGTGTGTGTTTTGTATGCATTCATGAACATCGGAGTCAAAATTTACTGGCAAGTCAAATCACTTCTATACACCAGATCTTAAAGTCTTGGTGAAATATTAGTTGGTGTTTGCTGCTGAATGTAGGAGTTAATGGCCGGATGATTGGCTGGTGACCAACACCATGGAGGAGCATATTTGTAATCCCTGTAGGCTCTCCTGAATTAAACTAAAGAGGAGGTAATGTTTTCAGAATGCTTTAATGCCGATTTTACTTTACTGTCACTACCAATTAATGACGCACTCATTTTTTATGCTTCCTGCTAAATGCATTATTAAACAAACAGACTTTTTGGATCAAATCCTCATACTGAATCAAATGATGCAATTTCATATTTTAATATTTTGCAATTCACAAAATGACCAAAGGCATGTGCATATCTGAACATCATGCTTCTGGCTGAGATTCTTGGACGTCCCATTTCAATCTATTTGAAATTGAAATTTAGAATTTCTATATTCATGTACAATATTTTTATGCAACACTTAAATCTGTTCTATCAAAACAACAACACAGGCATTTGTCAGACTTGCAGAAATTCTGGATGCATTTATGTCAGTTAAATGTTCTCACTTTGAGACTGTTCTGCTGCTTGAAAACATTTTATTGACACATTCAGCATTTCATTATTTTTTTTTATTAATATGAGGGATGAGTGTAAGTCGAGCACCAGTGGAAAGCAATGCTGTATTAATGCAATGGTTTAAAATGTATAATATTTATTATTTATTTAAACTTTATTATATATAACTTTACTCAACTCTTTAACCAGACGACTTGTAGAATTATTGTCAGATTTACGTTATTTTCAGTTGCGTCACATTCCAGAAAGATCTGAAAAAGTTGCCAATTCACCATCAGCAGAATTTCACAATGCATTTACATTTAATAATGTTGAAAACCAATTAAAGAATGATCAAATAAAAGATTGTGCAAGTTAATATTTTTTAATGTAGGAGAAATGCTGGACTTGTGTACATGTGCGTCATGGACTAGATGGAGAAACTCTATAAGTGAAAGTATCTCTATTATTTGAGGAGAAAGAAATATTCTATCTTCTTGTCCTTGTCTATATTCTTATTTAACATTATATAATTAATGAGAATAATTTATTAGTATTTGGGGAGAATAATACACCATGAGCGTGTCGTGCATGAACATCATGTCTGAGTATATTGTCCCATAGAGAGTTGGGGGGCTATAAATAGCTTTAGTGCATCATCTTCTATAAATAATGAAATCCCTCTGGAATACAGAGACTTCGGAGTATAATCTTGTACATAAAATCATCTAATGACAAATGAAAGTTTAAAACCATAATGCATGCTCAAATGAAAGAGAATTACACTGAGACTTTCTGACTGACAGGAGGCAACGTGTAAAAATGGGAGGACATGAAGACATGACTGTGACTCCCAGACAATTAGCACTGGCTCTAGTCACCAGTCTGTAAAGCTACTTTAGTGTGAAGACACCACCACCCTCAGTGGGCTCATCTCTAAAGTCTACCTACAGGTGGGAGATCAACAATCTGGTCACCTGGTGCAGTCGGAACAACCTGGAGTTTAATGCTGTTAGAACACTGGAGAAGGAGATGGACTTCAGGAAAAGACGTAGCCCCACCCTCCCCATTATAGTGTGCAACCCCGCTGTTGACTACTATTGCTTTCTGGAAACCATCATCTCTCAGGACCTTCTGAAGGCCACTTGTTTTGTTTAGTCTTTCTTGGGTGCATTTTGCTGTATGTTTGGGTCGATATCCTGCTGGAGGACCCATTAACTGTGACTGACTCAGAGTCTCCTGATGCTGGGCAGTAAGTTTCACTTCAGAATGGCTTTGAAGTCTTAAGACATAATTGTTCACTGCACAGATTCAAGGCTTCATTTGCCACAATCAAACCTCCTCCTTGTTGTTTTAAAAGCACCATGTTTGCATCTGTGAACATAATATTCAGCTCATGCTCCTTACCAGTTTTGGTGAAAGGTTTTTCTTTTCCTGTACAGCTTCTCTAAACCTGTTCCCATGTTCAGATTCCTGTTCTGAATTGCCAGCAATGGATCCCCAAATCGATTCAAGATGTGGATGTCACCATGGTTACAAAGAGTACCGTATTTTCCGGACTATAAGCCGCTACTTTTTTTCCACGTTTTGAACCCCACGACTTAAACAACAAAGCGGCTAATTTATGGATTTTTCCTGGGTTTTTCCCGGTTTCACAAACTTCAAGCCAAAAAACTGCGCAACATAACATTAGACCAATGAAATTTCCGAACAGAAACGAACATACCGCACCTCACCTGTGTTCTGAGCTGCACGGCATCGGGAGAAAAAACGTCCACCGGTGGCGCACGACGATGACAAAAGATAAACTTCCGAGAGAAGTACAGTGGTACCTTGACCTACAAGTTTAATTTGTTCCGTGGACGAGCTCGTATCTCAATCAGCTCGCACATCAAATCAGTTTTCCATATTAAAAATACTTAAAATGCTATTAATCCGTTCCAACCCTCAAAATGACACCCAGTTTTTATGTTTCATGTTATTAAATTGAAAAATACATTTCTAAATAACAAATCTTGTAAAAACATAATAGAAAGAGAATGTAAAGATATAATAAGATTTTATTCAGTGTATTTTCCTTGGAAATGAGACGACTTGAGCTAACGAAAACGCCGGTGGTGTGTGTGTGTGTGTGTGTGTGTGTGTGTGTGTGTGTGTGTGTGTGTGTGGAGGGGGGGTAGAGGCGATAAACGGAGGCGGAGGGAAAACTCGTTTTTTACTATCACTCCTGTACACTACGTGTCCCTAAACTCCTAAACTTAAAATTTTTTACTTTTTCTTCTTTGCTTATCTTAATTTTCGTCACAATCTTCGCTTTCTGGCTTCGCTTTGCCATCTAGCAGCGGCGTCTCGAGCTCATACCTCAAGTTTTTACTCGCGTAACAAAGCAAAAAAAACGACCGAGTGACCGCTCGTACCTCGGAAAACTCGTACATTTATGCACTTGCCCTGGGTGAAGGGAGAGCTCACTGAATCCAGTTACAACACAAATCATATAAGCACAGACAGGTTTTTAAAACTCGTGCTTTTTTATTTTTCTTGGCAACAGCGTTATGGGTTAGTCAAAGAAACTTAGAAATGCGCATCAGAAAATAATAAGGACATATTCCTCTGTCTCCACACGGGAAGAATGCAGTGGCATGCTGTATTCCCAAAATATCGCTATGCTCCTAATAGGAGCGCAACATATTGCATTTAGTGTCTTTCATTAAAGCCTGTGTAAAGTTCATTAGTTTTCATTAGGCTTATACAAGGGTGCGCTTTATAGTCCGGAAATTACGGTAATTATATTAGTTATTCACTTCCTGTCCTTACTGGTAGCACAAACCACTTTGGCCATTTCCCTAAACACCCATAGCAAGTGTTTCCACCTTGATTTTCTCACCATTCTGTGATGAGACACTACACATCTGTAAAAACTCGAGACACTACAGTTTATGCAATATTCAATCCAGACCAACTGCTGCCAACATCCTTTCTAAGATTTTATCCCAATCCACTAGGTACACCACTGACCTATCGCAAAAATGCTGTTTAAAAAAGAAAGTATTTTCCATCATTTGGAAATGCAACAGCTCAAAATGTACACAATACTAAAATTTTTTTTTTTTTTTTTTTTATATAATTGTGTATGTGTTTATTAACACTTATGTATATTTTCCTCTCTTCTGTTTACTCCTTGATGATTTCCTTAACCAAGTCCACACACGTCAGAGAATTATACAAATACAAATGACTTTTCGCATCTATGCTGAATTATGTATATTGAGCTGAACAGCTGCCCTGCAATGGAAATTTTCCCTCACTGCCCTCTTTTTACAAAAAAATGAAAGAGGCATTAGAGGGCCTGCACAGCTCATCTGCACAGAGGTGAAATGTATGCTGTTCAGAAAGCATCAAATACTAGAGGCAGAAAACTGGAATACTCTTTTAGGTAGCAAACAACTTCACTATAATACCTACAGTTATTAAAACACTAGTGTTGAATTTAGCTGCAAAGGGTTGAGAAATTATTGCTTATAATGTCTTGTATGTAAGTATGAAATGTTTATAATGTCTTGTATGTAAGTATGAAATGGTTATAATGTCTTGATCATTTGTTAACTTGTCCTCATCAGGGAACACATTTACCTCATGCACTTTTTCCAACAAAGCTTACTTTTGCTGTACAAAAATGGTCATTAAATGGTGTGTTCCCAAACGACTCATTACTGTATGTAAATCCAAAAATTATGCAACTCATAATATGGCCTTCAGTCAACGGATCTCACTGTAGCTAAATACATACGGGACATTTTGGAGTCACATCAAACTTTAGCACAAATCTCAAGAGGGAAATCTTATTTAAAAATAATTCTCCAGCCTCAGGCTCATTGTGACTCAACAACTTAATGTTATTTGTGTTTTTCTCTTTTTAACTATCTAGTCATCTGTAAATGTTTCTGAGAAATATACCAAGTTATAAAATCCAAAACATACCAGAGAGAATGAAGATCGTGAAAGAAGAGTTTTTTTGGGGGGCCTGCAATGTGCTGCCATTTCACCATTCAGTCCAAAGGTGTTCAACTCAGATACAAGCTACTGCAGTAATATCATCTATTCACACTATTGTTATTGTCCATCATTTCCTTTGTGCTTTTAAACCTAAAATCTAACAGCTGTACATTTGTTTGGTTACCTGTGACTGCGGAAAGCATTGAGAAGCAGAATGATGGCTCCCAGGCAGTAGCAGGCCACAGATGGGCTTCTGAATATGCGAGTCAGCCCTCGTGTTCTGTGTTCCCATCTGGCAACCTACAATATGAAAACGCAAGATTATTAACACTGAACGAGGACTAAAGCTCTAAAATTATAGTAGGATATCAAATAATAAAAGATTTTTCCAAATAGTTTAATCTATTCTGGTTTAATTCACACATCTTAAGTGTAGGTGATTCTGTAAGAGAAAACTGGACTACAGGTAGATTGTGTAAAAAAAAAATGGTTAGAAATTTGCCTGAATGTTTTACATTGTCAATCCTGATCATCCTAAATGGTTTCACTATTTTGTAGTTCTACCTCAAAATCAGCAATTACATTCGGTATGAAAAATACTTAACCAAACCACAACAACATTAATACATCATCACAAAACCCTACAAATACATTTTACACAACCCTTTACACAACTCGCTCAATAGTGATCGAATAACTTTCACTCATGTTTTTAATTACTGTGCTGAAACACACAAATCAAAAAAAAAAAAACACATTAAAAAGTCCACAGTTAATTAGTACAATCAGCTCGTAGCTAGCGGGTATCAGCACCGTGTGTGACTGTGCAGGGTTTCAGTATGCGCTTGTTTCAGCTCTTGTAATAACCCAATTAAATGCATGCTGGAGCTCAGAGGGTCTTAGAGGGGATGGGGAACAGAACATGTTGCAACTGAATAGATGATACACCTCTGGCCTGTTCAACACGTTGACTTCAAGCTACTTTTGTCATCTTCCCAATAACTAAGTATGTAAATAACTTTCATTGTAGGTACAGAACACTTCTCCTTAATGTGTGCTGATGAAATTGTATCTATTTAAGTGTGCAACATTCACAGTTTACAGCATGTAATTTATGTATCACATAAGAAAACACATAACTGTCAGAGAAGAACGTACCCATGCACCCCCCCCCCCATATATCTATACAGTGGAACCCAGACACTCGATATAATAAATGACATAAAAATGTTTGAAAATCTATTTTATTATTGTACTCTTTATTTAAAGTAGTAAATAAAATATTTCTGACAAGGAATTCACTATTATTTTTGAGTTTACACTACAGTACATGTACAATTCCCCTTGAAAAAGGAACCATAAAAAGGAGAGAATCAAAACCTCGCCAGTCAAAGAACGTAACCCCACGAGGTTGCAGTGTGTGTGTGTGTGTGTGTGTAAAAAAAAAAAAAAAAAAAAAATATATATATATATATACATACACACACACACACACACACACACACTGTATAGCTAAAAGTAAACACCTGACCAATATGTAATTATTCTGCTGCCACAAAGTTATAGGCAATTGTTTTGTAGAAAGTTTTACAATTTCCTTTCACTGAAACTAAGGGGGTCAAAACCTGTTAATGAAGCTATGTTTAGTCAAATCTGAGTGGAAAAACTTAAACCGCCTGCACCGAACCTCCACCTCATCCCCACTGAACCTTTACCTCAACCCCACTGAACCTTTACCTCAACCCCACTGAACCTTTACCTTATCCTCACTGAACCCTTACCCCATCCCCACTGAACCTTTACCTCAACCCCACTAAACCTCTACCTCATCCCCACTGAACCTTTACCCCATCCCCACTGAACCTTTACCTCAACCCCACTGAACCTTTACCTCAACCCCACTGAACCTTTACCTTATCCTCACTGAACCCTTACCCCATCCCCACTGAACCTTTACCTCAACCCCACTAAACCTCTACCTCATCCCCACTGAACCTCTACATCATCCCCACTGAACCCTTACCTCATCCCCACTGAACCTCTACCTCATCCTCACTGAACCTTCACCTCATCCTCACTGAACCTTCACCTCATCCCCACTGAACCTTTACCTCAACCCCACTGAACCCTTACCTCATCCCCACTGAACCTTTACCTCAACCCCACTGAACCCTTACCTCATCCCCACTGAACCTTTACCTCAACCCCACTGAACCCTTACCTCATCCCCACTGAACCTTTACCTCATCCCCACTGAACCTTTACCTCATCCCCACTGAACCTTTACCTCAACCCCACTGAACCCTTACCTCAACCCCACTGAACCCTTACCTCATCCCCACTGAACCCTTACCTCATCCCCACTGAACCTTTACCTCAACCCCACTGAACCCTTACCTCATCCCCACTGAACCTTTACCTCAACCCCACTGAACCCTTACCTCATCCCCACTGAACCTCTACCTCATCCCCACTAAACCTCTACCTCAACCCCACTGAACCTCTCCCTCATCCCCACTGAACCTCTACCTCATCTCCACTGAACCTTTACCTCAACCCCACTGAACCCTTACCTCATCCCCACTGAACCTCTACCTCATCCCCACTAAACCTCTACCTCAACCCCACTGAACCTCTACCTCAACCCCACTGAACCTCTCCCTCATCCCCACTGAACCTCTACCTCAACCCCACTGAACCCCTACCTCAACCCCACTGAACCTCTACCTCAACCCCACTGAACCTCTCCCTCATCCCCACTGAACCTCTACCTCAACCCCACTGAACCCCTACCTCAACCCCACTGAACCCCTACCTCAACCCCACTGAAATCCTACCTTAACCCCACTGAACACCTCTGGGATAAACTGAAACATGAGTTGCACCCCAGCCATGCTCCAGAGAAAAGCCTTCACTTCAATAATACTCAAAGTATTATTATTATTATTATTATTATTATTATTATTATTACTACATGTGCAGGACATGGCGTTTACCACTTATGCCAAGTTTCATGCTTTTTTTTTGCCTGAAAGTGTCAAGTTTATATTTACAGCATTTGCCCTCGTCCAGAGCAACTCACACTTATTCATACAAATGGGCAGAAATGGGTTTTAGGGCCTTGCTCAGGGGCCCAGGAGTGGCAGCTTGGTGTGGCTGGAATTTAAACTGAAGAACAGGTCCAATTACTTAACCATTAAGCTGCCACCTCCACAAAAGTATGGCAAGGATTTCTATCTATGGCATTTAAAAGAAGTCCTTATCCAGAGCACTGTACAGTTACAGTGGTGTTAAAAAGTGTTTGCCCCCTTCCTGATTTCTTTTTTTTTTTTTGCATGTGTGTCACACTTTAATGTCTTAGATCATCAAACTAATTTAAATATTAGTAAAAGATAACACAACGAAGTTTTTAAATTAAGGTTTTTATTATTGAGGGAAAACTGGGTCCCCTGGTGGTCTAGTGGTTAAGATGCAGCGCTCTCACTGCTGCGACCCGGGTTCGATTCCCGGTCAGGGAACCATCCCCAGCCACTCTCAGTGCCGGTCCCAAGCCCGGATAAATTGGGGAGGGTTGCGTTAGGAAGGGCATCCAGCGTAAAACATGTGCCAAATCAAACGTGCGGAGGATCCGCTGTGGCGACCCCTAACGGGAGAAGCCGAAAGAAAGTTTATTATTGAGGGAAAACTAAATCCAAATCTACATGGCCCTGTGTGAAAAAGTGTTTGCCCCCCTGTTAAAACTGGTTTATCACACCTGAGTTTAATTTCTCCAGCCACACCCAGGTCTGATTACTGCCACATCTGTTCACAATCAAGAAATCTCTTAAATAGGACCTGCCTGACAAAGTGAAGTAGACCATAAGATCCTCAAAAGCTAGACATTATGCTGAGATCCAAATAAATTCAGAAACAAATGAGAAAGAAAGTAATTGAGATCTATCAGTCTGGAAAAGGTTATAAAGCTGTTTTGAAAGCTTTGGGACTCCAGAGAACCACAGTGAGAGCCATTATTCACAAATGGCAAAAACATGGAACAGTGGAGAACCTTCCCAGGAGTGACCAAAATTACCCCAAGAGCACAGCGACGACTCATCCAAGAGGTCACAAAAGACCCCACAACAACATCTAAAGAACTGCAGGCCTCACTTGCCTCAGAAAGTCAGTGTTCATGACTCCACCATAAGAAAGAGACGGCAAAAATAGTCTACATGGCAGATTTCCAAGATGAAAACCACTGCTGAGCAAAAAGAACATAAAGGCTCGTCTCAGTTTTGCCAGAAAACATCTTGATGATCCCCAAGACTTTTGGGAAAATACTCTGTGAACTGTCGAGACAAAAGTTGAACTTTTTGGAAGGTGTGTGTCCCACGTTTGGTGTAAAAGTAACACTGCATTTCAGAAAAAGAGCATCATACCAGCAGTAAAAATAGGGTGGTGGTAGTGTGATGGTCTGGGGCCGTTTTGCTGCTTCAGGACCTGGAAGACTTGCTGTGATTAATGGAACCATGAATTCTGATGGATTTTAATGGAACCAAAAAATCCTGAAGAAAAATTTCTATCCATCTGTTCCTGACCTCAAGCTGAAGCGAACTTGGGTTCTGCAGCAGAACAATGATCCAAAACACACTAGAAAGTCCACATCTGAATAACTGCAGAAAAACTAAATGAAGACTTTGCAATGGCCTAGTCAAAGACCTGACCTGAATCCTACTGAGATGCTGTGGCATGACCTTAAAAAGGCGACTCATGCTGGAAAACCGTCCAATGTGTCTGAATTACAACAATTCTGCATAGATGAGTGGAGCAAAATTCCTCCACAGCGCAGTAACAGACTCAGTGCAAGTTCTCACAAACACTTGATTGCAGTTGTTGCTGCTAAGGGCGGCTCAACCAGTTATTAGGTTTAGGGTGCAAACACTTTTTCACTTTTTGTTTTCCGTCAATAGTAAAAACTTTCATTTAAAAACTGCATGTTGTGTTCACTTCTCTTTTACTAATATTTAAATTTGTTTGATGATCTGAAACATTAAAGTGTAACAAACATGCAAAAAGAAATAAGAAATCAGGAAGGGGCAAACACTTTTTCACACCACTGAATCTCAGCTATACAGCTGAGCAGTAGAGGGTTAAGAGCCTTGCTCAAGGGCCCAGCAGGGGCAGCTTGGTGGTGCTGGGATTTGAACCCATGGCCCAACGATCAGAAGTCCAACATCTTTTAAGGAAAGATAACTTTTTTTCCACTACTGATTCCTGAAGATCACCGAGTGGCTCACACACATTTTCATACTGTACACAATGCAAATGTAAACCTCATACCGCATAGTCAGTGTTAAATGATAAATATGGCCTTCATATTATACCCAGTATAATATACCTCCATATACCAAATAAATCTGTTCCTAATTTCAAGTTATTCATATTAAAGATGTCAACTTAATCTCTAACAAAAAGAGCATTCCATGTTTCAGTGCCAGAGCAGCTTAGATAAGTGCAACTTACATTATTGAAAGTGAATCGCAATATTTGACAGTCATACCGACTATCTGTCGCCCTCTACTGGAAGAATGACCAAAAGCTAAAAAATCCTGGTGTCAAAAATCTGAATTAAACCTTTCATGGGCCCATAAACCCATAAATTATTAACAATATCATACAGACACATATTTCACTTTTATACAGCTCTGTACATGGTAATCTTTCTGTATAAAATGATATTTCCTCTATGCAGTATTTAGAACGCTGCTGCTTGTTCCACAAGGCAGGTCACACACATGCCTACAAGATCTTTACCCTCAGAGAGGAATGTTGTTGGTCCTCAGTGGAGAAACAGGTTCACCCTTTAACACAAACGAGATAAAAACTTTCTCATTTTCACAAAAAAATCTACAACTATAGTAAAGACAAAAACACTTTCTGCTTCCCACATTTTTCTACTGATTTTCTTCAGATTCCTCAAAGTGGTTCTGTAGTGTTTCAGTGTTTATTAATATTAAGCTGCTGCTTCATGATAAAAACTGTACGTCTCGTAACACGTAGAATATTTATTTTATATACAAGACTGAAATCATCACCACATATTATATTATACTGATCACAGCGATAAGAGTGAACTCTTCTAGACAACGTCGGTTTAAAGAACAGTAAGTGGATTAAACAAAGTACAGTGAAGTAGTACAGCATCTGTGTGGAGTCTTGATGGCTTCTGAGATACATGCATGTTCCATTTATTTATATGCAACAAACTCGGTAAAAGACAAAAACCAGAAGATTTGGACAGTGAAAGACTGAAAGAAAGTTCTGTGGAGTCTAAATGTGACATCTTTGAAGAAAAGAAGAACTGATGGAGAACAGGAGAGAAGATGAGGTTCAGACTCCCTCACCCCCCACATGCAAACATGGAGGTGAAAGCTTAGTGTTTTGGGGTTGTTTTGGAGCAGGGAAGGATGGAGATTTATTCCCATGGCTCCCTTCAACACCATGCAGTTCCCTCTGGACTGCGGTTGGAATGTTCAGTCACCGCATCTAAATCCTATTAAACAGCTCTGGGATGAACTGGATCACAAAGAAACTAGTGAAGAACAACTTTATCAAATTTTACAATTGAATTCTCAGCTGAATGATTGGAAAAACAAGCCGTCTGGATGCCGAGAGTGTGTGAAGCTGTTCTTCATGCTAAGTAAGGATTTATTAATGAAAATAAAATTCAACAACTTTACATGTATACAGTGCCCTCCACAATTATTGGCACCCCTGTTTAAGATGTGGTCGTGGACTTCTAAAAATTCTCCTTTTTTTTAAAACAACATAGAACCCAAATGCAAAAAAAGAGAAAAATCCAACCTTTTATTTAAGTACATTACTTTGGTGGTAAAAAAATCACACATTTAGAAAAAAAAAAAAACTTGAAATCATGTGTGCCACAATTATTGGCACCCCTGATGTTAATACTTTGTACAACCTCCTTTTGCCAACAAGACAGCACTTAATCTCCTCCTATAACATTTCACAAGATTGGAGAACACAGAGAGATTTTTGACCATTCTTCTTTGCACAATCTTTCTAGATCATCCAGTGTCCTGGGTCCTCTCTTATGCACTCTTCTCTTTAGCTCGCCCCACAGGTTTTCGATTGGGTTGAGGTCTGGGGACTGAGATGGCCATGGGAGGACCTTGAGTTTGTGACTGCTGAACCACTTTTGTGTAGATTTTGCCACATGTTTTGGATCATTATCCTGCTGAAAGACCCAATGACGACCCATCTTCAGCTTTCTGGCAGAGGCCATCAGGTTTTTATTTAAAATATCCTGGTACTTCAAAGCGTTCATAATGCCATGCACCCTAACAAGGTTCCCAGGGCCTTTGGAAGAGAAACCGGCCCACAGCATCACAGATCCTCCACCATACTTCACGGTGGGCATGAGGTGCTTTTCGGCATACTCATCTTTTGTTTTACGCCAGACCCACTTAGAGTGTTTGTTGCCAAAAAGCTCAATCTTAGTCTCATCTGACCAAAGCACACGATCCCAGTTGAAGTCCCAGTACCGCTTAGCAAACTCCAGACGTTTACGTTTGTGAGTGTTAGTGAGAAAAGGCTTTTTCCTTGCATGCCTCCCAAACAGCTTGTTGGCATGTAGAGAGCGTCTGATGGTTGTTTTGGAGACTCTGTGACCCCAAGATGCCACTCTTTGATGCAATTCTGTGACGGTGAGCTTGGGAAATTTTTTTACTTCTCTTACCATCCTCCTCACTGTGCGTTGTGGCAAGATAAACTTGGGACCTCTTCCAGCCTTGTTTGTCACTGTTCCAGTTGTTTTAAACTTCTTAATGATTCCTCTGACTGTAGATACCGGCAAGTTAAGGCGAGTGGCTATTTTCTTGTAGCCATTGCCTGACTTATGAAGGTCGACACACATCTGCCTTACTTGAATGGTGTGTTTTCTTGTCTTTGCCATGTTGACAAATGGGTAAGAGAATAAGGCCTCTGTGTCACGTCATATTTATACCCCAGGGAAACAGGAAATCATGAATTACTAATTAAAAGTCTCTAGATACCCTGACCAACCTTAGCAACTACAGAAAAATATATTTAAAAAAAAACAATTAAATTTTTCAGAGGAATTGTTAGGGGTGCCAATAATTGTGGGACACATGATTTCAAGTTTTAGTTTTTTTTCTAAATGTATGATTTTTTTTACCACCAAAGTAATGTACTTAAATGAAAGGTTGGATTTTTCTCTTTTTTTGCATTTGGGTTCTATGTTGTTTTAAAAAAAAAGGAAAATTTTTAGAAGTCCACGACCACATCTTAAACAGGGGTGCCAATAATTGTGGAGGGCACTGTAATTCTCTTGAGGTTCATTTTACACTTTTTTTTAAATTGAAAACGATAGTGGTATGCTATCAAATGAAAGGCCCAGGGGGCCACACCAAAAATATTAAAAGCAATATTTTCATGGGTATGGAAACCTAACAAGGTAACCAAGAGGTAAGAAACAGATTGGATGATAAATAATAGTTTAGAGGGTATTTTATGACTGTTTTAAGACACGGGTCAAAACCGACCCGTTAACATAAGAGATAGTAACAGAAAGCTAACATAAGACGAAGGTTAAAAGAACATTCTTCAAAAACATGCAAACAGAATAACACTATTACATAATAACAAATAACATTAAAACTGATACAGTAAAACCCCATTGTACGAGGATAATTCGTTCTTGAAAATTGCTCTTAGGTCTATTTGCTCGTACGCTCGAACTGATTTTCCCCATAGGAATGAATGTAAAAGTGATTTAATCCGCTCCGAGATCTCATTCGATCGCTCATTTCTGCACTTAAAAAGTTCGTAGCCTATTTTAACAAACAAATACACCGCAAATGACCGTAATGTAAACATCATTGAACACTTACTCATGTGGTAGTGGTTGATTGCGAGTGTGAGACACACATCACACTCATAACCTCCTCGGTTTCCATGGTAATTCTATTTACTTTCGTTTTCCCAGCACCATCACTGATTTTCTTGGGAGACATTTTTCAAGATTTCTAGTGAAATAAAGACATTTTTTTCCTGCACTGAACAACGAGAGCGACCGAGTGATACGTCATCAACTAAGCGACTGATGCGACCCTCCGCCAAAAACGGGGGAACCGGCAGCGTAATCTTGCTCGTGCCTTCGACATTTGCTCGTGAAATAGGGTAAAATTTATCGAGCAAATGTGCTCGTATCTCCATTTGCTTGTACTATAGGTTGCTCGTACAATGGGGTTTTATTGTACCCGTGTCCATGTAAGACCACCACTGAACGCAGTTTAAGACTCTCTGAAGGATGACCGAAGTGTCAGGTTACATATGAAGCTACCAGGACCGAAGTTTGGATTCCTTCTTGTGTGCACGTAGGCAGATCTTTCACACACACACTTGCATGGTAATAATATGGGGAATTTGACGTGATCTCACTAAGGCCCTGGAACACGGTTACACGTGTAAGACTTCACAGCAAGGCTTCAAACATTCCACACCAAATGCCACTCGCTGATGAGGAACTGTCTGTTATGGGGTTAAAATTTAATCACTGAACTCATTCCACTGGTGGATGAGGTTCTTTGATAAAATATGGAGAGGTGTCAGGATATGCACAAGGAGCTGCAGTACAGACATGGTGGCACATCAAGTTTTCGATTATTTATGAAACCTAACAGAAGGCCATACTTCAGTACTAAAAATAAATCCTCCTAAGAGACACTTTCCATTAAACTGTAATATCTGAAATGTAATAACAAGCGTTTGTGTTTTTCTGTATAATTCCGCATTATAAATACATTTCTTTCAAATATCTATGATTTCTGCTTGAATATTCTGCACATTAGTGCGTTACAGCTACACTTTGCTCTCTGCCTGTGCTGAACTCACCACATTCCAGAAGAACGGGTTGAAGATAATGGTGATGACTGCAATGCAGAAGCTGCGCTCTGTTAAATCAATGTGCTTTGTGATCTCGAACAACACAGACATGTCTGCCTGGAATAAAAAAACAGGAAACGTCAGTCTATCAGTCTCAAAGCAGCTTCATACACAAGCATCGCTGTCCTAAAAACACTCGATGATTCGTCTGAGATTCTCATTGTGAAAATATCTCCAGGACCAGTGAAGGAGTTACAGTCATGATCACAGTAAAAACACTGCCCCAGAGTAAAACGGAAAATAGGATTACATGCCAACATTTTGAATTAATAAACAGTTCTAGATTTTTAGTGAAAAAATTATTTTAAATAACATTTCCAAAAACACCACCACAAACGGGGCAGAGGCTCAAAAAGTGAAGCCAGGAATAGGGGTTGAAGATGTTGAAGTCAGTTGAAGTTACCAGTTTAATAAATCAATAAGTAAGTTTTAATAACTCAATAATACAACTTTATAAATGACAAGCTGCTTAACCACGGCCAAGATTAAGCCTGAGAAGCTCCGCTTGACATTAAACCTGTAAACCCTTCACCTATAAATACTTCTCCTGTAAACCCCACAGCCATAAACCATACACTCGTAAACCCCACACCTATAAACCATACACTCGTATACCCCACACCCGTAAACCCCATACCAGTAAACCCCACACCCGTAAACGCCACACTCGTAATCCCCACACTCGTAATCCCCACACCCGAAAACCCTACACTTGTAAACCCCACACCCGTAAACCCCACACTCGTAAACGCTACACACATAAACCACACACCCATAAACCCTACACTCGTATACCCCAGACCCGTAAACCCTACACCCGTAAAACCCTACACTTGTAAACCCCACACCAGTAAACCCCACACCAGTAAACCCTACACCCATAAACGCTACACTCATAAACCCTTCACCCGAAAACCCCACACCCGTAAACCCTTCACCTGTAAACCCCACACCCATAAACCCTACACATATAAACCCCACACCTGTAAACCCTACACTCGTAAACCCCACACCTGTAAACCCTACACTCGTAATCCCCACACTCGTAATCCCCACACCCGTAATCCCCACACCCGTAAACCCCACACTCGTAAACCCTACTCTCGTAAACCCCACACTCGTAAACCCCACACTCGTAAACCCCACACCCGTAAACCCTACACTCATAAACCCTTCACCCGAAAACCCCACACCCGTAAATCCTTCACCTGTAAACCCCACACTCATAAACCCCACACCTGTAAATCCTTCACCTGTAAACCCCACACTCATAAACCCCACTCATAAACCGTTCACCCAGAAACCCACAATCGTAACCCCGACACTCATAAACCCTACACCTGTAAATCCTTCACCTGTAAACCCCACACCCACAAACCCTTCCCCCGTAAACCCCACACTCAAACCCCACACCTGTAAATTCTTCACCTGTAAACCCCACACTCATAAACCGCACACTCAAAAACCCTACACTCAAAAACCCTACACTCAAAGCCCACACCTGTAAATCCTTCACCTGTAAACCCCAAACTCATAAACCCCACTCATAAACCCTTCACCTGTAAACCCCACACCCGTAAACCCCACACCCGTAAACCCTACACTTATAAATCCCACACTCATAAACCCCACACCTGTAAACCCCACACCCGTAATCCCCACACCCGTAAACCCTACACTTATAAATCCCACACTCATAAACCCCACACCTGTAAACCCCACACTCGTAATCCCCACACCCGTAAACCCCACACCTGTAAATCCTTCACCTGTAAAACCCACACTCATAAACCGCACACTCAAAAACCCTACACTCATAAAGCCCACACCTGTAAATCCTTCACCTGTAAACCCCAAACTCATAAACCCCACTCATAAACCCTTCACCTGTAAACCCCACACCCGTAAACCCCACACCCGTAAACCCTACACTTATAAATCCCACACTCATAAACCCCACACCTGTAAACCCCACACCCGTAATCCCCACACCCGTAAACCCTACACTTATAAATCCCACACTCATAAACCCCACACCTGTAAACCCCACACTCGTAATCCCCACACCCGTAAACCCCACACCTGTAAATCCTTCACCTGTAAAACCCACACTCAATAACCCCACACCCGTAAACCCTACACTCGTAAACCCTACAATCGTAAGCCCCACACTCATTAACCCTACACTCATTAACCCAACACCCATAAACCCCACACATATAAACCCTTTACCCGTAAACTCCACACTTATAATCCACACACTCGTAATCCCCACACCTGTAAATCCTTCACCTGTAAACCCCACACTCATAAACCCCACACCTGTAAATCCTTCACCTGTAAACCCCACACTTAAACCCCACACTCATAAACCCCACTCATAAACCCTTCACCCGGAAACCCCACACTCATAAACCCCACTCATAAACCCTTCACCCAGAAACCAACATTCGTAACCCCGACACTCATAAACCCTACACCTGTTAATCCTTCACCTGTAAACCCCACACTCATAAACCCTTCAGCCGTAAACCCCACACTTGTAAATCGTTCACCTGTAAAACCCAAACTCATAAACCCCACTCATAAACCCTTCACCTGTAAACCCCACACCCGTAAACCCTACACTTATAAACCCCACACTCATAAACCCCACACCTGTAAACCCTACACTCGTAAACCCCACACCCGTAATCCCCACACTCATAATCCCCACACCCGTAAACCCCACACCGGTAAACCCCACACCTGTAAATCCTTCACCTGTACACCCCACACTTAAACACCACACCTGTAAATCCTTCACCTGTAAACCCCACACTCAATAACACCACACCCGTAAACTCTACACTCGTAAACCCTACAATCGTAAACCCCACACTCATTAACCTTACACTCATTAACCCAACACCCATAAACCCCACACTTATAAAACCTTCACCCGTAAACTCCACACTCATAATCCCCACACTCGTAATCCCCACACCTGTAAATCCTTCACCTGTAAACCCCACACTCATAAACCCCACACCTGTAAATCCTTCACCTGTAAACCCCACACTTAAACCCCACACTCATAAACCCTTCACCCAGAAACCCACATTCGTAACCCCGACACTAATAAACCCTACACCTGTAAATCCTTCACCTGTAAACCCCATACTCATAAAGCCTTCAGCCGTAAACCCCACACTCATAAACCCCACACTCAAAACCTACACCTGTAAATTCTTCAACTGTAATCCCCACACTCATAAACCGCACACTCAAAAACCCTACACTCATAAACCCCACACTCAAACCCCACACCTGTAAATCCTTCACCTGTAAACCCCCCACTTATAAACACCACACTCATAAACCCTTCACCCATAAACCCCACACCACACACGTAAACCCCACACCCATAAACCCTACACTCATAAACCCCACACCACACACGTAAACCCTACACTCGTAAACCCCACACCCATAAACCCCACATTCATAAACCCTACACTCATAAACCCCACACCTGTAAATCCTTCACCTGTAAACCCAACACTTATAAACACCACACTCACTAACCCTTTACCTGTAAACCCCACACTCGTAATCCCCACACCCATAAACCCTACACCTCTAAATCCTTCACCTGTAAACCCCACACTTATAAACACCACACTCATTAACCCTTCACCCGTAAACTCCACACTCATAAACCACACACTCGTAATCCCCACACCTGTAAATCCTTCACCCGTAAACCCCACACTCATAAACCCCACACCTGTAAATCCTTCACCCGTAAACTCCACACTCATAAACCACACACTCGTAATCCCCACACCTGTAAATCCTTCACCCGTAAACCCCACACTCATAAACCCCACACCTGTAAATCCTTCACCCGTAAACTCCACACTCATAAACCACACACTCGTAATCCCCACACCTGTAAATCCTTCACCCGTAAACCCCACACTCGTAATCCCCACACCTGTAAATCCTTCACCCGTAAACCCCACACTCATAAACCCCACACCTGCTGGACGATCCCGGTCCTCAGAACCACTCTTAGAATAGAGTCATTTAGCAGCAGCATCATCATCAACATCATCAACAACATTATCATTATTATTATTCTCAGCGTTTAAAAAAGCTTTTCAGGTAGCGGTTATTTCAGAGATAATCTGTTGTTTGTTGTTTTTATTACCTTACTATAGTCCACTTTATCGAACCCTCCGCAGCAGTCGTGATTAAACTCCGTGATCGCAGCGGAATTCATAAAAACCTTTTCATTTTCACTCCAAACTACTGAGAATCATCACTGATCTATCTATCGATCTATTAGTCTGGGAAATTAACAGAATGTTACCTCAGGCCGGTACTGTTTCCTGGGCAGACATGGATTCTGAACTTTAACCCCATTCTGATATGAATTGTGGGTAATGGAGTTCCCGTTATACCAGCAATGATTTCCGACTCGTCTGCACCAATCGGCTGTGTGTGTGTGTGTGTGTGTGTAATACAAAAACGACTCAGCACACTAACATTAAACACTGTAATTTTCCCTAAAATGTGTCTTCCACCAGTTTCTGATGTTACTGTTACTTACACTTCAGAAATACTTGTGCAGATGCGCCCTGCCCCTGAGAGACGTGAAGTTGCTGCTTATGTTTCTAAAGTTTTTTAAAATCCTTTTTTTTAAATTTTATTTTACTTTCTCAGTCTTCTCATATATGACATGGTGGACCAAAGATCAAAGGTCATCACACTGTAAATGTGGCCCACAGGCCCTGTTCTGGACATCTCCGGATCATCGTGACATCATCTTCTCTCAGCCCCCTTTCTTCAAGGCATGTGCAACCAGCATGAAAACATTTTCAAACTGTTGCTCATGTGATGTCAGGGAGCAGAATAACAAGTTCCTCCTTATCTCATCTCAGGGATCCTCTGGTGATGCTTGTTAAAGATCAAATTCAGAAGCTGCAAAGTTACACCAGGCTTTATATAACAGAAAATCCTGGTTTACAGTTATTGCTGCTCTAGATATTTTCTTATGCCGTCTCAGGGAGTTTTTCCTTCACCACAGTCACCACCAGCTTGTTCATCAGGGACAAACTTACTTATAAAGAACATATTCACTTTTAATCAATTCAATTCAATTTAATTCAATTCATGTTTATTTGTATAGCAATTTTAACAATGAACATTGTCTCAAAGCAGCTTTACACAGATAATGTGGTAATTAAGAGTAAATATGTTCTTTGTAAGTAAGTTTGTCCCTGATGAGCAACTGTGGCAAGGAAAAACTCCCCGAGATGGCATAAGAAAGAAACCTTGAGAGGAGCCAGACTCAAGAGGAAACCCATCCTCATCTGGGTTGCACCGAATGTCCATTTGAAGCAGATGTACAATGTTGCGGGGTGCAGTGATGATAATTAGTAGCGAACTGTATTCCTGAGTCAGTGTAGGAGTCACTGTTGACATTAACTACAGTCCAATCCATCCTCAAAGCTCCCGTTCTTACTCCGGAATTTTATGGAACCACCCAAGGTGTTGATGAGAAACCGTCCCAAGCTGCACAGAGTGGCCTCCAGTCGAAGAGAACACTATTCAGAGGCAGACCTGGACGATGTGGAAAGATCCGCGGAGGGGAGAGGGGCAGGAACAGTGGTCACTGGAACCTCAGGACCATGTTTAACTCGACCGAGAGAGAGAGAGAGAGAGAGAGAGAGAGAGAGAGAGAGAGAGAGAGAGAGAGAGAGAGAGAGAGGAAGAGAAGGATATGGATTATTAAGTGTCCTTATTGTTGTATGAAAGTTAATGACACTGTGCAGTTGGGACTCCGGCAAGACTCGCTATGGCAGCATAACTAAAAGGGAGAACCAGAAGGTAACACAGACATGAGGGATCTCTGGGATAAGAGACGACCCACCACACCACCGTCAGCAAACCTGAGTGAACGTGTGAATGTGAGGGGACGACAACATACAAATATCCCAGTTCACCAAACACTCTATATCCATGATCCCTCCAGATCTGAGCCTTTACCTAAGAAAAAATCTACTGATCAAAGGCTTGACTAAATAAATACGTTTTCAACCTCGACTTGAACACTGAGACCGTGTCTGAGTCCCGAACACTGATTGGAAGGCTGTTCCATAACTGTGGGGTTTATAAGAGAAAGATCTGCCCCCTGCGGTAGTCTTCATTATTTGAGGAACCAACAGATAGCCAGCACCTTTTGATCTAAGTAGGCGTGGAGGATCATACTGGTACAGAAGTTCACTCAGATACTGCGGTGCGAGACCGTTAAGTGCTTTATACGTCAGTAGTAGTATTTAATAATCAATGTGAGATTTGATTGGGAGCAGTGTAGACTGATTAAAACAGGGGTGATGTGGTCGTATTTCCTAGATCTAGTGAGGACCCTTGCTGCTGCATTCTGGACTAACTGAAGCTTATTTATGCATTTACTCGCACACCCAGACAGTAAAGCGTTACAGTAGTCTAATCTAGAAGTAACAAAAGCATGAACTAATTTTTCTGCATCCTGTAACGACATCATATTTCTAATTTTTCCTAAGACAGATCCTTGAGGAACACTAAACTTTACCTCATAGAGTGTGGAGAACTCACCATTTACATCAACAAACTGATAGCGATCAGTCAAATAAGACCTGAGCCAAGAGAGAGCTGTTCCCTTTATTCCTACAACATTCTCAAGTCTAGCAAGCAGTATAGTGTGATTAATGGTGTCAAAAGCTGCACTGAGGTCAAACAAAACAAGTAAGGAGACAAAACCCTGATCAGAGGCCAATAACAGGTCATTTACCACCTTAACTAGCGCTTATGATTATCTTATGATGAGGCCGAAATCCTGACTGATACATTTCAAAAATGTTATTCATAAGTAGGTGTGAGCATAACTGCTGTGCTACAACCTTTTCTAAAATTTTGGATATAAAGGGGAGATTTGATATTGGTCTGTAGTTGGACAGCTGACATGGGTCAAGGTCAGGTTTCTTAATAAGGGGGTGGATAACTGCCAGATTGAAGGATTTAGGTACATAACCAGTGCTAATGGAAGAGTTAATTATTTTTAAAACTGGTTTGATTACCTCTGGAGTTATCTGTTTAAAGAAACTAGTAGGCAGGGGATCGAGAATGCAGGTTGATGGTTTTGATGAGGAGATTAATGAAATTAAGTCGTTCTCATGAATAGGAGTGAAGCTTTGTAGTTGATTCTCCGTTATAATTACACTGCTGTCTACAGGGTTACTTGTAAAATAATTTGGATTTATATTAACCGTCTGGATTTCTTGCCTGATGTTTTCAATTTTATTATTAAAAAAGTTCATGAAATCATTACTACCTAATGATGGTGTGCATGTTAGTGCAGTGCTTTTATTCCCTGTTAATTTTGCTACCGTGCTGAATAAAAATCTAGGATTATGCTTGTTATTTTCTATGAGGGTGGAGAAAAATGCTGATCTCGCAGCACTAAGAGATTTTCTATAATTTAGGAGGCTCTCCTTCCATGCTATTTGAAATACTGTTAATTTTGTTTGACGCCATTTACGTTCTAATTTTCGAGTGGTTTGTTTTAAGGTGCGTGTATGATCAGTATACCACTGTGCTAATTTTTTCTCCCTGATCATTTTGGTCTTAAGGGGAGCTACATCATCTAGAGTGTAACGTAACGTTGATTAAAGGTATTCAGTGGCCCAGTCAAACTCTGCGGGGTCTGACGGAGATCTATCTAATATCGTAATTTCTGAAAGATTATTAATAAAACATGCTGCTGTAGCTGACGTGAAAGTACGCTTAACACGGTAACGTGGTGAGGTAGAAATGCAATGACTTAGGCAAATTTTAAACGAGATTAGATAATGGTCTGAAATAGCTTCAGACTGTGGAATTATGACTAAGTTTTTTATTTTTAATCCAAATGTTAACAACAAATCGAGAGTGTGTCCACCACTATGAGTGGGTCCAATAACTTTCTGATTAATTCCAACTGAATCTAGAATGGACACAACTGCTGCTCTTAAGGAGTTTTCCTGATTATCAAAATGAATATTAAAGTCACCAACAAGTAATGCTTTATCTAAAGAAGTAGCTAAATTTGTGATCATCACATTATCTGTGTAAAGCTGCTTTGAGACAATGTTCATTGTTAAAAGCGCTATACAAATAAACATGAATTGAATTGAATTATAGATATAAAAACTACAGAACTTGCACTGGGATATCAGCCCTTTGTTTCTGCTATGACAGGGGTAGGACGGGTTCCTGTATGGTGGCTACTAAGTTTAAATATTCACATTCTTATAATTTTGCATATGATGAACAGACAGAATGTTGCTGCTGTTTTGCCCCAAACTGCATGACAATGACATGAACAGATACAGTCACTGGTCTATTAAAGTGCAGTGAAAAATGGTGAGAAAATCATTCAAAAGAAAACGTTAATTAAGCTGCAGTAGTCTACTAAATGTCTGTCCTGGTATTCAGGAACAAACCTGTAGAAGAAACACTGATGTGGGGCTCAGCATGTGACATCATTCAGCTTTCATGTGAAAGTGTAGGCGTATTCTCGAACAGGAATCCAACCACAGAATGAATTTCCACCTTAATGCATCATCACCATCATGCAATTTAACCGTTTTATTAAATTTTTTTACAAATTGTGTCAAAAATGTGTATGACATTAAAGTGTTGAGAAGAAATAATACTCCAGTTACCACAATATAAAATCTTTTTTACAATATTTATTTGATTATGTCGGATGGCAGCGTGAACTGTTTATTCGATATCTGGTTGCGGCCAATTTCTTGACCGAAAGTACTTTCTGAGGCCTTCCAGGTTGACTGGGGGAAAATAAGGCCCAATGCGCTTCCTGACCCACCAGTTTCCCTTCGCTGCAGAAGCACTGCCTGGTTTGGTGAACTTATATCTGAAGTGTTCTCCTCGGATCCACCTAAAAGTATCAAAGAGAAAACATTTTAGAATCTGTGGATCTGGCGACCACTAATGGGAGCAGCTGAAAGAAAGACAAGAAGAAAAAGAAGTAGAAGAAGAAAAAAGGAAACACAATTACTGTTTATAGCTGTTTGTAAGATGTTCAGTTAAAAGAACTGTAATGGGGAGAAAGGTGCAGGTCATCCTGTACAGTCAGCAGTTTTCATTGACAGTTTTTACTTCGGCCTTAGAAACAAAGTGCAGCAGTGGATCAGAGTCAGTTCTACCTAGTAAGTGAGATGAGTAGCTGCTTAGAGCACATCAGCTGCCAGGAAAAAATACTAAACATATGCCCATAACAGTGAATGAAGTTTTTACTGTGTGACTTGTTGGGTACAGTAATGTTCAATATTGAACACAAATGAAGTGGAATATTTACTGTATTATATTAATTTTAAAATGTGGTCATTTTTTTTAAATTTTCATTAAGAGACCATGGGGATCGCAATGATTTAGACTCAGATTTACTGGTATGCACTTTTGTTGTTTTTTAAGAAGTACTAGATAATAAAATAGTCAAATATTCAATGAAACCTTTTTGTATAAATCCAACGAAACATTGTACAATGCGCAGTTAAATAACTAATTTATCAAAGTATTTATATCTATTTGGACAGAGACCATTTGCGTATTTTTGCCTCTGTTTACCACCCAAATAGATTTGGAATAAAGCAAAAAGGACGCAAAAGAAGTTTCACTTTCAGCTTTAATTAACTGCATTAACTAAATAATGTGAATTAACTGCATTAACCAATAAAAGGGAATGTCCCCCTGGGATGAATAAAGTGATCTGTTACAGATCTGTTACTTTTACATAGCCATACATGTCTTTCTGTCATATCCAGATCCTACATATAGCAGTAGATCCATCTTATCCATCTATTGAGGGTCATATCAGTCAGTGGGAAACTAACTAACTAGAATCCTTTTTGGATTGAACAAATATACACCTATGCAAGTCAGCAGAACACAACTCAATACCATCTGTGATCCCCCATATAACCTGTAACCATGCAGACTATACCTAAAACAGATACTAAGATTACATATCATTAGAGTTCATTATATATTGTGTTGATACAAGATTCTGGTTATGATAGATACTGAATGTGTACTGGGTCTTACCGAGGTTTGTCTTTGCCCTGAAATGGATTGTGGGCCATTAAAGAAAGCACAGTGGAGTCATTAGCTAGGAGTCTGCCTGCTATCTGAATAACCCATTCATTTTGCTCATATGTCTGGGAGGAAAAAGAGGAACATACAGACAATGAAGCATTCAGGAAAAATAACAAAACATGCTTTAATTCATGCTAATGTGACACATGCATCAAGGTCCATAAGTATTTGGACAGTAACATTGGATTTGAAATGAAGCAATGAGTTTATGACTAAACTGTTGACTTTCAGCTTTAATTCAAGGGATCTGGCAGCTTAATAGATACGTGTGGTGAGTCTCCTATAAAGTCCATGACAATTTAAGAAGATGAAGGATCTGGGGTAGATTTGTGTTTAATTTGCATTTGACAGATGTTCATTGGGTACTTTTACTAAGCTGTCAAAAGAGGTGTTGATTAAAGTGAAGAAGGAAAAATATATCAGAGCAATTAACAGGTACGAGTGACCCACTGGACATTCTTAAATAGAAGGAAAGCACTGGTGAGCTCAGCAACACCAAAAGACCTGAAGGGTCATAGATTATTGCAGATTTCTTTTTATGGTGATAAGAAATCCTTGCACCATATCTCTAATCCCAAAAAATCTTGGGGAGTATCATTGTCAAACTCAATGTAAATACAGAGGATTTACCTCAGAATAAAAACATTGGTAACTCACAAAAACAGAGTCAGTAAGATTTGGCTGCTAGAAAACATCTTAATAGTTTGGCCCAATTCCAAACAAGATACCAGAATTACATGAAGAAAAGTGTATGGAGAAGGAAAAGCAGGCCTCAGTCACTCAAAGCATACCACACCATCTGTCAATCATAATGGAGGCAGTGTTTGGGCATGTATGGCTGCCAGTGTTACTGGGTTAATAGTGTTTAAAAAGGAGAGACTGTGTAAAAAAATGTGTGTACTTCAATTAATGTTAATTTCTTGAATCTTTTTGTGATAAACATTTACAATTCACTCAAATATTGATTGCTAAATTTCAAATACAATTAAAATCCATTTTTTACAATCAAATGAAAAAAAAAAAAAGGTCTCTCGTATTTATGGACCTGAGCAGTGGATGATGTAAGAATCTTTTTCATTAACAAATCTCTAAGTTACTTGAAAGGCAGCAAACCACATCAGCCAGTCCAGTCTGTAGTGATAAGGGGAAATGAGGCAAGGTCTTCTCTCTATCATTCCAGGTTTGCACATGAATTCATACTCCTCCCATACAACACCCTCGTCAGAGTGTGTAACATTGAGTGTGCCCTGAAACACCACCTCTGTTCTCTCCTTAGTTATACTACAGAAAGAAAAAAGAAAAAGTCTGGTATCTGGTTTTGGCAGTTTTTTTGGCTGTAAAAATGAAGTGACTAAAGCAGCCCTTATTATGATGTAACAATTCTGTGCTGTGAATAAACAGCGGAGTGATATAATTAGGCAGTGTGAATGTACGCAAAATAAAACAAATGTAGTCACATAGTTAAGGAGGTGCAATGTATTCAATTCTTATTCTAAAAACCAAGAAAAGTAGCCAAACCTGCCAAAAGCCCCGTAAGTGTTGACAATGCGGAGAGGGTCAAAAGAGGTGTTCATCATCTGTCTAGGGCTTAGAAGGTTGATCACCACAGGAACACTCAGATATGCGATTAAAATGCCAAAAGCCACATTAACCACCCGCCTAATGAGCATAGCTTAGAAACAAAAATAGACACAATAACTATTAAGCTTTTTAGGAAAAGTTATAACATAGTCATTTAGTATTAAGCATAATTGCATGCACAATAAAATCCCATCGGCCAAACAAACAAAAAAATAAATACACCCTACTGGGAAAAAACTTGCAAACTTACATACACACCTTTAGTGGGTGTTTGTTCTGCTGCTTCCTCATTCTGCATCTTCAGTAAGGTCTGATTAGTTCGGTGACTGGGCCGAAACAGAAATGCTAATGCTGCATCATCAAAACAAGCTAAACTTGGTACTATAGTTAGCCAGTTCAGGAAACTAAGATTTCCACTGAGGATAAGAACTACCTATAAAACAAATACACACACAAATACAGTTATAATAAATAATATGAAGTATAATTAATTTGATTTAAAAAATAAGAAATAATAATAATAAATATATAATATATATAAATAAAAAAGAAGAAGAAATATATAATATATATAAATAAAAATAATAATAAGAAATATCTATTTGTCTGTGGAAAAACTTGTGCAGTTTAATCTGTGTTGCTGGGAGGGTTAAGGATGTTTAAGCAAAAAACTGTAGGAGCCAATGTGTCTCATTCAAGTCCAAATGATGATTATAACTCTGAATGCTTTAGGCATGTCATATAGTTTTAATCTTTTCAAACATGCCAGTCCATCACAAGGTCTTCACTCAGCAGAGGTAAGATTAAAGTTAGTCCTAAAGACTTTCCCTAAACTCTAGAATATTGTTCCAAAGAAAATAAGGAACACACACGCTCAGTTAATACATGCAGATTAGTTCTTGTAGGGTAATGTAGGGTTTCTATCAGTGCCATCTTCTCACAGTAGCTCCTGGAGGTTCTTGCCTTTTTGATGATATTTAAAAACAACCCACAGGCAGAAGACTGGGATTGGCTCTTTGCATCCTGCTGATTTTGTTCTCTAGGAGATCTTTGTTTCCAATTTTCTTTAGATTATTTGGACCTAATGATAAGGTAACTTCATCCAACAGCAGGCACTGCTTCTTGCATTGGGCCACAAAATTAGTACAGATTGCTGGGATATTGTGGTTGGTCTGTGCAGTCATGTCCAGGATAATAGCGCTGTCTATAAAAAAAACATATTGATGAACATTAATACCGTTTCCTAGTTGTATGTCCAGCAAGTCTGGAGGTTCCAGTGACCACTGTTCCTGCCCCTCTTCCCTCAGTGGATCTTCCCACTTCATCCAGGTCTGCCTCTGGATAGTGTTCTCTTCGACTGGAGGCCACTCTGTGCAGCTTTGGGTGGTTCCATGAAATTCCGGAGTAAGAACGGGAGCTTTGAGGATGATTTGGACTGTAGTTAATGTCAACAGACTGCTACATTGACTCAGGACTACATTTCGCTTCTGATCACCATCACTGCACCCAGCAACATCGTATAGCTGCAATAAATGGACATTCGGTGCAACCCAGATGAGGATGAGGTTTCCTCTTGAGTCTGGTTCCTCTCAAGGTTTCTTCCTTATGCCATCTCGGGGAGTTTTTCCATCAACACAGTCGCCACCGGCTCGCTCATCAGGGACAAACTTACTTATAAAGAACCTATTTATTTTTATCACCACATTATCTGTGTAAAGCTGCTTTGAGACATGAATTGAATTGAAGTGTCTAGATCAACTAATGCAAATTGCCAATTATTATGCTGTTCTAATTATAATTCTTTTGTGTCCATATACTATATTAAATAAACCACATATTTTATATTTCCTAAAATTAACAGTTTAAGATTAAGAGCTTTAGAGACTTGTGCATGTGTATATATATGAATGTGCATATTGTTCACCTGGAAGAGGATTTGCAGGACTCCGTTTACCATGCACATGCGTCTGCCCATGAAAGTAAAGAAAGGCACGACAAGTTCAATAAAGTGATTACTCATGGTCTCAAAACGATGGAACCACCACGGAGAGTGATGCAAAAAGTATGAGATAGGGTTAGGAACAGGCTGCGTCTGTATGAAGAGAACAGAGACAAACATATAGTGGTAGTTCTGCTGGTTGTTGGCTGCATGTTGAAAGCAGGACTAATTATATATACAGTTTATAATATTTGGTGCTGTCAAATGTCTTTTATGATTCAATAATGCAGAAATATTTTTAAACATAAACATCTAATTTTGCATGGGGTGAAGGAATGAATATAGATTGTAAAACTATTATTAAAAAAAAACTCAAACAAAAATTGTATTACAAAAATACCAAATTGCATAAGTATTCGACCTGTTTGCTGTGAACGTGTATATTAGTTGTTGTGTGGCCAGCTTTTAGGTGCAGTCTGTCACATTGTCTCACTATGAATACACGTATATCTGCTCATGAAAGACCCCAGGAATTTGTTTTAGAGCATACTCAAACAAACAGCATGACGCCCAATTAATTATCAAAACAATTCCAGGATAAAGTTCTGGGTAAATAGCAATCAGGGTTTTCATATAACAGATATACTAACTTTCCAGGACCACCAATAACTCTGTGGTAATTAAATAACCACACCACAACTGTCTAATGAAAGCCATTCACCAAAAGTCACTGAACAGGAAAGAGGGCATAGTTGGAAAAGCATCCAAAAAACTCTGTAACATCAAGGGATATCTCTGAAAAACCTGTAGAGATCCACAGCTCTGACAGTAGAAGCTGTTCACTGGACAATATAGATCCTAAAAGCTGGGTTTTACACAAGACTGTGAGAATCCCTGAAAGCCATTAACAAGCTATTACTGAACAACAAGCAAGGCATGTAAAATCATACCTGCAGATTGCCAAAAGGGACTTTTGAAAGGTCATTATTCTGAGAACACCACTGTCCCAGAATCTCAGAAATCACTGTGTGGATTTTTTTTATTAGCACTGACTCTAAAGTGGTCAACATTTTACCTTGTAATAGGGTAACAACGTTACTGCACACTGCCAAAGCTGATACGAGAGTGATTTTAAACCACTGTCCAGTCATCGCCCAGACCCCAAAATGATTGAAGCTAATAAGACTTCTTTGATGATAATAACTTCACAGATATACTTACCTCATAGTGATAGTCCATGCAGGTCAGATCCCTCCAGCAACGATCTCCTCTGATCTTGATCAACCCCTGATAAATTTTAACAACCCCATCTCAAATATACAGCATATATACATTACTTCACACATGCGCGCGCGCGCACACACACACACACACACACACACACACACACACACACACACAGACACAGACACACACACACACATATATATATATGTTGGATTTTACACAACCGTAACACCTGAACACAATAATTAGGAGGTGTTCACATTCTTGCCTTTTTGAGTATATAACTCACCCCAAACCATGTGTCAAAGTGTGTTACGGTGTGATGAGGCTAATATTCCGTCTATCAAGTTTGGGAAAAAAACAAGACAGCTTCACCCAAAGATCACCAAACCCTTAGTGAGGATGGAGCAAGATTTTGCTGCTTCTCTTCAGCTGAGAGCTGTAGTTAAGGAAATCATGAAATTTCCAAATGATCAAAATAATATCTTTTGCACAAAACCTGCAGACTGTAACTGAAGAAAAAACAGCGAGAGCTCCTTGGAGTTTAAAACACAGAGCATATCTCAAGCAAGAGTTTTACCCAAAAATCCTGAGTAATAAAAACAAGAGAAGCTGAAAAAGGGTGCTTTAAAGGGGTGTTTGTTGTGTGTATTTTGTATGAATAATATTTAATTTATAGCTTTGTATATTAGGTGGGAATAATATTTCAATATCTTTTATGGCAAGGCCCATTTGAATAAAACAGTAAAAATAAGAACAAGAAAATAATCGAGCTTTGTTTGAGATCAGAAAACTCTCCCTTGGTAAGCCTTCTTACTGTATTCAACAACAACTATTCCCATTCAGAACATAACTAGAAGTATTACGTCAATATACCATCGCATTATAAACTAACAGATTGGCAACATGTGAATCAACTACTTTTAATTTCTGTAATTAAAAAGTTGAAATTGTTCAGTTTTAGTTTCCTCTTTTTGGAAATAAATTATTGTAAAAATATTGGATTTGAAGAAGAAACAAAAACACTCGATTAAAGCAGCCACTACAGTGAAGTTGACTCACTGGGGTGCTACAGAATTCCTTACTTACACAGATATGGAAATTGCCTTGAAATGAATATCATCTGCTAATGTCTAATGCTGGTTATACTACATGTGTATTACAAACATTTAGACATGGCTTCATACACCGCATGTAATAGCACACAGTAGTGCTTGTAAAGCAGGGGTGGCCAACCCGCGGCTCGCGAGCCGCATGCGGCTCTTTGGCTGGTTTCATGCGGCTCTTACGTTCATATAGATTTTTGTGTGTTTGATTATTAATGTGCGTGTTCGCTTTGCTTACGTTCAATACGGTATTTTTAAAACTTAAATGAGCCTACTGGGAAACTTTGCGGTATATCAGACCTTGGCATGAGGCCAATCATAAATTACAGGGATGCACCAAAAATTTTCGGAAATACCTAAATCACCGAAACAACACGGCAGAAACACAACTGTAATGACGCAATAAAAAAGCGCAGCAGCACACGGTTATCTGGATAAGAGCAACATGTCTGCGATGTACGGAGAGCAATTTACAAAACATGCAATGCTGAAATTTCAAGAGGTGTGTATCTGCGAAGAGTTTCTCCAAGTCAGGTTTAATGTATCACCTGAAATCCAAACATCCCGATTGCCATTTTAAATATGAGAAGAACACGGCACAGAAAAGTAAAGTCAATCCGAGCATGCGCACTCCGTCTGTAGAGAACGCTTTTGAAAAGGCAGGAAAGTTTTCCAGTGATGTGCCAAGGCAAAAGGCATAACACACAAAATGATGGATTTCATTGCCATTTGAATTTAATTTTCATTTCGGTGCATCCCTAAAATATTATCGTTGGTGTGGCCCTCTGACACAATTCAGGTTTCTCATGTGGCCCCTTGTAGAAATTAATTGCCCACCCCTGCGGTATATTCATCTCACGCACATGCGCATTTGACGAAAATACCGTGTTGAACTCAAGCGAAGTGAACACGCACATAAAAAAAAAACACCAAGTCCTTGTTTTTTACCCTGAAACACGTGAAATCAAAGCATCGATCTGTTCTGACTGACACACACGTGAAAGAATTGCTTCGAGTGGCAACAACGGAATACGAGGCAGATTTGAAGGGGATTGTTCATGGCAAGGATGCCAAAAGTCCCACTAAGTGCACACAATGTTCATTGTTGAAAATGACTGGCCTGCGGTTTTAGAACTGTAGGAGTCAATTTCTATCATTATGTTGGTGTGTGACATTTACAATAAATCTGGCTGAGCAGAGGTGTGTGTGTGTGTGTGTGTGTGAGGAAGGGATGGGTGATGTTCATGTGTGCCCATGTGTATGATGTGGCTCTTTGCGGTAACACAGTCAAAAATGTGGCTCTCGGTCTCTGACTGGTTGGCCACCCCTGTTGTAAAGCATAATGTAATGTTTGAACGTGTCGTCATATATCAAAAGTTTGTGCACCATACTTACTGCTCCAAGCATGATTCGCACGATAAGCCAGCGGAAAGACCAGATGGATATGAGAGAAGGTGGGCAGTGACGGGGAAACTTTGCAAGACTCCATACAGGACACAAAAAAATACAGAGGAATCCTGTCTCAAGTAGCTGGCTCTCCCAACCTGCATGCACACAAACACCAAAACAGTCAACAATCCAACACAATAAAAAGCTAAATAAAAAGGACAACTACTAAAGAAACCTGTAAAAAATGGGGCAATATTAATAGAAATTGACATAATGGTGGTTATTGTGGTGAAATTGACTATATTCTCCATGTTAATGCCTGTTAACAGTGATGACAATAATGAACATGTAGCAGTCAGTAACTTACAGCACCAGAGGAGGATATAGAATTAAATAGCTTTTATTTGTCACATATTGTCAGGGATCCACCTGCCACGCCCCCTTTGGTGGCTCTCTATGCCTCCGCTCTCCCTAGAGCTCCAGGTTTAACGAGGCACACCTGAAGCTTATCATCACTCCACCCCGCTCCTACATAAACCCCTCACTCACATTCACTCCCCGTTCGTTATTCTGTCAGGGTGCGAGCGAAACAGAAGGCGGAAGCCGGAGTACAGCTCGCTTGGGAGCTCTCGGAGACATGCTGGAGCTGAGAGGAGCTCTCGGAGACATGCTGGAGCTGAGAGAAGCTCTCGGAGACATGCTGGAGCTGAGAGGAGCTCTCGGAGACATGCTGGAGCTGAGAGGAGCTCTCGGAGACATGCTGGAGCTGAGAGGAGCTCTCTGTGGACTCCTGGAGCGGAACTGAGCTTTCCTGGAGCGGAGCTGAGCTCTCCTGGAGGTCCTGGGACGAAGCCGAGCTCTCTTCAGGACTCTGGAGCGGAACGGAGCTCTCTTCAGGACTCTGGAGACATGCTCCGGCGGAGCTCCGACGGAGCTCTCTTCAGGACTCTGGAGCGGAAAAAAGTCCTCCTGGAAACCCTGGGGTGGAGCCTGCTCAGAATCGAGAGGGTCGCAAAGCAGATACGCCGGATTCATCCCAAACATCCCCGTGAGAAGCTCAATGAAATGAGTACATGAGCGGAAATCCCCTCCGAATGCGCATGGGGTAGAAGCGTAGCTGATCCGAAATGCGCAGGGAGGAGAAACACAGCCGGTACCAGATGGTAGAGTCCGAACGGAACGGAACGGACTTCGTAGAGTACTGCATGCAACTTTAAAACCATGCAGCAGTACGTAGCTACTAACACATTCAATAACGAACAGGGAGTGAATGTGAGTGAGGGGTTTATGTAAGAGCGGGGTGGAGTGATGATCAGCTTCAGGTGTGCATCGTTAAACCTGGAGCTTCAGAGAGAGTGGAGGCTTGATTGATGATGAGCTCCAGGTGTGTGTGGTTAAACCTGGAGCTCTAGGGAGAGCGGAGGCATAGAGAGCCACCAAAGGGGGCGTGGCAGGTGGATCCCTGACAGTATCCTACTGTAACAGCACATAACGGTACAAAATTAAACTGTGACGTGTCCAGCAATACATTATATTTCTACAGGGAAATAATGTAACATTGTTATACATGTCATACTACTAGATTGAATTTGTCTTGAATTGTTGGTTTGTCTAATAGCATAATTACTATATTTTTCATAAGAGTAGAATGAAATAGGAAATGAAAAGCGACAAACTTTTTTTAACATTTATTTTTAAAAGCCAGAAATTTGAGCGCAATTAAAAATGCAGTAATCATATTTACTTTGAAGATTCTTACAAATATGAACAAACTGTACAAGTGAATTGAGAATGGACAAGTTGTACAGATTTAAAGAAGAGATTTAAAATTACCCAGTAACTTAATCTGAGCACTGAACCGTCATCAGATCATTCAGCCTGAAAATTGACCAAATCCCTTTCCAGAGCAGGTGGTGAGAAGAGTATGGGCTTTTGATATGTACATAAAATATCAGAGTACTGGATGAAGAGTTGCACAGAAGAGTGAACAGTTTGCTCAGGACATTACAGTAGTATAAAAAGTGGGTTGACATTCCCAAGTTCAAACCATTAAGGGAAACAAAGTGGAATCAACAATGAAAAGCTTAAAAAAATAATGACATACCGTTTCCTTTCTCAGTCTTCTCATTTAGTGCCGTTCACTAGCGCCTGAAAAGCTGCCCGATGCTCACAAAAGCGTAAAAACTACAAAAAACCCATACATGCCTGGCTTATCTTAATTACACAAAAATTATTTCTGATTCTTGTTCATTAAAGTCCCACTGAAAAACCTCTGTTCCCATCATCACAGAAAGACATAAAAGCATTTGGCATTTGAAATAAAATATTTTTATTAAAACTAATTAGTCCCAGGATGCAATGTGTTCTACAGTATATTACTGCATTATTGATAAATGACAGCACAAATCTATTGTATGTTTACAGCTCCAATGTAAAAGTTTACTTTTTAAAAATGAAAAGATGAAATGGTGCCATAGAGGATCACAGTGTATCTGTATGTGGGAAAATCAACACACATTAAAACATATACTGCAAATGTCATCTTTAATATATCATATAAGATTAGAAAATGTTACCACATTTTCCACCATGAAACACAGATTTGATACCAAACGTGCTGAGAAAAATATAATTACACATAGTTAGATGATCAGGTTTCTGAATTTTATTATAATATTTATTTGTATGCAAATATTGGTAAATATTTCCACCTTCTCCCTTAGTTAATTGGATTATATATTATTAAAGAGAAGAGGCTAGTGTGTGAAATAGGATTAGATAAAAAAAAATTTATTTTTCCCCTGTTCTGTTAGAAAACTAGACTTTGTGCTTATCAAGATGACAAAAGGACAGGAAGCGTTACTGCAGGAGGACATTTTTGTTATTCTTTTTAACAATAGTGCAACATAATATTGCAATAACTCAATGAAACGTTTTTTAATGGTAACAATATTAATGTAGTCTTGTACCTTAGTTGAATGATAAAGCAACAACTGTAAAAGAGCAGGTGTTTTTATTTAGTATATTTCCCAACATTTCTTCCCTGAACCCAGATTCTAGAGAGAACTAACACAAAATAAATAGTTTCAAAGGGTGAAAGTCTGGGTACCTTAGAGAGAAACTTCAAATCCCCAACTCTGAACTTAGAAAAGCAGAGGAATCTCACACACTGAATGAGAATAAATGCTTATCACAGGACTAAGATGGAGCTGGATGGAATGAAAATGTACCTTCTAATGCCATCTGAGCAGGGCAGGGTTTACTCGTTTATGTTGCTTGACCTGAATCGAGCATCTTTTGATACTGTAAATTATAATATTCTTCTAGATCAGTGAAGTAAATCAAATTCTGCCAGGGCCACATCAGCAATTTTAAACATAATGTGTATATTTACTCTTCCCACCAAAATAACAAAACATAAATGAAAGTCCTTGAACTGACTTGCATGAAACACATGATTTTAATCTGTATTTCAGCACTGTGAGCTGTTTAAAAGTTTGTGAGTGAAACTGAATGAGGTGAAGGGCTGAAATCGGCCAACAGGTCATATGCTTGCCATGTGAAAGGCTCCACAATATGTAATAGTAAAGTCTACTTATAATTTCAGAAGGAGAAAGACATATGTTCTTACCTTAACATTTATATAAATTATGATAAATCATTTTACTTACCAAAGGAATACCTATAAAGAAAAAGACAAACAGTATGCTATAACTGATATCAGAAAATGTGTTATACAGTGAGGAAAATAAGTATTTGAACACGCTGCTATTTTGCAAGTTCTCCCACTTAGAAATCATGGAGGGGTCTGAAATTGTCATCGTAGGTGCATGTCCACTGTGAGAGACATAATCAAAAAAAAAATCCAGAAATCACAATATATGATTTTTAAACTATTTATTTGTATGATACAGCTGCAAATAAGTATTTGAACACCTGTCTATCAGCTAGAATTCTGACCCTCAAAGACCTGTTAGTCTGCCTTTAAAATGTCCACCTCCACTACATTTATTATCCTAAATTAGATGCACCTGTTTGAGGTCGTTATCTGCATAAAGACACCTGTCCACCCCATACAATCAGTAAGAATCCAACTACTAACATGGCCAAGACCAAAGAGCTGTCCAAAGACACTAGAGACAAAATTGTACACCTCCACAAGGCTGGTAAGGGCTACGGGGAAATTGCCAAGCAGCTTGGTGAAAAAAGGTCCACTGTTGGAGCAATCATTAGAAAATGGAAGAAGCTAAACATGACTGTCAATCTCCCGCGGACTGGGGCTCCATGCAAGATCTCACCTCGTGGGGTCTCAATGATCCTAAGGAAGGTGAGAAATCAGCCCAGAACTACACGGGAGGAGCTGGTCAATGACCTGAAAAGGGCTGGGACCACCGTTTCCAAGGTTACTGTTGGTAATACACTAAGACGTCATGGTTTGAAATCGTGTATGGCACGGAAGGTTCCCCTGCTTAAACCAGCACATGTCCAGGCACGTCTTAAGTTTGCCAATGACCATTTGGATGATCCAGAGAAGTCATGGGAGAAAGTCATGTGGTCAGATGAGACCAAAATAGAACTTTTGGGTCATAATTCCACTAAACGTGTTTGGAGGAAGAAGAATGATGAACAACCTCCTTCCCTCAGTTAGAGCATTGAAGATGGGTCGAGGCTGGGTCTTCCAACATGACAATGACCCGAAGCACACAGCCAGGATAACCAAGGAGTGGCTCTGTAAGAAGCATATCAAGGTTCTGGCTTGGCCTAGCCAGTCTCCAGACCTAAACCCAATAGAGAATCTTTGGAGGGAGCTCAAACTCCGTGTTTCTCAGCGACAGGCCAGAAACCTGACTAATCTTGAGAAGATCTGTGTGGAGGAGTGGGCCAAAATCCCTCCTGCAGTGTGTGCAAACCTGGTGAAAATCTACAGGAAACGTTTGACCTCTGTAATTGCAAACAAAGGCTACCGTACCAAATATTAACATTGACTTTCTCAGGTGTTCAAATACTTATTTGCAGCTGTATCATACCAATAAATAGTTTAAAAATCATACATTGTGATTTCTGGATTTTTTTTTTTTTTAGATTATGTCTCTCACAGTGGACATGCACCTACGATGACAATTTCAGACCCCTCCATGATTTCTAAGTGGGAGAACTTGCAAAATAGCAGGGTGTTCAAATACTTATTTTCCTCACTGTATTTGCTTACAAAAATATTTTGCTCTAACCTACAAAGATCCTCAATACTGTATAGCATTTAAAGATATAATAACATCTATTTCTTTACTTATGTTGGCTTGACAAAGCAAACATTCCACTCTACTTTTTATTCTGTTCTCTTGTTTTTAAAATGCTTGTTTTATATCGGATAGATATAAATGCTGAGTAATATCTACCCGATTTTTGCAGATTAATAACTATCGGGAAAGTCCCCTGGTGGTCTAATGGTTAGGATGCGGCGCTCTCACCGCTGCGGCCCGGGTTCGATCCCCGGTCAGGGAACCAACCCCAGCCACTCTTAGTGCCGGTCCCAAGCCCGGATAAATGGGGAGGGTTGCGTTAGGAAGGGCATCCAGCGTAAAAACTGCCGTCAAAGAAAAAATAACTATCGGGTTGCTGGAATGGCTGATGTCTGCTGTCAATATACAGTACGGGAGTGGCCTCTAGAGGTGAATCACAGATGGCACATACTTTTTTATTAATTATGGATGTACAGTAACACCCCCCTTTTTACAGCGGTTTGAATCTCGCGCCTCCAGTTTATCGCGGAATTGTATTTGCACATAACTAATTTGTTTGGCTGATTTTCCCGGTCTCTCGCAGATAGCTTGATAGACAAAAAAAAATCGCGAAATGTTTTTATGTTCAAATAATGTTCAAATAAAAATTAAAAAATAAATGAAGTTTATGTTCAAATAAAGAAATGTATTAATAAAAATATAATTAACCCAGCCATTAGGGGGGCACAAGCCAGTGCACTCTTAGTGCCGGTCCCAAGCCCGGGTAAATGGGAAGGGTTGCGTTAGGAAGGGCATCCAGCGTAAAACGTGCCAAATCAAATATGCGGATCACAAATGAGAATTTCATACCGGATCGGTCGAGGCCCGGGTTAACAACGACCGCCACAGGTATCGTTAGCCGACAGGGTACCGGTGGAAATTGGGCTACTGTTGGCCGAAGGAGGAGAAGGAGAGGAGGAAGACGTCTACAGAGACGGCAGGAAAAGGAGCAGTGTAGAACAGTAGAGTTTCGGGTTGGTACTTTAAATGTTGGTACTATGACAGGTAAAGCGAGAGAGGTAGCTGAAATGATAGTTTAAACCCACCTCCAATGTTCCTGGCCTTACTCCCTTTCCACTTGGTCTCCTGAACACACAACATATCTACCTTTCTCCTCATGTTGTGTGTTCAGGAGACCAAGTGGTAAGGGAGTAAGGCCAGGAACATTGGAGGTGGATTTAAACTGTTTTATCATGGTGTGGATGGAAAGAGAAATGGTGTAGGGGTGATTCTGAAGGAAGAGTACAGTAAGAGTGTAGTAGAGGTGAAGAGAGTTTCTGATAGGGTGATGATCGTGAAGGTGGAAGTTGAAGGGATGATGATAAATGTCATCAGTGTCTATGCTCCACAAGTTGGCTGTGAGATGGAGGAGAAGGAAAGATTCTGAAGTGAATTAGATGAAGTGGAATTAGATGAAGTGTACCTGGGAAAGAACGGTTGGTGATTGGGGCAGACTTTAATGGGCATGTAGGTGAAGGGAACAGAGGTGATGAGGAGGTGATGGGTAGGTATGGTTTTAAGGAGAGGAATGTGGAAGGGCAGATGGTGGTAGATTTTGCTAAAAGGATGGAAATGGCAGTGGTGAACACTTATTTTAAGAAGAAGGAGGATCATAGGGTGACGTATAAGAGTGGGGGAAGGTGCACACAGGTGGACTATGTGCTATGCAGTAGATGCAACCTGAAGGAGATTGGAGACTGTAAGGTGTTGGCAGGGGACAGTGTAGCTAGACAGCATAGGATGGTGGTCTGTAGGATGGTTTTGGAGGCGAAGAAGAAGAGAAGTACAGTAAGGATTGAAAGAAGAATAAGATGGTGGAAACTGAAGGAGGAAGAGTGTAGTGTGAGGTTCAGGGAAGAGGTCAGAGAGAGGCTCAGTGGTGTTAAGGAGGTGTTGGATGATTGGGCAACTACTGCAGAAGTGATGAGGGAGGCAGCTAGAAAAGTACTTGGTGTGACATCTGGAAATAGAAAGCAAGACAAGGAGACGTGGTGGTGGAATGTGGAAGTGCAGGAGAGCATAAGGAGAAAGAGGTTGGCAAAACAGAAGTGGGATCGACAGAGTGATGAGAAAAGTAGGCAGGAGTACAAGGAGATGCGGCAGCAGGTTAAGAGGGATGTGGCGAAAGCCAAGGAAAAGGCATATGAGGAGCTGTATGAGAGGTTGGACACTAACGAAGGAGAAAAGGATTTATACCGATTAACCAGGCAGAGGGACCGAGCTGGGAAGGATGTACTGCAAGTTAGAGCAGTAAAGGATGGAGAGGGAAATGTGTTGACTAGTGAGGAGAGTGTGTTGAGAAGGTGGAGGGAGTATTTTGAGCAGCTGATGAATGAGGAAAATCAGAGAGAGAGAAGGTTGGATAGTGTGGAGATGGTGAAGCAGGATGTAGATAGGATTAGTAAGGAGGAAGTGAGAGCAGCGATTAAGAGGGTGAAGAATGGAAAGTCGGTTGGACCAGATGATATACCGGTAGAAGCATGGAGATGTTTAGGAGATATGGCAGTGCAGTTTTTAACCAAATTGTTTAACAGGATTCTGGAAGGGGAGAGGATGCCTGAGGAATGGAGAAGGAGTGTGCTGGTACCGATCTTTAAGCGTAAGGGAGATGTGCAGACCTGCAGTAACTACAGGGGAATTAAGTTGATCAGTCACACCATGAAGTTATGGGAAAGAGTAGTGGAAGCCAGGCTGAGAGAAGAGGTGACCATCTGTGTATGGTTTAATGCCGAGGAAGAGCACCACAGATGCCTTATTTGCTTTGAGGATGTTGATAGAGAAGTATAGAGAAGGACAGAAGGAAATGCATTGTGTATTTGTGGATTTAGAGAAAGCATATGACAGAGTGCCAAGAGAGGAGTTGTGGTATTGTATGAGGAAGTCAGGTGTGTCAGAGAAGCATGTGAGGGTGGTGCAGGACATGTATGAGGACAGTGTGACGGCAGTGAAGTGTGCAGTAGGTACGACAGACTGGTTCAGGGTGAAGGTTGGACTGCATCAAGGATCGGCCCTGAGCCCTTTCCTGTTTGCAGTGGTGATGGACAGGTTGACGGACGAGGTCAGACAGGAGTCTCCCTGGACTATGATGTTTGCAGATGATATTGTGATTTGTGGTGAGAGTAGGGAGCAGGTTTAGAAGAGCCTGGAGAGGTGGAGATATGCGCTGGAGAGAAGGGGAATGAAACTCAGTAGGAGTAAGACAGAATACATGTGTGTGAATGAGAGGGAGGGCAGTGGAGTGATGCGGTTGCAGAGAGAAGAGGTGGAGAAGGTGGAGGAGTTCAGGTACCTGGGGTCAACATTGCAAAGTAATGGAGAGTGTGTTAGAGAAGTAAAGAGGAGCGGGTGGAAAAGAGTGACAGGAGTGATTTGTGATAGTAGGGTATCTGCAAGAATGAAAGGGAAAGTTTATAGGACTGTGGTGAGACCTGCGATGTTGTATGGTTTAGAGACAGTGGCATTGAGTAAAAGACAGGAGGTGGAGCTGGAGGTAGCAGAGCTGAAGATGTTAAGGTTTTCGTTGGGAGTGACGATGATGGACAAGATTAGAAATGAGTTTATTAGAGGGACAGCACATGTAGGATGTTTTGGAGTCAAGGTGAGGGTGGCGAGATTGAGATGGTTTGGACATGTATTATATTGGTAGAAGAATGCTGAGGATGGAGCCACCAGGTAGGAGGAAAAGAGGAAGGCCAAGAAGGAGGTTCATGGATGTGGTGAGGGAAGACATGCAGGTAGTTGGTGTGAAAGAGGCAGATGTAGAGGACAGGGGGGTATGGAGACGGATGATCCGCTGTGGCGACCCCTAATGGGAGCAGCCGAAAGAAGAAGATTAATAAAAATATAATTATTAATAATAAAATTAAGTGAAAAAAATGAATAACCTAAAATACTATGGAGTATATATATATATATACAGTGAGGAAAATAAGTATTTGAACACGCTGCTATTTTGCAAATTCTCCCACTTAGAAATCATGGAGGGGTCTGAAATTGTCATTGTAGGTGCATGTCCACTGTGAGAGACATAATCTAAAAAAAAAATCCAGAAAACACACACAAAAAAGCAAAACCCCTCCGAGCATGCGCACTCCGTCTGTGGCGGACGTTTTTGAAAAGGCAGGAAGTTTCCCAGTGATATTGTTGTATTGTTGTATCTTTAACAGTTGCACTTGTTCCGAATGCACTTTGTTTTTATGATAAAACATATTTAATTGTACAACCTTTCAGCAGGCCAGAGAGCCTGTACATTATTATTTAATGTACACATGAGTGCATTTAAGTTAAACATTTAAGACTAAATTTTAATTTATTTTATCCTGTGCATTGTTGCAATGTGCTATAAATAAATATTTTCACAATTTGTAATTGATTCATTCTTTGAAACTTTAATATTAATTTATGCAATTGAAATGCCTTGATTTTAGTAAGTTTAGTACACAGTCATAGCCATAAATGCAATGGTAATAATAATTGCCATAATTTCTTTCGGTGTTTCGGTTTTCGGCCTTGCTTTCCTCCTTTTTCGGTTTTTCGGTTTCAACCAAGAATTTTCATTTCGGTGCATCCCTAATATATATATATATATATATACATACATACATACATACATACATACATACATACACACACACACACACACACACACACACATCACATATATCTTTATATTTTTATATAATTTATACTTTTTATTTATCTACCTTTTTTTTTCTTGCTTTATTTTCCCTCATTCTATTCCCTCATGCTGGACCATCATATAAAGCATTTTACTGCATGTCGTACTCTGTATGTATGTGACAAACAAAATTTGGTTTGATTTGATATATTTAAAAGTGTATTGTGGTTTTTCGTTTATCGCGGGTGTTTTTGGAACGTAACCTCTGTGATAAACGGGGGTTTTACGGTAAATGTTACTATTGTTTCAGTTTGAATGCACGTCTTATATTTTCCTCAATATTTATAAATCAATTGAATATTAGCTTTCATTAGATTTCTGAATATTATTTCTTTCATTTAGCACATTTTAAAAATTCAGCACTGTTTTTGTATTTTTGTAATAAAGATGTAATAATGAGTGTTGTTTCTTTTTTAATCCAATACCTATTTTAAAAACTACAGGTTGATTTATTGATTATTGTAAGTATGATCTAAGCTAGATATCAGTAAAATCCACTATTGGGTGACCTTCACTAACCACAGACCTTCTGACTTCATATGCTATGATTTTTGTTACTGATCAGAATTCTGGTCTTTCTGTTACAGAAGTTTCAGTAAAGCCTTTGCTTGACTAATCTAGCAGCATTTCTTTAACTGACCAGACTTTTAGTCAATGATCCTGTTGTCAAAATCAAAAGTCACCAAAACTCCTCTAAACTTGCAGCTCCTGTCAAAAGTTTGAAGCACCTAGATGTTTAAGGAACATGCATGTTCCTTTTGTTTATATGCAAAAGAGTAGATCAGATTATTTTCATCAAAATGTCAAATTAAACAAAAACATTACGTTTAGGATTGATACGGGTTACAGGTTAGTATATAATGCATCTACTCATCTTATTCAGTGTTTGTAGTTTCCAAAATGGCAAGAAAATTTCAAATTTCTATTTTAAACCCATAGTCTGTAAATAACTATAAAAAAAGGGAGTGAAAAGGTAAAATGTACCACTCCTCAAAAGAAAAAACACCTCAGGGTGCCTTCACAATACAACAAGAAAATGAGCTAAAGAATATATCCAGCTTCTGTAAGTTTTACTTGGAGAGCAAACAGCTGGATTACACGTAAGAATCTCACAATTTAAATCTGTACTACTGTCAATATCTGTACCCTGTTGTGTATCTATACCCATCCCTTACTCCCTTATATATATATATACAGTGGTACCTCGACATACGAGTTTAATTCGTTCCGTAACCTTGCTCGTATGTCAAATTGCTCGTATTTCAAAGCAAATTGCCCCTTTGAAATTAATTGAAATGCCATTAATCCGTTCCAGCCCCCAAAATGCGACCCCAGTTGGTTTTTTTTGTTACGTGTTTTTGAATAAGAAAAATTAATTTATAAATGACAAATATTGTATGAAAACATAATAAAAGAGAATGTAAAGATATAATAAGGTTTTATTCAGTGTATTTTCCTTGGAGATGAGACGACTTGAGCTAACAAAAACGCCGGTGTGTGTGTGTGTGTGAGAGAGTGTGCAGAAAGGGGAAGGGGGGGGGTATGGGTATATTATACAGTAAAAGTAACTCTTTATGAACATGCACATCTTAGCTAAAAAACGATAAAAAAACTAGATGTTTCCAAACTTTGGACAGGCTCTATACAGGCTCAGAATGGTCATGATTTCAAATCTATTTGTTATAACAGACCTACACCTGTGCATGCCCTTCGTCTTCCTCTCACTAATTCACTGTACGATCATAAAACTCTCTCTTCATCTCTCTATTAATGACACAAATTCTCAATCCATCTCTCTATCAAACTACATGTAGTACACTGACTCTCTAATTGAGTTTATTCTCTGATATAGATCTCTACAGGTATCTCTCTCACTTTCTGTCTTTCTACTAATTAAAACACTCAGTCACTCAGTCAGTCAGTCAGTCAGTCAGTAACCCTTTCATTTGATCTGTTTTTCAACTTTAACTATCTTTATTTATGGAAAAGTTTCAAACTTTCCGACTTTCTCTGTCGTGCCAACATCAAATTTGTACAAAAATAAAAACAAAGAATAAAAATCAACTTGTCCTTATGCGGTCTTAGAAGTAGGTCAATAAAACATTAGATGAAAAACACCACATGATAATATTTATCTGTACAAAAATCAAGCCGTAATGAAAAGACATTGCGTGAAAATCTCATTACACCTTATGATGCTCTGTGAGTTGTTTTTGTTTATTTATTGTGTTTTGTTTTCACCAAATGTGGTGCTGTGCATTAAGGCCAAACATCTTCAATTTAGTCTCCTCTGTCCAAAAGACATTGTTTCAGAAGTCTTGTAGTTTGTTCAGATGCGACTTTGCAAACCAAAGCCATGCTGGTTTTCATTCTAAACAAACCCAAACCCCTTTGTGGAAAAGACTGAATACCCCTTTTCACACATGGATTTTCACTCATGGCTTTTCCATTTTGGCTTAAAAAATAAATAATGACAGATTTATATGTCATGTGTTGTTAAGAATCAGAAGATATCCTGATGCACGAAACCATAGAATTTAGTACATTCATCATTTTCCATGACTGTAGATAAAACTAGTTGTCATTACTTAATAATGTAGTTGTAATAAAAATAATAATGTGGTTCTAAACTACAGCAAGTTAAAAGATGTGTGTATCCCATCACTCACCACAGCTGTCCAATATTAACTATCGAGTGATACAGGATCCACAGCAGTGTCATGATAATCATGTTGGCTGTCCCTAATAAGAAGACAAAGCCAGAAAGTGCCAATCCGACCAGGGCTATGGCATCTAGGTTGCCATTCATGTCTTCCCAGTCCATGAACCATAAAATGGTGGGAGCATAGGAGAGAGCAGCCAAGCCGATCTTACCACCCACATATCGTTTAACACTACGCAGGTAGTCTCTGCTGGGTGTGAGACCTTTCTCTCCAATCAGCTGCTTGTTCTGGTTGTAAGCCACAGTAAAGGCAACAACTAGAAAAAGAAGAAAATGCAATAAAGGTTCTGTTGAATCTTTGTTGAAAAAATACTTTATATTATACAATAGAATTTGATTTTATATATATATATATATATATATACACATATATTAGGGATGCCACAATTCTCAATATAATATTGAACAGTTCGGTACTACATCCACGGTTCAATACGCGCGTGTGAATTGCGTTTTTTTCGGTTTTACGTTTAAATAATTTGTGCTTTTTTTTTCTCTCCAAATTGACTGTTTGTGTGCCTGTAAGTCTACGAGCTGAGATGAGGAAACTCCTCCCCGCGAGTAAATGTTCAATCACTATGCTCTACAGTTAGGGGGCACTGAACCATTATTCCACACTTTAACATGGCGAGCGGTGGTGAAGTGAGGCTACAGTACGAGGAGGCGCCGGCGTCTTTTAAATCTGTGGTGTGGTGACATTTCGGTTTTGCTGATGAGTCTAATGCAGAGGAAGAAAAAACGGTAAACAAAAAAATGACTGTCTGCAAGCATTGTTTTACACGTGTAGCCTACTCAAACGGAAACACTTCCAATATGATTGCGCCATCACCCAGCAATATCAACGTCTGAAGGCAGGAAAGCAGAGCAGGTAATAAAGTCCTCCAAAAAACAACCGTCCCTTTGCTGAATCCTTCCAGCATACATACCCAACTGGTTCCGAGAGACACATGAAAATAACACAGGCAGTGGGGGGGTTCATTGCCAAAGATTTGCAGCCGTTTTCGGTGATTGGAGATGCGGGCTTTTGTCATCTTATAAAAACACTCGATCCGCGTTACATTTCAGCACCGATATAATTCCCGACCTCTATAAAAAAGACTTGCAACAGTATTGTGTAGGAATTGGCTCAAGCACAGAGCCTTGCTCTGACCACAGATGGTTGGACCTCGCGGGCAACCGTGAGTTACCTTACTGTAACTGTTTATTACATGTCGGATTGGGAAATGAAAAGCGCTGTACTCCAAGTCATACAAGCGCTCATTTGGCAGAAGAGTTGACAAACGCAGTGAATACATGGAAGTTGAGGAGGCCAAATATGTTTAGGAATTTGTGTTCCTCAGTTTGTACATGGGACACCAGCAGCTGTGAGATGTCAGTGTTAATTTAAAAATATATTTATTTATATTATACAAAACACTAGGAAATAGTGGACTTGACTTTGCTTTTAAGTAAAATAAAGGAGTATTGCAATAAATCGTTTTTTTTGTTTCTTTTTAACCTCTGTTCCTATTGCCTAAGCATAGAATAACAAAAAACACTTTTATGTGTTAAGCCATCAGAACCGAACCGAACCGAAAACCGTGGTTAAAAACCAAGGTATGTATTGAACCGTGGGCTAACTGTATTGTTGCATCCCTAATATATATATATATATAAATAAAAGGGCTGTCAAAATTAATTCACATGCAAATTAATTTTAACACCACTAATTTTATTAACGTGTGATTAATGCGGCGTGCATTTCTGGGACCATTTTCATAAAAAATATAAATAAATGTATAATTTTTAAAACACCATAATTAATTAATTACATAAAAACGTTTTCAAGAATATTTAGTTTTTTTATGCTATATGTTAGTTTTGGTTTCACGAATAATAAACACAAACACACATTTGCATAAAGCATCCGTGTTTCTCCATATCCATGTTGATTAGAGTATAAAAACCTGAAAAGTATTAATATAAAGTACATTTAGAACAGTTTAAAATGTTAACTCGTGTATATATATACACACACACACACACACACACACACACACACACACACACACCAACCATGAACCATGTTATGAAATTTTAAAATAATGAGAGGTGAAATGAACAACACGTGCAAACAAAAAGTTATAACAAAATGTTCACAGTATTTACTCACAGTAAATGAAAGCGATGGACCTCAGCAGCAGGATCCTGGTCAGCCAGTATGTCCCTGTTCTCACCCGAACCTCCTCTTTTATGTCGTTTTTCTCGTTCTGTTGAACTGTTTCACTTTTGCTGTCTTCTGACTTTTTGAAAGAACTAAGAGTTTCGCCTTTGTGTCTTCTTCTCAAACTGCTTTCTGCACACTCCAAGTTTTTACACTCCGCCATACTGTCGCACTGTGTGCGCATGCGTGCAGGTCAAACTGCAACTCAATTTCGCGTGCGATTCTTCATGTTACATTATAATAATCAAACCGCATTTCGCCACCTACTGGGGTGGAGGGAAAAATGAAACGGAGTGGAATGAAGTGGAGTGGAGTGTGATGGAGAGAGGTGAAGTGGAATGGAGTAAACTGGAGTGAGGTGGAGTGGGGTGGAGTGAGTTGGAGTGGGCTGGAGTGAGTTGGAGTGGAATGGGGTAAACTGGAGTGAGGTGGAGTGGGGTGGAGTGAGTTGGAGTGGGGTGGAGTGAGTTGGAGTGGGGTGGAGTGAGTTGGAGTGGAATGGGGTGAAGTGGAATGGGAAGGGGTGAGGTGGAGTGAGCTGGAGTGTAATAGAGTGGGATGGAATGAGGTGGAGTGGAATTGAATGAGGTGGAGTGAATTAGAGTGGGAGGGAGTGTGATAGAGTGAGGTGAAGTAGGGTGGAGTGAGTTGGAGTGGGGTGAAGTAAGTTGAAGTGGGGTGGAGTGACTTGGCGTGGGATAAAGTGGGGTGGAATGGGATGGAGTGGTGGAGTAGGGTGGAATAGGATGGAGTGGTGGAGTATGGTGGAATAGGATGGAGTGGTGGAGTAGGGTGGAATAGGATGGAGTGATGGAGTATGGTGGAATAGGATGGAGTGGTGGAGTATGGTGAAATAGGATGGAGTGGTGGAGTATGGTGGAATAGGATGAAGTGGTGGAGTAGGGTGGAATAGGATGGAGTGGTGGAGTAGGGTGGAATAGGATGGAGTGGTGGAGTAGGGTGGAATAGGATGGAGTGGTGGAGTATGGTGGAATGGGATGGAGTGGTGGAGTATGGTGGAATAGGATAGAGTGGTGGAGTAGGGTGGAATAGGATGGAGTGGTGGAGTATGGTGGAATAGGATGGAGTGGTGGAGTAGGGTGGAATAGGATGGAGTGGTGGAGTAGGGTGGAATAGGATGGAGTGGTGGAGTATGGTGGAATAGGATGGAGTGGTGGAGTAGGGTGGAATAGGATGGAGTGGTGGAGTAGGGTGGAATAGGATGGAGTGGTGGAGTAGGGTGGAATAGGATGGAGTGGTGGAGTATGGTGGAATAGGATGGAGTGGTGGAGTAGGGTGGAATAGGATGGAGTGGTGGAGTATGGTGGAATGGGATGGAGTGGTGGAGTATGGTGGAATAGGATGGAGTGGTGGAGTAGGGTGGAATAGGATGGAGTGGTGGAGTAGGGTGGAATAGGATGGAGTGGTGGAGTATGGTGGAAAAGGATGGAGTGGTGGAGTAGGGTGGAATAGGATGGAGTGGTGGAGTAGGGTGGAATAGGATGGAGTGGTGTGAAATAGGATGGAGTGGTACTGAATAGGATTTGGACTCTACTTAATGGCAACAGTCTGCTACATTGACTCAGGACTACAGTTTGCTTTGAGTCTGGTTTCTCTCAAGGTTCTTCTTCTTTATGCCATCTCGGGGAGTTTTTTTTCTTGCCACAGTCACCACCGGCCAGGGACAAACTTACACTTATAAAGAGCATCTTATTCATTTTTATCACCACATTATCTGTAAAGCTGCTTCGAGACAATGTTTATTGTTAAAAGCGCAATACAATTAAAAATTAATTGAATTGATTTGAATTGATGGACTGGTGGAGTGGTGTGGAATAGGATGAAGTGGTGGAGTGGTGTGGAATAGGATGAAGTGGTGCAGTGGTGTGGCTTTCTTTTCTACACAAAGTAAGAAGCAATCTTCTGATGAAGTACATGTATAGGGGTGAGTATGATCCTATTGCATGACAATCAAATGTCAATCACTATCACTTGTTGAGCAGATAAATTCTGTTGTGTGTCGGTGTGGGGGTCACGGGTGGTGCATATTTTCCTCCTGCTGTACATTTATTTAGCAGCTGCACAACTTGTTTTTATTCCATTTCCTCCACTGGCTTTCTGTAGCTGACCACATCAGATTTAAAATACTAATTAGATTAGATTAGATTCCACTTTATTGTCATTGTGTAAGGTAAATGTATAGAGCCAATGAAATGCAGTGAACATCTAACCAGAAGTGGCTTATTTACAATAGATATCAGTAGATAAATAGGGTATGAGGTCCATACATACAGGAGTGAGGGTGATTAATGTACAGAAAAGTGCAGTAGGTAAAAATATATGGTAAATATACAATTAAATCAAATCAAATCAAATCAAATTTTATTTGTCACATACACATACATACAGGGTACTACATGCAGTGAAATGCGTTTTACGATTGTCCGGCATGAGGAAATAAAATGGAGTGAAAAAATAAAACAAAGAAAAAGAAGGCAGATAAATAAGTATAAAAACTATATAAAAGTAAGAATATCTAAAAGATATATATATATATATATATAACCCAGCCATTAGGGAGGCACAAGCCAGTGCATTCTTAATGCCGGTCCCAAGCCCGGGTAAATGGGGAGGGTTGCGTTAGGAAGGGCATCCAGCGTAAAACATGTGCCAAATCAAATATGCGGATCACAAATGAGAATTTCATACCGGATCGGTCGAGGCCCGGGTTAACAACGACCGCCACAGGTATCGTTAGCCGACAGGGTACCGGTGGAAATTGGGCTACTGTTGGCCGAAGGAGGAAAAGGAGAGGAGGAAGACGTCTACAGAGACGGCAGGGAAAGGAGCAGTGTAGGAGAGTGGAGGTTCGGGTTGGTACTTTAAATGTTGGTACTATGATGGGTAAAGGGAGAGAAGTTGCTGATATGATGGAGAGGAGAAAGGTAGATATGCTGTGTGTTCAGGAGACCAAGTGGTAAGGGAGTAAGGCCAGGAACATTGGAGGTGGATTTAAACTGTTTTATCATGGTGTGGATGGAAAGAGAAATGGTGTAGGGGTGATTCTGAAGGAAGAGTACAGTAAGAGTGTAGTGGAGGTGAAGAGAGTTTCTGATAGGGTGATGATCGTGAAGGTGGAAGTTGAAGGGATGATGATAAATGTCATCAGTGCCTATGCTACACAAGTTGGCTGTGAGATGGAGGAGAAAGAAAGATTCTGGAGTGAATTAGATGAAGTGGTAGATGGTGTACCTAGGAAAGAACGGTTGGTGATTGAGGCGGACTTTAATGGGCATGTAGGTGAAGGGAACAGAGGTGACGAGGAGGTGATGGGTAGGTATGGTTTTAAGGAGAGGAATGTGGAAGGGCAGATGGTGGTAGATTTTGCTAAAAGGATGGAAATGGCAGTGGTGAACACTTATTTTAAGAAGAAGGAGGATCATAGGGTGACGTATAAGAGTGGAGGAAGGTGCACACAGGTGGACTATGTGCTATGCAGGAGATGAAACCTGAAGGAGATTGGCGACTGTAAGGTGTTGGCAGGGGACAGTGTAGCTAGATAGCATAGGATGGTGGTCTGTAGGATGGTTTTGGAGGCGAAGAAGAAGAGGAGGAGAGTGAGGACTGAAAGAAGAATAAGATGGTGGAAACTAAAGGAGGAAGGGTGTAGTGTGAGGTTCAGGGAAGAGGTCAGAGAGAGGCTCAGTGGTGTTACGGAGGTGTTGGATGATTGGGCAACTACTGCAGGGGTGATGAGGGAGGCAGCTAGAAAAGTACTTGGTGTGACATCTGGAAATAGAAAGGAAGACAAGGAGACGTGGTGGTGGAATGAGGAAGTGCAGGAGAGCATAAGGAGAAAGAGGTTGGCAAAACAGAAGTGGGATAGACAGAGTGATGAGAAAAGTAGGCAGGAGTACAAGGAGATGCGGCAGCAGGTTAAGAGGGATGTGGCGAAAGCCAAGGAAAAGGCATATGAGGAGCTGTATGAGAGGTTGGACACTAAGGAAGGAGAAAAGGATTTGTACCGATTGGCCAGGCAGAGGGACCGAGCTGGAAAGGATGTACTGCAAGTTAGAGCAGTAAAGGATGGAGAGGGAAATGTGTTGACTAGTGAGGAGAGTGTGTTGAGACGGTGGAGGGAGTATTTTGAGCAGCTGATGAATGAGGAAATCAGAGAGAGAGAAGGTTGGATGATGTGGAGTTGGTGAAGCAGGATGTAGATAGGATTAGTAAGGAGGAAGTAAGAGCAGCGATTAAGAGGATGAAGAGTGGAAAGTCGGTTGGACCAGATGACATACCGGTAGAAGCGTGGAGATGTTTAGGAGAGATGGCAGTGGAGTTTTTGACCAGATTGTTTAACAGGATTTTGGAAGGTGAGAAGATGCCTGAGGAATGGAGAAGAAGTGTGCTGGTACCGATCTTTAAGCATAAAGGAGATGTGCAGACCTGCAGTAACTACAGGGGTATTAAGTTGATCAGTCACACCATGAAGTTATGGGAAAGAGTAGTGGAAGCCAGGCTGAGAGAAGAGGTGACCATCTGTGAGCAACAGTATGGTTTCATGCCGAGGAAGAGCACCACAGATGCCTTATTTGCTTTGAGAATGTTGATGGAGAAGTATAGAGAAGGACAGAAGGAATTGCATTGTGTATTTGTGGATTTAGAGAAGGCGTACGACAGGGTGCCAAGAGAGGAGTTGTGGTATTGTATGAGGAAGTCAGGTGTGTCAGAGAAGTATGTGAGGGTGGTGCAGGACATGTATGAGGACAGTGTGACGGCAGTGAAGTGTGCAGTAGGTACGACAGACTGGTTTAGAGTGAAGGTTGGACTGCATCAAGGATCGGCCCTGAGCCCTTTCCTGTTTGCAGTGGTGATGGACAGGTTGACGGACGAGGTCAGACAGGAGTCTCCCTGGACTATGATGTTTGCGGATGATATTGTGATTTGTTGTGAGAGTAGGGAGCAGGTTGAGAAGAGCCTGGAGAGGTGGTGTAGAGTGTCCATAAGTGTCCATGTGCGGAATGGTGTGGTGTAAAGTGTCCATAAGTGTCCGTGTGCGGAATGGTAAGGTGTAAAGTGTCCGTGTGCGAAATGGTGTGGTATAAAAATATAAAATGAAAAGTGACAAATCCAGTGTGTAAAGTGTCAAAGCATGAAAAGTGATATATGTGCAGGGAAAAAAAAAGGTCTGATGATGCAGAGAGTGGGCCAGTTTTTTTTTTTTTTAGATCCTGGGTGTCTCCTGGTTTAAACTCCGAATGGCCTGCGGGAAGAAGCTCCTCCTCATTCTCTCTGTGTTTGAGACCATGGGGATGGCTGAGGTCCTTCACAATCTTCCTAGCTCTGGTCCGGCACCGCGTGCTGTAGATGTCCTGCAGGTTAGGGAGCTCGGTGTGGATGGTACGTTCAGCTGAACGCACCACCCTCTGAAGGGCCTCGTCTGTCCTGCATGGTGCTGTTCCCGAACCAGGAAGTGATGCTTCCCGTCAGAACGCTCTCAATGGTGCAAGTGTAGAAATTCTTTAGCACCTGAGAGGGTAGTTTAAAGTCCCTTAAGCGTCTCAGATGCTACAGACGCTGCCGGGCCTTCTTCACCAGGGTGTTGATGTGACAGGACCAAGACAGGTCCTGTGTGATGTGAACACCTAGGTATACAATATACAATATACAATATACTGTGCAAAGATTATGCATAGACAGACATGTCAGAAAATATTGTACTCAGTGACATGATATAGTTATGTACAAGTATGAATGTGTGTATAATACAGTATATACAGTATAAATATGGGTGGAATGTACAGTAGTGCAATTGTGAGTTCTGGATGGTGTGGAATGAAATGTATAGTGGATAAGCAGTGCAAAATACACAGAAGTAACAATGCAGTTAGAAACAGCTGTTCAGTGCAGTAACAGCCACAGGAAAGAAACTATTCTTGTCTGTTTGTGCGGCTCTGAGGCACCTGTAGTGTCTGCCCCAATTGGAGAAGGGTGAATAATCCATGGTTGGGGTGAGAGGGAACTTTGATGTTCTCCCTTTGCAAACAGCGCTTATTGTAAATGTTATCCAAGGTGGGAAGCTGAGTGATTCATTGAGCAGTTTTCACCACCCTCTAAAGGGCTTTACAGTCCGAAGCAGTGCAGCTGCAGTACCACACTGAGATGCTGTCAATGGAACAGTGGTAAAAGTCCTCTAGAATCCTGTAGCACAGACAGTATTTTTAAGTCTCCTCAGAAAAAACAGACGCTGTTGTGCCTTCCTGATCAGAATACAAGAGTTCAGAGACCAGGTGAGATCCTCAGAGATGTGGACTCTAAGGAATTTAAAGCTGAGTACACGCTCAACAGCAGCTCTGTTGATGTGAATGGAAGTGTGAGTGTGATTGCTGACTCGTCTATAATCCTCAATGATCTCTTTCGTCTTCTTGGTGTTGAGTTTCAGGTTATTGTCCTCACACCATGTTACCAGGTGCCAGATCTCCTCCCTGTAAGCCGTCTCATCATTACCTCTGATCAGACCTACAACCATGGTGTCGTCTGCAAACTTAACAATGCTGTTTAAGGTGTAGGCAGGTATGTAGTCAAAGGTGAAAAGGGAGTATCAACCCACTTAAATAAGAAACCTGACCTTGACCTATGTCAGCTGTCCAACTACAGGCCAATATCGAACCTCCCCTTTATATCCAAGATTTTAGAAAAGGTTGTAGCACAGCAGTTCTGCTCACATCTACTTATGCATAACATTTTTAAAATGTATCAGTCAGGATTTCGGCCTTATCAGAGCACAAAAACGGCGCTAGTTAAGGTGGTAAATGACCTGTTATTGGCCTCAGGGTTTTGTCTCTTTACTTGTTTTGCTCGACCTTAGTGCAGCTTTTGACACCATTGATCACACTATACTACTTGCTAGACTTAAGAATGTTGTTGGAATAAAGGGAACAGCTCTATCCTGGCTCAGGTCTTATTTGACTGATCGCTATCAGTTTGTTGATGTAAATGGTGAGTTCTCCACACTCTCTGAGGTAAAGTTTGGTGTTCCGCAAGGATTTGTCTTAGGCCCACTGATTTTCTCTTTATATTTTCTCTGGGTAAAATTATACATAAACATGGGATTCGCTTCCATTGCTATGCCGATGATACACAGCTGTATATTTCAGCAAAGCCAGATGAGAGAGATCAACTTAACAATGTTGAGGAGTGTGTAAAGGACATTAGACAGTGGATGCTTGATAACTTTCTTCTGCTCAACTCAGATAAGACGGAAGTACTTTTACTAGGACCACATGCAGCTAGAAGTAAACTTTCTAATTACATAGAATCTCTGGATGGTGTTTCTGTTTCAGCGTGTACAGCATTTAAAAACCTTGGTGTGATTATGGACCAGAGTCTTTCCTTTGAGGCTCACGTGAATATTATTACCAGGATCGCCTTCTTTCCTCTTTTATATATATATATATATATATATATATATATATATATATATATATATATATATATATATATATAATTTTATAAATATTGCTAAAATTTGAAATATGATGTCGTTACAGAATGCAGCAGCAAGAGTCCTCACTAAATCTAGGAAATATATATTTTTTTATAATTCAACTTTTTTTATTGTTCAACAGTCCAAACTTCAAAGTACATCAACACGGCATTTAGTATTTATCTTTGCTATTACACATTCAGCCACTAGTCACCAGTGTTGGGCAACGTTACTTTTTAAAGTAATGCATTACAATATTGAGTTACTCCCCAAAAAAGTAACTAATTACGTTACTTAGTTACTTTTTATGGAAAGTAACGCGTTATATTACTTTTGCGTTACTTTTGCGTTACTTGTATCTCTTTCATGCCTTACAGGTGTAACAGGTGTAATATAGATAATTGCCATTAAGAAATCAGTTATATTAGGGCAAAAGACATTTCTTAAACATTTAAAATGCTTAATAACTTCTTAGAGAACAATAAGATGATAGACTAAATTTTGACCACAAGGCTGAACACTTTCCAGTCGCTCTTCTGTACACTGCTTTGCAATCTGCCTTCGCCGTCAGGAATGTAACTATCGTTCGTGTATATAAGGTTGAGGGTGTGGGCTGCACACCGGTGATGTGGAGGGAGAACATACCTTTCGCTGTCATCACGTAAAACTTTGTGCAATTCCGTAAATATGACCTCGTCCTCGTCTACATCATTCTCTGCTTCATCATCAAGTCAAGTCAAGTCAAGTCAAGTCAGGTTTATTTGTATAGCGCTTTTCACAACAGACATTGTCTCAAAGCAGCTTTACACAAATCAACAGTTAAGGTGAATGGTGTGTGTTTATCCCTGATGAGCAGCCGTGGGGACTGTGGCAAGGAAAAACTCCCTTTAGATGTTATGAGGAAGAAACCTTGAGAGGAACCAGACTCAAAAAGGGAACCCATCCTCATTTTGGGTGACATCAAGAGTTTGATCATAAATCTTTCAACAATACAGAACACTGGAGAGTGAGAACTAACATGATTACTGGAGTATAAGATTATAAGTGATGTTCTTTCTACAGTCTTATACAGTCTATATGGTTAGTAGCTCCTAGTTTTAAGAGCTCAACATTTGTGATCATCACAGATCCTGCATCAGCTTCTCCATGCCAGAGCCTTTAAACACTCCAGGAGGTCCAATGTCAAACTCCACACATGTAGCGGGATCCAAATGGCACTGGTACGTCTCTAGATGGTTCGGGATGTTTGTGAGTTCGGCATCTACTTCTTCAAAGGTCCGTAATCATCAAGATGGTGGGAGGTGACTGGAGCTGGCCAAACCTCAGGGTGTCTCGGGATGGGGAGAGAAAGAGAAGCAGTGGAGAGAAATTAGCGTAGCTGCTGTTCATGATATTAACAGCACAAGTTGATATTGTGATGTGATCAGATGTTCTGGAGCACAAGGTTATGATTGTAATGTGTGTTATGTGTAGGCTTTGCTAAAAAGATATGTTTTTAATCTGCACTTAAACTGGGTGAGTGTGTCTGAGCCCCGAACACTGTCAGGAAGACTATTCCAGAGTTTAGGAGCTAAATGTGAAAAAGCTCTACCACCTTTAGTGGACTTTGCTATTCTAGGAACTACTAGAAGCCCAGAGTTTTGAGATCTCAGGGAGCGTGGCGGATTGTCTTCTTCTTCTTCTTCTTCTTTCGGCTGCTCCCATTAGGGGTCGCCACAGCGGATCATCCGTCTCCATACCACCCTGTCCTCTACATCTGCCTCTTTTACACCAACTACCTGCATGTCTTCCCTCACCACATCCATGAACCTCCTTCTTGGCCTTCCTCTTTTCCTCCTACCTGGTGGCTCCATCCTCAGCATTCTTCTACCAATATAATTCATGTCCCTCCTCTGCACATGTCCAAACCATCTCAATCTCGCCTCCCTCACCTTGTCACCAAAACATCCTACATGCGCTGTCCCTCTAATAAACTCATTTCTAATCTTATCCATCCTCGTCACTCCCAACGAAAACCTCAACATCTTCAGCTCTGCTACCTCCAGCTCCACCTCCTGTCTTTTACTCAATGCCACTGTCTCTAAACCATACAACATCGCAGGTCTCACCACAGTCCTATAAACTTTCCCTTTCAATTTTGCAGATACCCTACTATCACAAATCACTCCTGTCACTCTTCTCCTCCCACTCCACCCTGCCTGCACTCTTTTCTTCACTTCTCTAACACACTCGCCATTACTTTGCACTGTTGACCCCAGGTACCTGAATTCCTCCACCTTCTGAAGCTCTTCTCCCTGCAACCGCACCACTCCACTGCCCTCCCTCTCATTCACACACATGTATTCTGTCTTACTCCTACTGAGTTTCATTCCCCTTCTCTCCAGCGCATATCTCCACCTCTCCAGGCTCTTCTCAACCTGCTCCCTACTCTCACAACAAATCACAATATCATCTGCAAACATCATAGTCCAGGGAGACTCCTGACTGACCTCGTCCGTCAACCTGTCCATCACCACTGCAAACAGGAAAGGGCTCAGGGCCGATCCTTGATGCAGTCCAACCTTCACCCTAAACCAGTCTGTCGTACCTACTGCACACTTCACTGCCGTCACACTGTCCTCATACATGTCCTGCACCACCCTCACATACTTCTCTGACACACCTGACTTCCTCATACAATACCACAACTCCTCCTTTGGCACCCTGTCGTACACCTTCTCTAAATCCACAAATACACAATGCAATTCCTTCTGTCCTTCTCTATACTTCTCCATCAACATTCTCAAAGCAAATAAGGCATCTGTGGTGCTCTTCCTCGGCATGAAACCATACTGTTGCTCACAGATGGTCACCTCTTCTCTCAGCCTGGCTTCCACTACTCTTTCCCATAACTTCATGGTGTGTCTGATCAACTTAATACCCCTGTAGTTACTGCAGGTCTGCACATCTCCTTTATGCTTAAAGATCGGTACCAGCACACTTCTTCTCCATTCCTCAGGCATCTTCTCACCTTCCAAAATCCTGTTAAACAATCTGGTCAAAAACTCCACTGCCATCTCTCCTAAACATCTCCACGCTTCTACCGGTATGTCATCTGGTCCAACAGACTTTCCACTCTTCATCCTCTTAATCGCTGCTCTCACTTCCTCCTTACTAATCCTATCTACATCCTGCTTCACCAACTCCACATCATCCAACCTTCTCTCTCTCTGATTTTCCTCATTCATCAGCTGCTCAAAATACTCCCTCCACCTTCTCAACACACTCTCCTCACTAGTCAACACATTTCCCTCTCCATCCTTTACTGCTCTAACTTGCAGTACATCCTTTCCAGCTCGGTCCCTCTGCCTGGCCAATCGGTATAAATCCTTTTCTCCTTCCTTAGTGTCCAACCTCTCATACAGCTCCTCATATGCCTTTTCCTTGGCTTTCGCCACATCCCTCTTAACCTGCTGCCGCATCTCCTTGTACTCCTGCCTACTTTTCTCATCACTCTGTCTATCCCACTTCTGTTTTGCCAACCTCTTTCTCCTTATGCTCTCCTGCACTTCCTCATTCCACCACCACGTCTCCTTGTCTTCCTTTCTATTTCCAGATGTCACACCAAGTACTTTCCTAGCTGCCTCCCTCATCACTCCTGCAGTAGTTGCCCAATCATCCAACACCTCCTTAACACCACTGAGCCTCTCTCTGACCTCTTCCCTGAACCTCACACTACACTCTTCCTCCTTCAGTTTCCACCATCTTTTTCTTCTTTCAATCCTCACTCTCCTCCTCTTCTTCTTCGCCTCCAAAACCATCCTACAGACCACCATCCTATGCTGTCTAGCTACACCGTCCCCTGCCAACACCTTACAGTCGCCAATCTCCGTCAGGTTGCATCTCCTGCATAGCACATAGTCCACCTGTGTGCACCTTCCTCCACTCTTATACGTCACCCTATGATCCTCCTTCTTCTTAAAATAAGTGTTCACCACTGCCATTTCCATCCTTTTAGCAAAATCTACCACCATCTGCCCTTCCACATTCCTCATCTTAAAACCATACCTACCCATCACCTCCTTGTCACCTCTGTTCCCTTCACCTACATGCCCATTAAAGTCCGCCCCAATCACCAACCGTTCTTTCCTAGGTACACCATCTACCACTTCATCTAATTCACTCCAGAATCTTTCTTTCTCCTCCATCTCACAGCCAACTTGTGGAGCATAGGCACTGATGACATTTATCATCATCCCTTCAACTTCCACCTTCACGATCATCACCCTATCAGAAACTCTCTTCACCTCCACTACACTCTTACTGTACTCTTCCTTCAGAATCACCCCTACACCATTTCTCTTTCCATCCACACCATGATGAAACAGTTTAAATCCACCTCCAATGTTCCTGGCCTTACTCCCTTTCCACTTGGTCTCCTGAACACACAGGTCAAGTCAAGTCAAGTCAAGTCAAGTTTATTTGTATAGCGCTTTTCACAACAGACATTGTCTCAAAGCAGCTTTACACAAATCAACAGTGAAGGTGAATGGTGTGAATTTGTCCCTGATGAGCAAGCCGTGGCGACTGTGGCAAGGAAAAACTCCCTTAGATGTTATGAGGAAGAAACCTTGAGAGGAACCAGACTCAAAAGGGAAACCCATCCTCATTTTGGGTGACATCAAGAGTTTGATCATAAATCTTTCAACAATACAGAACACTGGAGAGTGAGAGCTAACATGAGCACTGGAGTATAAGATTATAAGTGATGTTCTTTCTGCAGTCTTATACAGTCTATATGGTTAGTAGCTCCGAGTTTTATGAGCTCAGCATTTGTGATCACCACAGATCCAGCATCAGCTTCTCCATGCCAGAGCCTTTAACACTCCAGGAGGTCCAATGCCAAACTCCACACATGTAGCGGGATCCAAATGGCACTGGTACGTCTCTAGATGGTTCGGGATGTTTGCGAGTTCGGCATCTACTTCTTCAAAGGTCCGTAATCATCACGAGGTGGGAGGTGACTGGAGCTGGCCAAACCTCAGGGTGTCTCGGGATGGGGAGAGAAAGAGAAGCAGTGGAGAGGAATTAGCGTAGCTGCTGTTCATGATATTAACAGCACAAGTTGATAATGTGCATGTGATCAGATGTTCTGGAGCACAAGGTTATGATGTGATGTGTGTTATGTGTAGGCTTTGCTAAAAAGATATGTTTTTAATCTACACTTAAACTGGGTGAGTGTGTCTGAGCCCCGAACACCGTCAGGAAGACTATTCCAGAGTTTAGGAGCTAAATGTGAAAAAGCTCTACCACCTTTAGTGGACTTTGCTATTCTAGGAACTACTAGAAGCCCAGAGTTTTGAGATCTCAGGGAGCGTGGCGGATTGTAGCGAGTTAAAAGACTGGATAGATATATGGGAGCCAAACCATTTAGTGCTTTATAAGTGAGAAGTAATAGTTTGTAGTCTATTCGAAACTTAACAGGAAGCATATCACAGCATATCTACCTTTCTCTTCTCCATCATATCAGCTACTTCTCTCCCTTTACCCGTCATAGTACCAACATTTAAAGTACCAACCCGAACCTCCACTCTCCTACACTGCTCCTTTCCCTGCCGTCTCTGTAGACGTCTTCCTCCTCTCCTTTTCCTCCTTCGGCCAACAGTAGCCCAATTTCCACCGGTACCCTGTCGGCTAACGATACCTGTGGCGGTCGTTGTTAACCCGGGCCTCGACCGATCCGGTATGAAATTCTCATTTGTGATCCGCATATTTGATTTGGCACATGTTTTACGCTGGATGCCCTTCCTAACGCAACCCTCCCCATTTACCCGGGCTTGGGACCGGCACTAAGAATGCACTGGCTTGTGCCTCCCTAATGGCTGGGTTAGGGAGCGTGGTGGATTGTAGCGAGTTAAAAGACTGGATAGATACATGGGAGCCAAACCATTTAGTGCTTTATAGGTGAGTCGTAGTAGTTTGTAGTCTATTCGAAACTTAACAGGAAGCCAATGTAGGGACGATAAGATCATCAGCTTGAAACTTTCTGAACGCTTTTACAAAGTTCACGCTATTATCAGTGACCGTGGCAGTTTATCTTCCCACAAAGAGCAAATGAGCTGTGAATTTGCTCTCTGTCTCCGCTGCGATGGCATCGTACATGTGTCTCCCACGGAAAACCTTTATTCTGAGCAGTCAATAGAGCTGCAGTGGTGGAAAGGTGGACAAAGTACACAGCTTCAGTACTTGAGTAAAAGTAAAAGTACCCCTTGCTAAATTTTACTCAAGTACAAGTAAAAGTACTACAGTCAGATGTCTACTTAAGTAAAAGTACATAAGTACTTGTTTTTAAAAGTACTTGAGTATAAAGAGTACAAGAGTAAATTTTCTAAATATTGCATTACTACTGCCACAGTGCTTACATTTATGTACAGAAACGTCCTACATGGAGTTATGAAAAATGTTAATGTTAATACCTTGGAGAATGTAAAAGGAATTCAAAGTAAAATCAAGTCATTTTCATCTTTTGACCATGTTGCTTTATTTAACATTTCTCACTTGCACACAAGGCAATAGAACAATGGCAACGCTCCGACAAACCTCGGCTAGAGTTTTAATGGATTTTTTTTTTCACCCACATTTAAACCTGACTGTGTAAAACCGACCGCTTACTCAAGAACATCAAAGCAAATGCTCAGCTTACATTAATGTGTAATATCAGAAAAGAAAATGTGAGTTTCTCTGATGAAAATACAATCAAATCAATAAACCTAAACCAGCAAAGAAGGCAATATAGCAATGTTGTAACACACCTCTGAACCTGACCGTGTTATACACAAAGCATAGAGCAAAGAAGAGAAAATAATAATGATTAAAGAAAATCAGCTAATTAGCTGTGTTTAGGTCAACAAACAAAGAAGGAAAAATAAAATTCAGCTCATTTGAGTGACAGTATTAAGCCCCTTCCTCTCACATTGACTTACAGGCAAAGGCAGGAGAAAAAACTTTCAGCTGAATAACACCATTCTCACACACACAATCTATGTGTGACAACTCTCTCTCTCTCTCTGTGTGTGTGTGTACTGTACTTCAATTCAATCAAATATCATGAAGTCCTTGTTCAACTTGAGGAGAAGTTGGTTCTCAAAATTCTGTGAATGAATTGATCCCCTTCTTGGGGTGAAAAGCAAACCTGCTATGCTAAAAAGCCTTTCACATGCTGCTGAAGCTGGCAGGGCTGTGTTGAGCTTTAGTGAGAGGTTACGCACAGCTGGATAGGGGGGCAGTGTATTTACTCCTTCAGCTGTAGCGGCTAGGTATCCATCAAGTTGTTTACTTATCTCATGGGAATGCGTCTGCTTGACATTGGTGAAGAAGTCATCTTCATCAGAAGAGGTTGATGTGGTATCAGGAGACCGAAAACCTTCATCGTGTTCTGGCAAATGTTCCTTGATGTAACTAAGGCCTTGATTAGAAACACAGAATCACACCAACAAACACATATTTTTGTTATTATTACTCTGTAAGTAAACAACTGCATAGAATCATTGTTGGATGTAAAGTTTTTTGAAAGCAAACAAACAAAAACATTTTCCTTACCAAGCTGTAGGACTGTGTCATTGCTGGTCCAGGAGGTTTTGAACCTTGGAACCAGAATGGCTGCTGCAATTAGCTCTGGCTCTGACATCATGCTCTTAAAATGCTTCCTCAAACATTCAAGAAGAGCATCAACAAGTGGCTTGCAAAATCTGAGTGACGGTCTAGTCTTTTCAAGCTTGGTTGTGAGGGTGGTGATTGTCGGGAGCAGCCAGCCCATCTGAATGTTGACTTCTCCTTGTAGTATGTTCAAGGACTTCGCAACTGGACTCATGGTGGGGACATATTCCCCTAAAAAAGGCTCTGTCAGCCGGACTGTACCTAATAGAAAAAGAAGAAAATAAACAAACACATATTTCAACAAAATGTATACAAAACCACTGTGCAATGCTGGACATTTATTTATTTGTTTATGTACCTACAGCATATAATGTGGTAAGCATTACTCTAACAAAACAAGATAACACAATTATACATTAACATAAGCTACTTACATTGGAACATTGAGTGCAGCACAGACCGTTCTCACAGACCCCACTCCTTGGTCTCTAATGATTCTGACCACACGTTCCACGGCCATGAAAGAGGAGTTCCATCGAGTTGAATTAGGCTGTACCAAGTGAAGCTTACAGTGTTCCTCTATAAGCTCTGCATTTTGAGGAGACCTTGATGCTTTATTCCAGAGTGCCTGACATTTAGAAAAGGCTGATCTGGACAATTTCTTGTAAGCTTCTGTCTTATTAGCCCGATCAACATCGACTGTGGAAACCAAATTTAGTAAATGGCATGCACACCGATGATGTTTCGATGTTTCGGCAGCTGATACTGAAGCCCATCATCTTCCTCCAGAATGGCTTCCACATCCATGAATTCCACCTCCTCTTCACCATTAGATGCATCACAATCTTCTCCTACTTCTTCTTCGATTGTGCCTTCTGCAACTAACTCTTCGTTGTTATTTTCGTCCTGCTGACCAAAGACATGGAACGCTTTGACGAAATTCGACCCGTTGTCTGTTGTAGTTCTAACAACCTTTAGACTTATTTCATACTCCCCATGAATGTCGGTCAAAACAGCTGCCAAGGCATCGAATGTGTGGGAGCCTCTTAGTTGATGGCAAGCAAGGGCAGCTGAACGGCGTTCAAAACTGCAAGGATCGAGCCAGTGGGCTGTTACACCTATAAAGCTCCTTCTCCTGGCCGTCCAACAATCAGTAGTGGTGGCAATGTATGGTAGCTTTTTTATTTCGCTTTTGAGACATTCTTTCATTTTAGATGTAGCTGAATCAATCTTGCGCCGCACAGTTGTACGGGACATGACGGCACTACTCGGTTGTAATTCTACAATAAGGTCTTGGAAGGATGGTTTCTCAACAAGGGAGAAGGACTGGAGACCTTGAACAATGAAGCAGAGGATAGCCTGATCAACCGTCTTCTGAGACACCTGCTTGGTCTCCAGCAGCTTTAGTTGTTTCGCCTTGAAACCTGTTCCACCTTCTGATGGCCTCTTGCAGGCTGTTGAAGTTATTTGACAGTATTCCTCCAGATGTGTCTCATGCCTTCTCTGTAAAACACAGTATAATATTTCAGTTTACACTATAATAAACTAATAAATATTAGAAAAGATATGCATCATGTAGTCTACATAGCAGTATTATTAATTATGAAGTGCTGGTTGTTCATAATTTTCCAATGGCTCCAGACTAAATTTTTAAATTGGTTTTACTGATGCAACTAACTTTAATTTACCAGTGATCCCTGCCACTCAAGGGGTTAAGCCTCAACAAACACTATTGTAATCCTGTCTAGGCCAGCTGAACTGTTATTTTTTTTAAAAAGCCAAATAGGGCTAGCTCTATTTATTCGCTCTGGTGAAATAAGTGAACTGAAAATGCCCTGCTCGCGACTAGCATAGAACTAATTATGCTTTAACATTTTTGTATGGTAAAAAAAGACGTTTCGTACTCGAGCTCAGACTAGAAAAGATATGCTCTCTCTATTTGTCAGGGGCATGTCAAAACATGAATCTGAAAGGACTTCAGTTGATTTGATTATTATCTATGTTACACCACGATTAGCTTGCCTCGGCTTACAGTATGTTAACTATTGTCAGGCCAAAGTTAGCCATCTAAATGGCAAATTGGCGGGTGCATGTGGCTTCGACTACTCAAACGAAACCGAGAATGTAAAAAGCTGCATTATCGCAGCTAGCCAATCATTTAGTGCACTTTTCTGTAGCTAGACTCTAGCTTAGAATAAATGTAAGGAAGTTTATTTCAATGTTACGTACCTTAACATGCTTCCGCAAGTTGGAGGATGAATTCTTGTAGGCGTTGATAAAATTCTGTTTTGGTAAACACAGCAAACACTTGAAGCGAAAATTATCATTAATTTCTTCAGAAAATTCAAATAGTCTGGCGAGGTGTAGCCACGGGTTGGCACATTCCCGGGATGGACCTGCTGCGTCTTCATCCACTGTTGTTTCGTCCATGGTTTCGTCTCATCTAAATCTGATCATGCAGTTGACTTGGGCGCAAAGCTGAGGGTGATTGCTGATAGGCTGTCCCAAGCATTAGCGCCTGCACAATCCAATCACGTTTGAGAGGGAAACAACAAATTGAGGGGTTTTTGAATTTTTTACTTTTTTTTTTTTTTTTTTTTTTAGAAGTAACGCGTACTTACGGTTGTAGCGGAGTAAAGAGTACAATATTTGCCTCTCAAATGTAATTGAGTAAAGTCATGAGTACGCCCCAAAAATGATACTCGAGTAAAGTACAGATCCCTCAAAATTGTACTTAAGTACTGTACTCAAGTAAATTTACTCCGTTACTGTCCGGCTCTGCATTATACACACACACACACACACACACACACACACACATCTGTAGTGCCGTGCTTTGCATGCAGATGTTTTTTTTCTTTTTTAAGTGGTATTTTCTGCAGTTGACAAGAGCTTTTCACCAACACATAATCTACACTTAACCATTATTCCTTTCTCCTTTTCCTCGACTATTTCAAAATAATAAGAACACTTCCATCACAGTAATTTAATGCTCTGGTTTGCCATCTCCGCTTCTGACCAGCTTCTGTTCCCGCGGCTCGCACGTATGAGTGCGCGATTCTATGTGACTACGTTCATTTTAATTCAGTATTTATTTTTTTATGCAAAATAATTTAACTGAAAAGTAACTCGCAACTCAGATATTAATGTGTAAATGTATAAAGTAACACGCTACTTTACTCGTTACTCCAGAAAAGTAATATTATTACGTAACGCACGTTACTTGTAACGCGTTACCCTCAACCCTGCTAGTCACTATCAGTGAAATACGATTATGATTAATTACAATTACAATTATGAGCACGTGGAAATTAAACAGCTGTTGATCAGTCCCACTTATTCAAACCATTTTTATATGTTGTCAGAAATGATCCCACGTTTTCTTCATGCCTCCCTCACTATGCAATCTCCCCAACATGCTCTCGTACGAAGCAATTTCAATCATCCCATCAATCCAATCTTTCAAGTCTGGGGTTTTGGGGCATTTCCAATTGCGTAAAATCATCCTGGCAGCTGTAATACAACCAATCTTAACTAGAGTAAACACATTCTTTGTTATGTTGGGTACCACCGATTTATCTCCCAGAAGGCATAGTCATGGTTCCACAGGTATGTTAGATCCCATTCACTCTTGCATTACTCCCAGAATTTAACACCAAAATGGGTGAACTAAGAAACATTCCCAAATCATATGCAAATAAGTACCCTCTTCTTTCTTACATTTCCAGCACAGATTATTTCCAGCTATACCATTCTGTAAAGCCTAGATGGTGTATAATAATATCTATGTACTACTTTGTAATGAATGAACCTCCCTCTAGCTTCCCTTATGTTCTTACCCACATTAGATATGATGTACAGCCAATCGTTTTCATGGATATCTATCCCCAAGTCCTTTTGCCAAATAGTCCTCAGGTTCTCACAGGTATCAGCATTTACATTAAGCATTGATTTGTAACACATAGAAGCAGTCTGAACTACATGCGGCAACTGAAGATAGGTATAAACAGGGTTATCACTTGTATTAGATTTGCCCTTAACACAGTGTCTAATCTGTAGATACTTCCAAAAATTTCCTTGACACCCAATATTATATTTTCCCACCAATTCAGAATATGACATAAAAACTCATTTTCATACCAATTACTAATCACAGCTACCCCTTTAAGATGCCATTGTTTCCAAAACACACTTGCTTTACCTATGCAAATTTCAGGATTCCTCCATAGCGATGCATACGACTGACTATAATGTGATGTCTTGCACAGTTTATGAATTTTGTTCCAAACATGTCTTGAGTGCATTGTCACTGGATTTGAGTCCCATTTAGCTCCAGAGCATTGTGAGAGAACGTTAATGGGATGAAATGGTAAGGCCAGTTTCTGTTCTATCTTGATCCAGTCCAACTCAGAATCTGTCTTGTTCCAATGCTTAGCCAGCTTGGCCATTTCAAAAGAAAGATTATACAATCTCACATCAGGTAATCCAAGGCCCCCCTTGTCCCTTGGGGAAATACATTTTATTATTTTAATCCTCTGTCTTTTTCCATCCCATAAAAAGTCCTTGATAATTTTGTCATATCTTTTGAAGATAGGGTCTGGAATGTTTACAGGTATCATCATGGATATATAATTGAACTGTGGAGCAATAACCATCTTGACAACATTGACTTTACCACACAGAGAGAGTTTCAGATGTTCCCACTTGTCCACATTGTGCTTTATCTTTGACAGCAGCGGCTCATAATTCAACATCATTATATCCTCCAAGTTCTGTGTTAGTTTAACCCCAAGGAATGTCATACCTTTAGGAACCCATTTAAAACCGAATTGGGTCACTGTATGGGAGTGACATGTTCTAGATATTGACATAGCCTCAGACTTCTCCCAATTTATTTTGTATCCTGACACTCTTGAATATAATTGTATAACACTCATTAATGGAGGTAGAGATTTGAGAGGATCACGAGATAACAACAAAATATCGCATATAACATCAACTTGTGCTCCAACCCCTCCCCTCCCCCACCTCCTTACTCCCATAATGTTTGGGTCTGCCCTGATCATAATAGCCAGAGGTTCCAAAACCATCGTGAATAACAACGGGGACAGTGGGCATCCCTGATGAGTACCTCTTGAAATTGTAAAAAATTAGGAAGTCACGCCATTTGTCATCACTGCTGCTCTAGGATTCTTATATAATAAACTAATCCAGGACCTATATATATGACCAAGCCCAAAGTTCCACAAGGCTGCGGCCAAAAAGCCCCATTCAACCCTGTCGAAAGCCTTTTCGGCATCCAAGGATATAGCCGCGATCGGGGTGTTTTCTAAAGAATTTAGCCACATCAGATGAATTAGCCTTCTCATATTATCGGCTGATGACCTTCCCTTAATGAAGCCCACCTGGTCCTTATAGATTATACTCGGAAGAACCTTCTCTAACCGTGACGCCAAAATTCATGCCAACACCTTACAGTCCACATTGATAAGACTTACTGGTCTTAAATTAGCCGGATCAGTTAAATCCCTATCTTTCTTAGGTATCAGTGTTATCAATGCCTCCATGAAAGTACCAGGCAATTTTCCAGTCTCAAACGCCTCTATATAGACTTCTTTTAGAATTGGAGCCACTATATCAACACATTTCCTATAATATTCAGCTAGAAACCCATCCGCACCTGGCGATTTTTTACTAGAGTTCATAGAGGTGATTGCAGCTTTGACCTCCTCTTCAGTAATAGGACGGTCTAGAGACTCAGATTGCAATGTATCTAACTTAGGTAACTCTATATTAGACAAAAACTGTTCCAGTTCTTCTCCATCTAGACCACCTGAAGATGTATATAAATGTTCATAAAAATTATGAAAGACCTCATTTATTTCTTTCGTCAATGATACCATAGTATCTCCTTTCTTAATTGCCGGAATAACATTAGCAACATTTTGTAGTTTTAATTGTCTGGACAGGAGCTTGCCTGCTTTTTTACCGCCTTCATAAAACCTAGTCCGCAGCCTAAATAGTGCATATTCAGCTTTTCTATTATATATATCGTGTAACTGAAATTTATATCTACAAATATCCTGATATAAATCATTAGAGTAGTGTCTAGCCAGCTCCTTCTCCAAGGTACAAATTGTTGCTTCCAAGTTCTTAACCAAGTCTCTTTCCTACTTCTTCTTTCTAGCTGCCTGTGCAATCAGTTTCCCTCTAATGTATGCCTTTGAGGCCTCCCATACAGATGCCAACTTATCAGTGCTTCCCACATTCAATTCAAAAAAGAAGGTAAAATCGTCAGCCAACAATTTGCTAAACTCCTCGTCTTGTAATTCAATCGCCGTTTCCCCTTCCTACCAGCGTCAATATTTAGAGCTGTATTTAATTCCACAGCTGCATGGTCTGACAATACTATTGCTCCAATCTTACAATTTACAACCTGATCAGTGATAGAATTTGAAAGTAAGAAGAAATCTATCCTAGAGTGGGATTTATGGCAATGAAAATAGAAAGTATATTCTCTTTCCTTTGGATTGACCAGACGCCAAATATCAATCAACCCAATATCCTCTGTTAGCATATGAAGGGCAGCCCTATCCCTTGGCATAGAAAATCCCTGATATTTACTCTTATCCAAAACCCCATCTATAACCTGATTAAAGTCCCCAGCCAAAATTATTTGCCCCCCTTTTTCACCAAGAATTTTGTTTACTTTATGAACAAAACCCGGATCTGCCTTATTGGGGGCATATACATTGCATAAAATCACTTTTACTCCATTAATGAGGGTTTCTATACAAATAATCCTACCCATATCGTCTTTAGTTTCTGTTAACATTACGAAATTCAGCCTTTTATGTATTAGGATCATTACCCTATTTAGTTTTCTCGGAAATGATGAATAAAAGACATGCCCCACCCAGTCTCGTTTCAATTTGTAGAATGTAGAAACTTGATCAAGACTATTTTTGGCGGCTGATCTGTACTGGGCCTGGAAGCGGGAGCGCGATGTGCCCTCTCAATTTCAAACTCTCCATCCGGATCGATACCCAGTCCTTCCGATAATATTTTATACACGCACTTGACCATTCCACCTGCCTCCAGCCCTTCTTTCAGACCGATCATCATCACGTTGTTGCGGCGGCTTCTGTTTTCTAGATCTTCAATTCGGTTCCACATAACTTCGGTTCCACATGTTTATCATGCTGCTCGCCGTCACCAACGAGCTTCAAGGTGACGTCTTCCATATTAGAGATGCGGCCCTCCGCTTCGTCCAGCCTTTCTCGGATCGCATGCACTGAGTTTTTAAGGTCAGTTACAACCTCTTTGATTGACGACACATCTGTCACTACTCCTTGCAAAGTAGAGCTCATTTTGCTTATTTCGGATAACAGGTTTTCTATCTTTGAACCTTGTTCAATCGGCTGGGGTGATGGCGACTCGTGTGCCGGCGAAGTCTGCCTGGTTGTCATGCAGCTCGTCGTTGTTCCCTTGAAATATTTAGATGTGGACTTCGACATTTGCGGTCCAGACCACTATTTCTTTATTCACAAGTGTTTAATCACCAGGGACACTAACTTTAAGAAATACACGTGGAGTAAATACGCTTGAAAAAATTTAAAATATGGGTGGGCCTAGGGAGCTACACAACTATGCTGCCATCTTCCTCTGCGGTCCCACGTGACTCCTAGATCTAGGAAATATGACCACATCACCCCTGTTTTAATCAGTCTACACTGGCTCCTAATTAAATCTCGCATTGATTATTAAATACTACTACTGACGTATAAAGCACTTAACAGTCTTGCGCCACAGTATCTGAGTGAACTTCTGTACCAATATGATCCCCCACACCTACTTAGATAAAAAGGTGCAGGCTATTAATTGGTACCTCAAATAATGAAGACTACAGCAGGGGGCAGATCTTTCTCTTATAAAGCCCCACAATTATGGAACAGCCTTCCAACCAGTGTTTGGGACTCAGACACGGTCTCAGTGTTCAAGTCACGGTTGAAAACGTATTTATTTAGTCAAGCCTTTTATTAGTAGATTTTTTTCTTAGGTAAAGGGGCAGATCTGGAGGGATCATGGATATCGACTGTTTGGTGAACTGGGATATTTGTATGCTGTCGTCCCCTCACATTCACACGTTCACTCAGGTTTGTTGATGGTGGTGTGGTGGGTCGTCTCTTATCCCAGAGATCCCTCATGTCTGTGTTACCTTCTGGTTCTCCCTTTTAGTTATGCTGCCATAGCCAGTTTTGGCGGAGTCCAAACTGCACAGTGATATTAACTTTCATACAACAATAAAGACACATAATAATCCATATCCTTCTCTTCCTGTCACCCTCTCTCTCTCTCTCTCTCTCTCTCTCTCTTTCTCTCTCTCGGTCGAGTTAAACATGCTCCTGAGGTTCCAGTGACCACTGTTCCTGCCCCTCTTCCCTCTGTGGATCTTCCCACTTCGTCCAGGTCTGCCTCTGGATAGTGTTCTCTTCGTTTGGAGGCCACTTTGTGCAACTGGGGACAGTTTCTCATCAAAGCCTTGGGTGATTCCATGAAATTCCGGAGTAAGAACGGGAGCTTTGAGGATGGATTTGGACTGTAGTTAATGTCAACAGACTGCTACACTGACTCATGACTACAGTTTGCTTCTGATCATCATCAATGCACCCCGCAACGTTTATTTGCAATAAATGGACATTCGGTGCAACCCAGATGATGATGGGTTTCCTCTTGAGTCTGGTTCCTCTCAAGGCTTCTTCCTTATGCCATCTCGGGGAGTTTTTCTATCACCACAGTCGCCACCGGCTCGCTCATCAGGGACAAACTTACACTTTTAAAGAACATATTACATTTTTTTTTACCACATTATCTGTGTAAAGCTGCTTTGAGACAATATTCATTGGTAAAAGCGCAATACAAATAAACATGAATTGAATTGAGTATAGAAGAGTAGACAATACACATCCCTGAGGAACTCCAGTGCTGAGAGTGAAACTAATGCTTGCCTACAAAGACAAAAAAAGGACCAGCATGCCCTACCCCTCAGCACTTATCTCACCTGGCACTGCACCGCAAGCTCCCTCTGATCCTTAACCACTGCTCGACTGGTTCCTTCTCTTATAGTATGAGGACATGCTTTCAAACCTTTCTCTGTTCTGGAATTAACTTCCACTTCCACATCAGTCACCAGCAGTCTGCAAATGAATTCTGGTGGGGTTTTGTTCATGGACCACAGCAATAAATTTGTACCTCTTTGTATATTTAATAGATTATTTGTTGATTTGATAAGAAAATGATTGATGTACCTATATAATAATTTGTTCTACTGTGTTACTTTTCTCAGCTTGTTTGTCAGTAACACTTAATGACAAAAGTAACGTCAAATTATTGCCTTAATATAAGCCAAAAAGGGGCAACTGAGAAAAAACACTGTACAAAATCAATGTCTGTGAGCTGTCTTTAATGTCACACACACATGTAAAAATGGTTTGTAAATATGTGATGTAAATCATTTTAGTTTGACGAGGAAATAAAAAAAAAAACCTAAAGATTGTTAGGAGTGTTTAAGTAAATATAGCAAATATATCAATATATATATATCAATATATATATAAAATAATATAATATTATGCAAATATAGTAGTTACATTAGTTATTCAAATTTAAAAACGTAAGTTAACAATAGGATATGTTAAATTAACAAACATTAAAAAGTTTAGATGACAGTCTTTACAAAAATGCAGATTCTAAGCAACAAAGGACGTTGTAGGAAAAACGGAGGACAACAATGATCGTAATGAAGTTTATAACAGCGTCGCAGTAACAAAATACATTAAATACTTTGGGTTCATTAAACGCAAAACAAATTCTGTCCAGAAATTGTATATTGTTCTTACCTTTTTAATGTAAATTCAGTGTGGCAAATGAGTAAAGGAACACATGGCTGGGTAAAACCACTGTTGCCATCGCTGCTTGCAGCTATATTTATTTTTGTTATTTAAGCCGTTTGCTACGGAAGCACATTGCATTCACAAAGAGAAAAAAAAATCACAGAAAAGATCTCAATTATTACTTACTATCTCATAATTACGACTTATAATTATGACTTCTCATAATTACGACTTATAATTATGACTTAGTATCCCATAACTACGACTGTGTGTGTATACTTGTCTGTTATCTGCATTAAACTAAAGTAGAACATTGCTCCATGCTGTGTGCTGTGTGATTCTTCCCTGATCAGAAAAGACACCACGGGCATCATATATCACATGAAAAACCACTCCAAGAATGAAGTTTTGTTTGGTCATAATGAAAATCTTAACAGTATATTAGATTAATTAGCTCAGGGGTGTCAAACTCAGGCCTGGTGTAATTATATTTGGCCCGCGAGATCATATCAAATGTGTATTAGAGCTGCTCGCCAGTATATAGCGCATACACCGCTAATACTACAAATCCCAGAATGCTTTGTTAGAGCGCGGGCGCGTCAGTCGAGAGCACTGATAACTCCATAAATATAGTGGAGAAAATGTAAATAGGTAAATTCCTTACATCAATTGGTGAAGATATGCAAAAAGCAATCTCCAAATTATGTAATAAATATAAACAACAAATTCCAACATGATTAGAGTTCAGAATTCAGGGAGTTCTTATATTTCTAGTGATAATTCGTATAATAATGCAGAATGTTATTTGTGCTGCATGTCAACGGTTGCTTTTTTCTCAAAGCACATGCCTGGTGACATCAGGACAATTCGTGTATATTGATGACCGAGTTGGAAGAAAATGAATATAGCCTAAACTTTTTGAAAATCTGGGAGAAACTTCAATTTGCCTTTTGCAACTATTTACAAAAATGTGCTAAAAGTTTAATATGTGAAATAAATTAACACAGTGTACTAAAATATGGGGTTGTAATTTCTCACCAGATAACAGTAAATAATGGTGTTCTGCTGTAGTGTGATGGAGGACAGTGATGGTTAAAGAGGAACAAATGCAGCAGAGGATTTATATCTTAACATCTCTGATGGTTATGTAGTTGTGGCAAATTGCTGCCAGTTATACCTTTTATATATATATAAATCAGACACCTTTCATATAAATAATGAAGTAACTGCTGAAGATCAAAGTCACGTTTAACAATTTCAGGTAATATTTATTATTAATGTTCATGATACAATATGCATGCACTAGCAAGAAGTTTATTAAAATTAAAATGAAGCTTTTAAAAGCCTAAATATACGTTAAGGTTTAAGCAAATCAAGATACTAGAAAGTTTCGCAATCTACTATATAAGCTTTTTTTCTTTCTCCTACAAAAGTACATGCTGAATACATATAATGCATATATAAATCTGTCTATTCCTAACTTCTGTTCTGAATTCTGTTTAGAATTTAAAATCTTTTCATTTAAAAAAGGAAAACCTGATAAATGAACCAAAAGGGAAAAGTGACAAACGAAGAAATAAATTTTTACAAATGTAAAAGGACAGGATAATTAAAAACTGAAGGGTGACTGGTTTAAAATATGAAATATTAATAGGACGTTAAATGCCAAAAGTCTCACATTCATTCAAACAATTCATGAATATTTTAACAAAATGTCTGTCTGCCTCACTGCTACACCAGCTATACCTTTAACACGACTGAAGCTATTTTTGAGTGAATGGTGGAATAATTGCAAAGGATTTCTGACTGAAAACTCATTTGGAGTTTTCAGAGTTGTTAGAAAAGTTGGTGTCTGAAACTATAAAATCCGTCGCGTTGTGAATCCATAACTACTTTGTGTACAAGGTGTTTCCAAAGTGAGTTGATCTGTATTAATGATTTAGAATATATGCATCACAATTACCACAAAGCATACTTTATCCATCACAACAATTCCAGGTGTTCAGTATTTACAAACACTTTTATTAAGTGTGATCACGTTTTATTTCCAACTCACTAAGATTATGATTCTTAAGGCTTTATTATGTCTTTTTTTTTTTTTGAGCCAGAACATCTGGTAAACAAAATCACAAATAACATGCCCAGTTAGATCTAGTACTATTATATTAGAGATAAAATATACTCTAGGCTCAGTATGCTTATTAAACAAATTTTAGATTTTTTTAATCAATATTTGTGTAGCTTTTACCTCATTTGTTAACGGTCAGATGCATTGTTAAATGACTAACATCAATCATTCACTTAAAGCACCTCACTGGTGTTTTTTTCCTTATGTATTGAACAAAACAATCGTGCCATCCCATTCCAATCTAACAATCAAACGCTGAAATTAATACGCATTTCATTATATGCTATATGGCTACGTGTTCGGTTTAAAAAGAAACCATTTAACAAAAAAACTTTGCCATTAAGGAGAAATTACATATATTTATGAATAACCAAACTATGAAAAATCATGAGTGCATTTTCTGATGATGCCGAGTAAGGTGATAACGACGGGCAAAGCTTTTGCCACACTGTGTACAAGGAAACAGTTTGGTGCCCTTGTGAAGCTGCTGGTGGGCCCTGAGACTCTGTGGCCGACTAAAACTTTTTCCACAGTCTGGGCACTGACACGGTCGCACACCTGAGTGCTTCTGCTCATGCCGTCTCAGGTCACCTGACTGCCTAAAGCTCTCACCGCACTCAGCACAAAGAAATGGCTTCTCCCCAGTGTGCGTGCGCATGTGGACATTCAGTTGTCCCGAGTGCACAAAACTCTTGTCACATTGTGAGCATGCGTAAGGTTTCACTCCTGTGTGAATACGCTGGTGCTGTTTTAAACTGTTGAACCAGCTGAAGGCCTTGCCACAGTCTGGACAAAGGTACAGCTGGTCCCCTTGCCTGAAGCAGGCATGATTCTTGAAACCCCTAATTGTCTGAAAGGTCTTGGAGCATTGAGTACAACTATGATCCTTGGACGGTATATCGCCCTCATTAAAGCTCGAGTACTTTGTAGTCATCTCTGGGTGGTGGCGGCGGATGTGTTTGTATAGGTAACGCTCACCAGTAAAGGAGAAGGGGCAGTGGCTGCAGGGGTAAATAGTGGCGTTGGCCAGTGCTGTGCTTTGGCGATGTGCTCTGTGGCGTGAGTGGCTTTCTTGATGGCGCTTCAGACCAGATGACTGGGTGAAAGACTTAAGGCACAATGTGCAGCAGTATGGCCTCTCTTTGGCATGGATGGTGCGTTCGTGTCGTCGCAAGTTGCACAGGCGATTAAAATATAGTTCGCAGTGAGAGCAGCCATGAGGTCCATCACCCTGCTGAATGCATTCATGGCTTTTCAAAAGATGGAGGTGGCTAAAGGTTCTTAGGCACTCGCCACAAACATGTGATGAAGTCTCTTGTGACATTTCTTTTGGCTCTTTGCTGCCTTCATTAGTCCACTGTGGGGCTGCTGTACTCTCATTGTCAGTAGCAGTCTGGTCCACCTCTAAACTCTTGTTCTGATTGTCCTCTTGAGCAGAGTCCCTGACTGGTTTGTGGCTGTGTTTTTTTTTTATTTTGGGTGGTCTGCCTCGAGGTCGACCTGTAGATACTTTTCTCTTTTGATTACCAGCCCTGTTAGGGTTTAAAGCTGACCTTCGAAGCTTGACTGGTGGTTCATAAGGAGGATCGTGTTTGTTTGATGAGTTTTCATGCTGCGATGTTGACTCTGCATTAGACTCATTCTCAACTAGTTTTAGATACTCTTCATGGTGATGTCTTTTGAGATGTCTGTAGAGATTAAGTTTGGTTATGAAAGAGAAGGAACACTTAGTACACGAGTAGACAGACTCCCCTTTCTCTGTTTGCTCTGTACCTGTTGTTCCCTCTTTTTCACCCTGGTGGGTCTGCTGATGTCTCTTCAGCCCTGTTGCCTGACTAAAGCATTTTCTGCAGTGGCTACAGCAATAAGGCTTCTCTTTTGAGTGAATTGTGCGCTGATGCCTTTTTAAATGGCATGACCGCAAAAATGTTCGCCCACATTCGCCACATTTGTTCCCCGACACCTCTTCACCACTGCCATCACTCTGGTCTGTTTTGTTCATCAAATTACTGCTATTGGTATGTGGTGGATCAGTTGGGTTTAATTGCTCAGTATGGCCACTGAGCGTTGGAAATTCATTCTGAAACGATTTTGTCATTTGCTGCATGTGGGATTGAGGTGGTGCATCAGAAGCAAGTAGGCAATGATCCAAATTCATAACTGGTGTATGGTCACAAGTCTCAAGAGTCTGGGCTTCCAAGAGATGTGGGTACTCGTCTGGGTGTGAGCGCCTGACATGTCTGTGTAGGTAAAAAGCTGCTGGGAAAGAGTACTGACAGTAGGGGCAAAGACAAAGCTGTGAGGCTTCTTCACTGTTTCTTCCTAAAAAATATATATATAAAAAAAGATGTCAAATATATATTTATTTGTTATAGGATGTGTGTAATGAAAACCCATATCAGATCACCTGTAAATGTGCACTTCTTGTCCCAGATTTTATCCCATATAGTGCTGAGACTATGAGCATACTCCTCTGCATACCACACTTTTAGTTCCTGCCCAGGATAGATGGAGCGGCAAGAGCGGAACAGGATGCGCCCTGCCTGCTGAAACGCCACCAAGTTTTGCTCATTCTCAGTCCGTGAGCAAACCACATACCTGCAAACACAAGGGAGGTAAGATAATGATAGATCCTCTGATGCTACATAATGTGGGCTACACAATGTGAGAACATTTGTGGGCATCAATAAATCAGATTTAGAGCAATGTGTCAGACACATGGCTGTCAGAATTCAACCTAACCAGCAGCTGATCACTACCTAAAGCCACAAGCTGGGATTCTAGTCAAACATTTCAAATCATGTGAAAATAATAAATTGACAATTGCATTAAAAAAAAGAGGAGCAAGTGGCAGATTTCACTCTGTGTACAAAAACATTCATTAAAAAAATCATCTCTTTAATTTTCAGCAGACTCAACGTTTTGACAGACTATTAGCACAAGTATTTGGACACCTGACCACTTCAACAGGGACTGTAATGACACTTGTTCCAAACACATTCACATGGAACTGGTCCATGTTGTTTGTAGGATGGTTTTGAAATGTGGCCCATTTCTGTTTCAGACAGGAAAAGTTTGGTGGAGGAGGAATAATGGTATGTAGGTGTTTATCCAGGGGTTGGGCTAGACCCCATACTTACAGTGATGGGATCTTATTGTTTCAGCATACCAAGAAATAGTCCCTTAAATCATAAATAAATATTCAGAAAAGATCAGAGAATACAACAGATCCTGTACATGCTGAGCTCTACAAATCTGTAAATAGCTAGTAAAAGGTTTCTCAAATGACCATGGTAATTCCAAAAACCATGTAAATGCGAATCAAATCTATAAAGTACCCTAGAATTGTATAAATTACCACGGGGCTAGGATGTAGCTGGATCCTCCAGCAGGACAGTAATTCAAAATATACAACAATACAACATAGAATAGGATCAAGCTTTTCACATGACCAGAAAGTAAAAGCAATAGACGAGCAGTGGGTAAAATGTCATTGGCGAGTGTTTCGATTTTCTAAGATTAGAATTCTCTTCAATATTTAAAAAAAATCTGGCCTGGAAGACAACTCAAATAATGAAATCAGAGTCCATTCTAGGACAATTACTATGCATAATTAGGATTATTTATAATACAATGAATACACAACAGGTCTGTAATAAATGTTTACACTACCTTTGTGGTTTATTGCTCTTTCTAGAGGTAATTGCATGCTATATGATGGGTAAAAAACTGAAGAGGCCAGAAATCGAGAAATGACTTACCTCAACCAATTTGAATGAGTGTCCCTCTCTGCATCAACGTAATCATACTGGTCACTCCCTCTGCATATCTGAGAAATCAAAGATTACAGGTGTATTTCTAAATGAGTTCTAAAAAAAAACAAAAAAAAAAAACTGTAATAACACTTTCAACATAATACTTACAATCCATGAGTAAGCACTTTCCAGGGCATTTTCAGTGCTGCTGATCTCCCCATCAAAAGGGCCAAAATGCATCCCAAGAGGAATGATTTGTCCCTGGTTAAACACACCAAGTCCAGCCCCAGGAGTTGTTGATCTACCTATGACTAACCCTTGTGGAAGAGTGAGAAGTGCCCTCTGAGGAACTCCCATAGGTGTGGGAGAGTCATAGGTGAACAATGGTGGTCCATGAACATCACACTGATCTAAAAACAGTTTATGGCATGTTTCACAGTCTGTGAAAGAAGTAAATGTTAGGGGGAAAAACAACCAAATGCAAGCCAAAGATCCAGTAGTACAACTCTAGACCAAACTGCATATGTGGTGTTAATAATTATCTGAAAACTCACAAAAATGCTTGTCGTTGAAAGCATTTTCTTCCTGACTCTCTTCAGTTCCTATATTGCATACAGTCACGGAGCCCTGTATTTCTAAATTCTGGTCTTCCCCCGATGGCAATCCTGTTAAAAAGAAAAATATTTATTTACACATTTATAACTAATGTAAGTACTGATAACGATAATAATGATAAAGTCACAGCATTTTACATTATATTGGAGGAAAAACAATCCTTGCATGTTCAATGATACTTCTTGTTGAAAGTATCCAGCAGGACATGTAGAAGCACCTCAACTTTAACCACATGTATCTAACATTTTACTTAAAAAAAAGTTGTTGTGGATCTAATCAAATTTATATATACATGTTTACTGTTCAGTTCATATACTTCATATACACAGACACAAGTCATGACAAGAGCAAGAATCTGGCAAAAGTCGATGGCTGATAAAAGATGGCGATTTTTTTGCCCAATACGTTTCACCCTTCATGTCATATCACCTAATTCTTAATTAATAAGATGCGATACAGACATTAGCTTAAATTAAACATTTATTTGGCAAAACAAAGCTCTCCAATCAGTGCACTGGTTACCAGGTTTTTGTGCCTGTGGCTACCTGTAGCCTAAACTACAGCTGGTTGAAGGCTTACCAACAGTACACTTCTAATTAGTTCAGTTTATTCTCATTCTCTTTCTAGAAGCAGCATCAGATTCAACCACTGAAATATATAAGGCAAGATTAAGAACAAATGATAAGAACCGGTACACAACAAGCTGATGGTCGGCTGTCTGGGAACGTCAGCATTGGCTCTGGTCAGAGGGCTGTTGCTCAGCTGATTCTGAATTCTGATTCAGCAGCGGAGCTCGTCGGCGAGAAAGAGAATCTGATTGGCTATATAGCTTAGCAAATTAGCACAAAAAAAGGAACAGATTGTCATTCTTGCTCTTTTTTGCAACTTAGCAGACATGATTGAAAAAAGCTACACGAGTCAGTTAGTAATAAGGTGGAAAGGCTGCTTGCTTTGGATATTTAGTTTTTGCTCTTCCGGTTTCCCTGTTTGGAGGCCGAATACAGACTACTGCCACCTGCTGGTATGAGAGAGTTCTGTTGTCTTTCGCAAGCACATCACGTACACGCACGGTTTGGTGTCTCAGATACGGCTGCCTAATAATCGGCCTAATTTGCAGCACAATCAGACAATTAAATCAGCATTTTTACAATAAACCCTGTAAAATGGTTTAGAACTTGAACAAAAGAACACGAATATATTGTTATCTAAATTTGTTAATTTCACTTTATTTATATAATATATATATAAAATACATACATTTATAAATTTGACCAAGTAGTCACTGATTTTTGAGGCACATTATGCGTAAAAGCTGCCACTGCTATACAAGTCGAATTTAATGGCATTAATCAATCAAACAAAATGTGCGGCGGAGATTTGTGAAATTTTACAATTGGCTTACAACACCAAAGTCCAATCAGGTACAACACCAAACGCCAAGTGGATTGGAGTAAAACAGGCCTCCTCTGGACTACATGAGTAGTAGAAAAGTGTTCTGTGGCGTGAAGAATCACACTTCTCTACCTGGCAGTCTGATGGGTGAGTTTAGGGTTGTTGAGTGCCAGAAGAACTTTTCCAGCCTGACACTGTAAAGTTTGGTGGTGGAGAGATATTGATATGTGTCAGTCTCTCAGGGGTTTGGCCCCTTAATTCCACTGAATTAAACCTTGAAGTAAACCACATCCAAACTAATTTCTGACTAAGTCAAACCATAACAGACAGTTATGTTGGATGAGTATTGCAGATTCAGACTACACGTCTATTCTGGTACTGCTTTACCTCATGGAGCTTTTTCTACTGTAGACCATCACATTTTACACTTCATAAAAATGTGTTTTCTCACAATGTAATTTTATCCCAAGAAAATCTTGTTTTAGCAACTTTATCATACATTTAATGATTGTACTTGTATAAAATCTGTATTAATGCTAATTTATACAGATCTGAACTCAGTGATGCACACATACTCTACATGGACATCTGACACTGCAGGCAGAAACCCCTTTAAATGTAAAGTTAAACTAAGCTTTTACTTCCTCCAGAACAATTTAGACTACATTTTTATACTGTTTTCATGTATATTTTATAGGTTGTTATGTAATGTTTTGTTAGTGTTGCTGTGAAGCAATGATCCTGAAGAAAAAAGAAAAAAATATCTCAGTCTTTTAGGACATGTCAGCTTCTTCACCTTTTTTTGTTTTCTAGCAAGAAGCAGCAAAACTCCCTTCCTTAATAAACATATTTATAAAGTACCGGACAACATTTTTTTTTTCATTTTGCTTAAGCTATATTTACTGCTTTTTTGTATCCTAACAAAAAATAATTTTTTGGTCTATATAACTGAAATGTACAAAGTTTTTTTTTTTTATTTCCAGCACGAGAAGCACAGAGGGGGTCTATATTTCTTTTATTTCATTTCACCCTTATCCAGAGTGACTTTTATCAAAATGATTTTTTAACATTGATCAACTAAGCAGTTATAAGTTAAGGGCCTTGCTCAGGGGCCCAGGAGTGGCAGTTTGGTTTTGCTGGGGTTTGAACACTACATTCTGAACCATAATCCAATGCCTAAGGGCCCATCAGTCGAGGCCTTTGAGTTCCAGCACTAGATGATGGATTTGTTCCAGTTCACGCTTCAGTGACACGCGAACTCTCGCCGCCTGCTGTTCGTGTCATTTCAGTGAACTCCGGTGTGGATGATGGCAGCAGCGCCCTCCAGTGGACACCGATATTATTAGTGTAAACGGCTGATCCTGAGAGCCCGTGTTCACCGCCCTGATGGATCTCAGGCTTCAGCGCATTCAGAAACAAAACACGAACTGCTTCACAGATTTCGAGACTGTTCGTTTGCTGGATCTGGTGTGAATTAAAACTTATTAAAACACATACAGAAGCGAACCCGAGCAGCTGATTCCTCCTGGCGCGTGTGCGCGCAGCCCTCATTATAATGCAGTTAACTACCAAAAACCCTGAACAACGAAGATGAACTGCTGCAGAATCAGAAGTGAGCGGTTACAAAACACGGTTACAAAAACACGGACGAAAAACTTACAGCAAAAATAAACAAAAAAAATCCACCGAATATCAGACTCGGGTCTACAGTGTGGGGTGAAGCGCGCGCCTGCGCAACACAAGGCCGCAGCAGGCCGGAGAATGTTGCGCGCATCGGTGTGCGGTTCACCTGTGTGTGGGTCTCTTAGATACCAATCACGGGTTTTATACCGAAACCGATCAAATAAATACCGACTAACACCAGAACTGGGCTGAGCACTGGGCTTATATCGCAGGGGCGAGTGAGAGGCCAAGCCGGGATTCATCTTCTCCTGCTGAAAGTACAGCCTTCACCCGCTGCTGTTTCACCTCAGACATCATTTTACACAAACTGCTTCAAACCATAGCGATTTATTTCAGTTCAACCAGCACTTCTTTAGAGATAACGGTGGCTTATTAGCAAATAACAACCGTTGACAAAAGTTGTGTAATAATAATAGAAATATATTATTTTGGAAATGGTTTTAATGTGTTCTAGAAAATAAAACAATTAAAATCTTTGGTGAATAAAAATAAAGTGTGTGTGTTCGAGCTGCAGGAACGAGGATTAACTTCCCGCTTCAGTCACACAAACAGCTCGGAAATGACCCGCATTTCTACAAATGACTCTCATTTCTACCAAGATTCAATTATAATAAAAACATTTCAGCTGCTGCATGAAACACGATCTTATATAAACGACTCGCTACATAGCCCGACTTTAATATCATTATTATATAAAAACATCACTCACCTGGACTATCAGTCATTTTGTAACTGTTCGATAGTGTTCATAAAAATCGGACTATTTTTGTTTAGTTTTTTTTACTTTTGTTCTACGTTATTGTGTATAGTTTTTTTTAAACACGACGACTAGCTAACTAGCTAACTAGCTAGCCCTGCGCTTCCTCAACAAGGAAGTCAGTATTTTTCTTCTTCAGCAAATGACGATGTGGCCTGAATTACTGCGCTTATTGCCATCTAGTGGCCATTGGAGTGAATGCGCCGTTGTCCTGCTGTACCCCACTACTAATCATTAGTTTTCTCTTTCATAAGTACAGTATGCTGAATTGAGCTTTTTGTTGGTTTCTTAGTTTAATGTCAATTCCAAGCAAACTGGACAAATCCTCTGGATGTTTCAGATGAAGAAGTGATAGACATGTAGCATAAAAAGACATATTTGGACATGTGAAAGTCACAGTTGCATACACTTTAGAGAAAATACGTATCTTACAATTGTTGCCTACAAATTTCCTTTATAGAACAACTATTCAGATATTCCATTCACCCCAGTTCCTATGTTTACGTGCATAGTTGATTCACTTAGGCTTGTTTCATGTTGGAAGTGTCAGATGTCAATAGCCCTATTAGTGCTACTACAAGTATTGCCCATATAATGGCAAAAACACTTCATTAAGTAAAGAGAAAAGGCAGCCCTTTATTACTTAAAAAATTATGGTCAGTCATTTTGAAGAGCTACTTAGAGCATTGCACTTAGTGCGACCATTATTTTCCAACAAGACAATAATCAGGTTATGTTAAAGCTTAGCCTTGCAAGTGCCACTTGCACGTCTGGGTATTGTTTTTGAGGGAACTTCTAGGCACATTTTTTTTGCATAGTTTGTCACTTAGCATTGTCAGAGGTATGGCTTTTTGGCCTCAATACTTCCATGACGGTTTCTGGACATGGGTGTACCTGGGTGCTTCTGGTTTCCACCAGTTCTTTGCTCATGGCACTGCTGGACATAAACATGATGTGTCTTGCATTTGCTACATTAAGTTTGCTTGGCCAACCACTGAGTCTATAGTCCTAAACATTGCCTGTTCTTTTGTGCTTCTTTAAAATAGCTTAACCAGCACATTTTTTATTGATAAAATCTAACAATTAACACTTTTTGATTTTAAAAGCATTCATTGTACAGTATTTTTCACACCTGCCCAAAACATTTGAACAGTACTGAAAATATACAAACACGCATGCATTTATCCACATATTTTATAGTATGTAAAAAAAAAAATAAGTATCAATACAACTGAAAGCTTTCCACAAAATTTTGGAGTGTTTCTGCCTATTTGTATGCCAAATCATCCAGTAGAGCATTTGTGAGGTCAGGTGCTATTATTGGATGAGAAGGCCTGGCTCAGAAGCTCCATTCCTGTTTATCCTTAAACTGTTTAATGAGGCTGAAGTCAAGGCTTTCTACAGGCCAGTCACATTCTTCCACACCAACCTCATACATCTATGTTGCTTTGTGCACTAGGACAAAGTTATCCTGGTATAGAAAAGGACCTTATTTAAAATTGAAAAAACAAAGCATGTCCAACTGGTACATAACACTGGTCATGTACCTAAAATGTTCAAGCTGGCAGTTTTCAGACCCCTAATTAATGAAGAAAATTATCAAATACAAAAGTGTAGCAAACATAAACATTTGACAAAGACTGTGCAATTTATTTAAATGCTCTAGAAACATAAATGTACAGAAGAACTTAACCTTTTGCCCATGTGGGAGAGACAGTGTTTGTGTATGGTGAATGATGACATCATCAGTGGAGTAGGTGTTATGAAAAGCAAACTGTTTAATGAGGCTAAAGTCGAGGTTTTCTGCAGGCCAGTCACGTTCTTCCACACCAATTCAATTAAATTCAATTAAATTCATGTTTATTTGTATTGCACTTTTAACAATGAACATTGTCTCAAAGCAGCTTTACAGATAATGTGGTGATAAAAAATAAATATGTTCTTTATAAGTGTGAGTTTGTCCCTGATGATCGGGTGGTGACTGTGGTGAAGAAAAAACTCCCCGAGACGGCATAAAGAAGAAACCTTGAGAGGAACCAGACTCAAGAGGGAACCCATCCTCATCTGGGTTGCACTGAATGTCCATTTATTGCAGATAAACGATGTTGTGGGGTGCAGTGATGATGATCAGAAGCAAACTATAGTCCTGAGTCAATGTAGCAGTCTGTTGACATTAACTACAGTCCAAATCCATCCTCAAAGCTCCTGTTCCTAATCTGGAATTTTATGGAACCACCCAAGGCGTTGATGAGAAACCGTCTCCAGCTGCACAGAGTGGCCTCCAGTCGAAGAGAACACTATCCAGAGGCAGGCCTGGACGAAGTGGGAAGATCCACAGAGGGAAGAGGGGCAGGAATAGTGGTCACTGGAACCTCAGTCCGCGTGTCACTGCGGGAATTATGAAGCTTAAACTGAAACACATCCATCATGTAGTGCTGGAGCTTAAAGGCTTAGACTGATGGGCCCTCAGGCATTGGACTTTGGTTCAGAATGTTGTGTGTTCAATCCCCAGCAAACCAAGCTTCCACTCCTGGGCCGCTGGGTACCTGGACACTCAGGAATCTCTGGTAAGGAGAAAGCAGACAGTGCTGCCAAAAAAGCTTCAGAACCAATTAAATGCCTCATACCTTTTACAGATCTGAGACTATTAGTAAATACATGCATCAAAAATAAATGGCAACTGGAATGGGATCAGTGTCTAAATAACAAACTACATGAAATGAATCCGGATGGTAGGGAAAAACATATTTCTCACTTTAAAAATCGCTGGGTTGATGTTATCTACACACAGTGTTAGATAGGACACTCAAAATTAACACACAAATCTTTACTGACAAGAGAAAATCCCCAAAGTGCCAAACCTGTCAAATCCCGATATCCATTAAGCATGTTTTGATGGACTGTAATACTTATAGCCCTTGGAGAAACTTTTTTTACTCTGTTCACACCCTTGAAAAGGTTTTTAAACTGATTAACCCAAACGAAGTATTACAGTTTTTAAAGAAAAGTAATTTTAAACATATTATTTAAAACTTTCTATCAAAACCAAGTTTTCGCCATGAACATAACCATAGAAGTTGACACGGTGCTAAGTAAAAAAAAACAAACTTTTTTGTTGTTGTTACAATGTACCCTGGGACCACACCAGCCACTGCAAGAAGATTCCAGATATCTCTGCTGACATAAAACAAGTAAGAGGTGAAACACATAGTAGCATTCCAAGCTCCAACTAAGTGAAATTTAGAAAAAAACCTTTGTGTCGCCATCAAGTGCAACTTAATCTGTGACTTAACTGAATGCCTCATTTCCAGTGCACCCAGGAAGAGAGGAGGTGGTGCGTTTTGGGCTCCTCACCCTCACAGCTTCTCAAGCTGCATGAAGGTTGCACTTGTTAAATATGTGAGACCACTTCATTCAAGACAGCACGACTGCCAGATTGATGATGATCGTGACATCCATTCCAGAGGTTCTGATGAAGCCGCTGGGGAACTTTAAGCATATTAACACAGCTGAATATCATCACTGTAGTTCCCATAATTTTTCTCATGAAAAAAGTCAAATCTTAAACTTAGACTTAAACTTGCTGGCATATATTTAATGATGCTATGAAAATTTGATATGGCCATTTTATGATGAAAGGGGAATTGTTGTGTCAAATCTATCACTTATTATATTTTATACTGTCTGTAGTCCCCTGTGTTGATATTGGAAATCCTTATTAATCTGCCTCAATTACTGGCACTCCTCACTGTCAGCATATGCATGCTTTGAGAGGCTCATCAGAGCCTTCACCTTTGCTGCCTGCCTTGTTCTATCATAGATGTATGTATGTGTACATTTTCTCTCTCTCTCTCTCTCTCTCTCTCTCTCTCTCTCTCTCTCTCTCTCTCTCTCTCTCGGTCGAGTTAAACATGCTCCTGAGGTTCCAGTGACCACTATTTCTGTTTCATGCCAAGAGGTTGGGATTTTTTCTGATACCCAGATAGAATGAAAAAACTCTAAGAAGCATTTCCATAAAAAGTTGATTTTTTAAAAACAGCTGTGTCGTTGTTTTTTTTAGGGCTAGTTGAAGCTCTTCCATTTCAAAAAGGCTTGTTGTATGGTTCTATATTAGTGGAGCTAAAGACACTTTTTTTTATTTCCTTGTTGAGCCTGGAAGATTTGGAAGGCGGTGCAGCATTTCTCAATTGCTGAGCTTTTTTTTCGAAAGTTTTAGCTAGGATGTTTGCAATTTTTAGTTTTGAAGTGAAGAGTAAATCCTTATATTTAATGTGTTGTATTTAAGGTTCACTATTTTTCCCCTGCATTTTTAGTTATCAGGATTCATATTTTGCTTGATGGAGAACGTGCTGATATACTGGAAACTAATTTTCTTTAGTGTTCCTTTTTAGCTTCGTTTATGGTTCTTCTTGCTTGCGCTTTACTAATCATAAGTTTGATGAGATTTTCTGTTGATGGGTGTCTGAAGAAATGTTGTTCAGCTTTTTTCTCTCTTTTATAGCTTTTTTTTTGCATTTTTTTGTCAAGCCATGGAAGTTGTTGCCATGGATCTAAACGTTTTTGTGAAGGTTTGCAGAGCATCTGTGCTGTCCTCTGGAAAGTGTGTAAATCACTCATAACAGAGAGTTTGAAATTGGTACCAGTTTTTTTTACCAATTTGCCTTTTTTGTAATTTTGTCTTCCTTTAGTGGTTCCAATAATTGGGAAATAGTCGCTTTCACAGAGTACTTCATCGAGTACTTTCCATGATATGTCTAAAATGATTTCTGGTTGGCAAATTGTTAGGTCGATTGCGAAGTATGTGCCATGTGCCGGGTGTAGATAAATATTTGATCCATTGTTTAAGAGACATAGGGTATAATTATTTATAAATGTTTTGTCTTAATGGAAGGAATTTTTATAGCAGGTCCTTGGGACAAATGTCCTCCCCTCAGGGCATTCTGATGGGGCAGGTTACAAACAGGTTGCTGTTCGGAATTCCTCATCTGAATTTCACACGATGGGAGGACATTTGTCCCAAGGACCTGCTGTCAACCCCTGTTGAGATCAGTCCACGAGGCTGTAAAAATTCCTTTTATTATAACAAAAAATACCGGAACTCTTTGAAGAGTTCAACAACTGTGGACCAAAAGGCAAATAACAGAAAGGCAAACTTCTCACAATCAAAAGATGAAACTGATGAAACTGGGACTGATGATGAGGTTGGGTAAAATAATAGGTTCTGGTTCCATGGGGTCGTCGGGGACATAGATTCTTGACAGGGCATCCTCTTTACCATTCTTAGAGCCAGGACAATAGGTGATAGTGTAGTGAAAGTGCGTGAAGAATAATGCCCATTTGGCCTGACGGAGGTTAAGGCGTTTTGCTTACCGAAGGTATTGGAGGTTTTTGTGAACGGTGATCACCGTAAACGGATGCATCGCCCCTTCCAACCAGTGCCGCGACTCTTCTAATAGCTAGAAGTTATTGATTACTAATGTCATAGTTTTGTTCTGTGGGAGAGAGTTTCCTGGAGAAGAAGGTGCAGGGTTGGAACACTGCTGGAGAAATGGAGAGTCCATAGGGCATGATCCGGTAGTCATAGTGCCACGAGGGGGTGATGAAAGCCGTCTTCCATTCATTGCCCTTGCGTATGTGCACCAAGTTGCAAGCACTCTGGAGGTCTAATTCGGTGAAGAGTCGGGCTCCACGGAGGTCTCCTGGGGCGGCCGGGAGCGCGTAAGGGAGTTGTACAATTTGGGAGTTGATATTTCGATAATCAATACACGGCTGGAGACCGCCGTCCTTCTTCTCCATGAAGAAAAAGCTGAAAGCCGCTGAAAAAGAGGATGGGGCGATAAAGCCCTGTTGTAGGGCTTCCTGAATATATCGCTCCATAGCCGCGTGCTCTGGGACAGACAGCAGGTAGACCTGACATTTTGGCAGCTTGGCACCTGGCATAAGGTCAATAGCACAATCCCAAGGGCGATGATGGGTTAGGCGAGTGACAGCGAGCTCCCGAGCCCCTCTCCCACGGGCCAGCTGAAGGCGCTCTAGACATCCCTGGGAGATGAAGTTTCCAGAGGAGCCCGAATCTACAAGGGCCGAAACCAGTAGTGATAACGTGGGGGTGATGATTTTGACAGCCAATTTTGATAAGTGGGTGATTGCGGTACGGTAAGGCCAGCCGCTGGAAGACACATATGGCTTCAAAATATATGTATATAATGCATTTTTGAATATACTTCAACAAAATTCATTATTTATGTGAAATAAAACACAATGTTCTGTTACTTCTGTTAGTTAGGGTTAAGGTTATTTTTGCTGCAGACTTCTTAATTTTCTTTCTTACCCTGATGGTGGAATATAATTGTGTTGTCACCATATGATCTGTTACTGGTACAGTAGGATGTGGTCAATAGTATAAATTGTACCATTGCTTGTTTTGTTATTATTGATCCTTAATTGGGGTTTTAGGGACAAAATCATCTAAATAAAACAAATAAATATGGCGCCAGAGTGTGCAACATATTTTTCCCCTATTCTCTATTTTCAGTGATTACTGTCACTTCAACCCTTGGTGTGCATTACCTAGCTCTACTGTCTCTAATAGCAGACCTTATTTAATTCAACCTCTAATCTCACACTGTTTTTGGTTTTCAGTCGATTCATAGGAATCAATCCAGACAGAGGGACCAAGGGACTTTGAGTTGAATGTCATTGGTCACTGAGAGCTCTCTACTCAGTACACACAAACACAGCCATGGTTTGCTCCCAATTTATGTTTTAGTTTATATACATCTTCTTGTTCTCCTGTCTACAAAATATGCTATACTCCACAAAAATGTGGGTATTTCAGAGTTAGAACACTAAATAAAGACATTTCCAATCTGCACCGGATATTCAGTGACGTCACCAGTAATCATGGGAAACACACTTCAACAAGGCACCTCCGGCTTCCTTTATAGGCCCACTAATTCAGTGAAGTGAAACGGCCATCTTTCCAATTGCTCAGCCCAGCAATGTGACAGCCACCACTACCACAATCCACCTCCATTTTAATCATCATCGTCCCGTCAAGAAATCAACCCATCCTGCCAGGCTCACCATCCCACCAAGGCCTAAAAGCGCTAGACCTCACGTCTCTCCCCCTACTGTTCGTGGCAAATGATGCACATTAGAATGTTGTCCAGCTCCTAATCTTTGTATTCCCGGGCCACCTGACCTTCCCTTAAAGGCAGCTCCCAAACCGACTGATCATGCTCTACCTTACGTCGCTCTGTGGCAACCTGCAATCAAACTCGAGCACCCTTAAAACAACCTTTAAACATGCCTGGTGCTCTTTCACCCACTGACTCTGGTACTCTGCCAAGCAAAAAAATCAATGGCAACCTAGGCTGTTGGCCAACATGAGAAAATATAGCCAAGCCTTTAAATGATATATGATAGGACTCTGCATGATAACTCTACCTGGATCTACAACCACTGTTCACTGTAACAGCTCTGGAACAGCTGCTCCAAGCAAACAGATATTCTTCACCGCAGCTCTACCAGAAAGCCAGGACAGTGATCACACATACATGCGTATTGTCAATAATAATTGATTCAAATGAAGACTGTTTTGTAACACACAGTAGTTGTTAAAACAAAGCAAAATCATCACTTGTTGCTTCTCAAAACACTTAAAATTATTGCATTGTTGAATGTAAATTGTCATTACTGAACACTAAAAGCACAAAGCACAAAAAAAGCACAAAAAAGCACAAAACTGAAAACAAAATACAGAACAACTTATTAAAACGTCATAAGTGTTTTGTATAAAAAACAAAGTTAAAAAAAATAATAATTGTACTGGATAATGTTTGGAAAGTGTAAGATGACTTAATACTGCAGTCTTATCATTTGTTATTAGGTTGTAAATAAATGTGTTGGCGTCGACATAAAACAAGTATTTAGAATAAATAATATTAATAAACAAGTGTGATTATTGATAATTTTTTACTTGGCAACATTAAAACCAGTTGTTTCAGCTAATATAAAGTCTTAAAAATACACAAGGCCTCAAATGGTGGTAATTAAGCTCAATTTCCAGGTAAAAAAACCTAACTTTATGCGTTACTAAGTATAAAAAAAAGATAAATAATAAAAAGAATCTTAAAACAATCATAATAATCTTACACAATCTGCTCTTGTAAAGTGTTTATAGCTCTTGTAATGTCTTGGATAGATGAGGAGTTTTGCAGGGCAGCGCCTGAAACAAACACTTAAACCACCTTTTGCCTCCAATATTTCACAATTTGTGTGATTTGTGGTGACTTTAAAATTATACCAGAGTGGCATATGACATCTTAATTAACAAAAAACTGTTCGGACAGCAAAAATGGTGAAATCATAAAAAGTTTTTTGTTTTACAGTGTTTTAATTTTAGACTCACCCGGTGTCATGTTGTGTGTTTTATGTTGGCTGATTCTCTGTCATTCTGAATGAGGACATCTCTTTCTTTTGAGATTGAGGGCATTCTCATCACTGATCACACAAATATTTTTGTACACCTCTGCCACTGCCACACTCTTGTTTCTTGCAATGTCTCCTTTTTCATTTAAAAAAAGTCACCTGTTCATTTGTCTCCAAGTACATATAAAATAATAACTTGGCTACATTCTCAGGCATATACATCAAAGTACATTGGGAGGTGTACAGATACATTTTAGCACTAGTCCGGTCTTTAACTCATTTAGTAAATTCCCGCAAAAATGTTTATTCTCACACGTGTGTTGATTCTTTGAGAATTGGAGCATTGATCGGACCCAACGTAGGACAGCTTCTCACACAAAGGGAGGAACCTTTTATCTGTGGCAGCCTCTGTTTCTTTGGTAAAGTCCAAATCATGCATCCCATTATTGTTGCCAGTTTGTAGTGGGAGTTAAACTATAATTTAGTTGGTGATAAGTGAAATTAAGTTTTGATAAAACAAATCTTGTCTTTGAGTTGTTTTATTTATGAGAAGGTTAGTATTGCAATAACAGAAGTTGTGCACTTGTGACAGGCCATAGTTCTTGTCATTTTATAGTTCAGTTGTTGATCCCCAAATACTGGCAAGGCAAGCTCACTGAGAAGGGCAGATGGGAAGGCCTCAAATGCCAAACAACAGCATCCTAGGATCTTCTTCCATGAGACTGAAGTCTGAGCAAACAGCATGGACTCCCATAGAATTCTCACTTGAGGTGACAGGGTGGCCAGATGACTTATGGGCATCATAGTCTGAGGACCAACAATTTAATGGCCAGACATTCTTTCACTGGAGGCCCTCCTTGTCTTTCACTACCTGGGACAATACAGTCTCTTTATATGATCTTTGTATAAAACAAATGAGAAAGAAGTCAGGGGAATGTAAACGCAAACCACAAAATTCAGCTTTTACCTGAAAGAAAACCTATTAACATGACTCCATCTACTGGACCATACTGGTCGAGTCCTGTATGTCTTTATGTTAGCACAGAGCTCAAATGCTGAATGTGCCACAGTCAGTATTTACTATAAATAAGATTATTTACAGTCATGTTAAAATGAAAGTACACTCTCTTTTAATTCTATGGTGTTACCTATCAGGATATAAAAAATTATCTGGTCTAGCTGGTTAGAATTAGATAAATACAACTTCACATTAACAATAAAACGACATATTAATCATACTTTTTTTTGTGTGAAAATAAAACCAAAATGGAGACACCATGTGTAGTAAGTATACCTTAAGTAATCCTGTTCTATATGACTTTATTAATCTCTTACATCATTTGGAGGAATTTTCTGGCTCACTGTTCGTACATTGTTTCTTCAGTTACTCTCTTAAGGTCTTGCTACAGTGTTTCAGTTGGGTTGAGAAGTGGCCATTGTAAAAAATTTTTTCAGCCATTTTGTTTGTTGATTTAATTGTGATATAATTGTGCCACCCCAGTCAATTAATGAATGTTTTCTGAAGCAAACTAATATGAAACATGTTACATACAGTACATGATGTAAACTATAAAAAATGTATATATTTTCATATTCATGTGATTGTTTTATATATATATATATATATATATATATATATATATATATATATATATATATATATATATATATATATAATTTTTTTATATTATAATTTTTTTTTTTTTACATTAATTTATATTAAACTGTTTAAAATGTAAAAAGTTACATTCAGAAAGTCATTATTCATCAAAAATGCATAAACACAGTAAAATATATTCTTAATAACTTTGCTTGTACTAGCATGAGTGTGCTTATCAAGCAGGGAAACTGCTTTCCTCTAAGTTTTTTTTTTTTTAAAGCAAATGCAAATGTGATTGTATATTATATGCATATATTATATATTATATCCATTATTTGATAATAAAATATAAGAAGGTTAGTGGGTTATTAGAATATTACAAAGTTTAAATGATGAAGACATTTTTCATCAAATATGCATTAGCATACAAACTCTTGAACAAACTAAAATTAAAAACCTAATTTACAGTATCTACAGTAAAGGAACTAAATCATGCTTCTTAAATTAACTTGTTTAATTGAAATGTTAATCTACTCGATTAGTAATTAGACTGTTTTTATTTTAATAATACTTGTTTTGAATAACACCCAATAATTTCTGGAAAACATTTTGGTTTGCTGACATATTTATTGGCTTACAGATTTATGTATTTAGTACGTAGTTTATGTGTTATTTTTCCATATACTGAATTGTCCGGAAGCACACTAAATATCTGGCCTTTCGTAAATATTGATTCGATACACTGATTTGCTTCTATTTCTCATGCTTTCTCAAAAGATCTATTGGTCCTATGCATAATTTTTAACAAATTAATTCATATTTATGGTTATCATACATTTGTTAATATAAATTGATGATGATAAATGAAAATGATATTGTGATTTGTGGTGAGAGTAGTGAGCAGGTGGAGAAGAGCCTGGAGGTGGAGATATGCGCTGGAGAGAAGGGGAATGAAAGTCAGTAGGAGTATGTCAGACATGGGGTATATCAGTAGAAGAATGCTGAATGCTGCACTTGAATAAAAAAAATCCATATAATTTTAATTGGAAAAAAGTCATGATTTTATCAAAAAATTATTTGTCATGTCACATTTTTGTCATTTTGTTAACTCATTGAAGTTTCTAACAGTCTTCATTCATGAAAATATACTTCTAAATATGAATATCCATATTTTCATAAATATAATATTTTTATGAAATAGCAAGATGTCTTTGAGACGCTGGGTTGAAATGCTATGGGAACACCCCTGCGTGACCACGCTCTGAACCACGTGTGTAATCTGACCAATAGGCGTTTGGAACGTGACATCATCAGCGGGCGACGTCGCGTAAACAGGAAGCTACAAATGGCTGCGAGATGGACAAGACGTTAGCTCCTGCGAGAGAAGGTAAGCGCCGCAGAGATGCAGGGAGTGTGGCACGGAGACGCAGCGCTGCGTCGAAATGCTATTGGAACGAGTGTCCTATCACGCCAAACACTAACCAGACCCTGCCTAGAGAGTGAGGGCCTCGGCACCAGCACATAGGACAGAGGAGCCTGGGGTGGCTCTGAGGTCAAGGTCATAGAACCTGACAAAGGTCAGCGGGGTGGACCAACCCGCAGCGTCACAGATGTCCTGAAGTGACACTCCAGCGGACCAGGCCGTAGAGGCCGCCACACTCCGGGTGGAGTGAGCTCGAACCCCGAGCGGGGCGGGGAGGCCAGAGGACTCGTGAGCCGACACAATCGCATCCACTACCCATCTGCTCAAAATCTGCTTATTGGCCGGGAAACCTTTCTTGTTAGGGCCATAGCAGACAAGCAGCTGCTCCGACTTCCTCCACGGACTCTTCCTGCGGTGGTAAGTGTCCATTGCTCGCACTGGACACAGTCGGTGCTGTCGCTCCTGATCGGGGGCTGTAAACGGAGGAGGGCAGAATGCCTGTAACACGACAGGACGTAAGGGAGCTGTTTCGGATAGAGGAACACTCTGGCCATGCCCGGGGCAAACTCCAGGCGAGATGGGGCCACAGACAGAGCCTGCAGATCCCCGATAATCTTCAGGGAGGAAATCGCCAAGAGGAAGGTGGTCTTAATAGACAGAAACCTAAGGGCCACATCGGCTAATGGCTCGAAGGGGGGCTCAGATAGAGCCGGCAACACAACCCGGGCCTCAGCCTCCAGGGCCTGAGGAGGAAACATTTTACCAGTGGGTGCCTACCCAGCGACTGCCCCGCAGGCTGGAAGCTTGCACCAAGACGTGAACAGTCGCCATCGTGCAGCGTACAACCTCCTCGTGGGGGGAGCTCTGGAGTGGAGAAGGGTCTTTACCACCTCGGTAAAGAGACCAGCCGCTACGAACTGTGCCCCCTCAGGGGCCACAGCCACAGCCTCCACAACTCTGGGTGGGGGTGAACCAGGGTTCCGCCCGCCTGTGAGAGGAGATCCCAAGGCGCCAGAAAATACCTCAGGGGAACCAGCCCCTCGGAGCTGGCCTCTGACCCACTCAGAGCAGCTGGGGCGGGGCCCTGCAGCTGATGACACCTCGTGAGAGGTGGCGGGTCTCCCCCATCTGTACCGAGACTTTGGGCGGAAGTGGAGGGAGACGCCCACTGGAGGGAGGCCGTGCTCTGAAACACATCCTGTGGCAGAGCCAACCGCCCGGCCTCCTGGTGGTGCAGGGGAGGGACGGGCACCATAGCGTAAGGTGTACACCGCCCCCTCGACCGTAGATTGTCAGGATCTCCGCACCACAGCCCGTTTGTTGGAGGCAAGGATGACCCTCAGGTCATCCTGCTCCTTCTTGGGCCTGTTTTTGGGCTTCGCAGTGCCTGGAAGGACCAGGCTAGGGCTGCCGCCGACCAGCCCCACGAGATCGGCGAGGGAGGTAATGCTGAAATGCAGCCGAATGCTTTTAAGACTTCTCAAAACCTGTTCACGACCGCCGTCACAGCGTTACCAAACAGGCCAGGAGGAGCTATCGGTGCGTTTAAGAGCACATCTCGATCCTTGTCTGGGAGGTCAGACAAGGTGAGCTACAGATGCCTCTCTGTGGCCACCAGGGAGGGAGCCAACAGACTACCGTGGACTGTCCAACAGCCTGCGCCATGTGTTTCGTGGCCCGAAGGGTTAAGTCGACAGCGCGACGCAACTCCTCAATATCAGCGGCCCCGGAGTTAAGTCCCTTATCCAAATCATGTAGCAGGTCGGCCTGGTATGCCTGTAACACACCCATGGTGTGGAGACAACCCGCAGCCTGACCTGCTGCCGCGTAAGCTTTCCCTACTAAAGCCAATGTAGCACGTAGCGGCTTAGTAGGGAACACTGGAGCTTTCAATGACGATGCTATGCTAGGAGAGAGATAGCTGGCTAGCGTCTCTTCAACACGCGGCATCGCCCCGTAGCCGCACGCCTTAGCCCCAACCACGTTCGCGTAGAGCGAGGAGTGGTGAGAAGAAATACGCGCTGAGTACGGGGTCTCCCAGGATCTGGACACCTCGGTGTGCAGATCGGTAAAATACGGCAGGCCCCGGCGCTGAGGAAATGACACAGGATGCAGAAAACGCTCATCCAGCTTCCTGGGTGCGCGCTGCTTATGCTGCTCCACCTGCCAAGCTAGATCCAGCTTAGCTACGGCTCGTGTCACGACCTCGAGGAGTTCCACATACAGCACAGGCTGTGAGGAATCCACGGGCTCGCTAGCATCCATCAGTTCACCTTCCTCGGAAGGAGAGGCATGTAATGCCGCGCTGCTCGCACCGGGAGAAGAAGCAGCTATCGGGCCTGCTTCTCCGAGAGAGCAGAAGTTCGATTCAGCAGACGAAGCTGAAGAGGACTCATCCGACTCCAACCCTGCCGCTAAATCAGCCTGCGAGCCCCACGAGCGCCGACGCCGCTTTGCCTCAGCGAGAGCGGGACCGGAGCTGCGAGGGAGAGAGCTCAAAAGAGAGTCGATACAATGCGATCATTCGACTCCCTCCACTCCCAGGCAAACAACACACCGATCATGTGAATCCTTACCGGTAATGAAATGCGGACAGATGGTTTGTCATGTCACATTTCGAATTTAATGATTGGACAGTTTTTTATTCAATTATGCTTATGAATATGAACATTTATATTTTCATAAAACTATATTTTAATAAAAAAGGCATATTTTTGTCAAAACATGATTTGTTATTTCACCTTCTTATTGACTTAGTGCACTTATCAACATTTCTTCATGAAATGATGTTTATATATTTTAAAATTCATATTTTCATAATAACAATCATATTTTGATGGGGAAGTCATATTTTTGTAAAAAAAAATATTTTTCATGTCACTTTGTCATTTTTTGTTTACTCATTGCACTTTTTAATGGTTTTCAATGAAATCATGTTTCTGAAAAAGAAAACTAAAATTTTAAGAATAACAAAAATCTTTATAAAAAAACTAAAACATTGTTGCCAAAACATGATTAATAATGTCACTTCTTTGTTTTTTGTCTCCTTTTCTGTATTTTATAACGTTTTTTTTATTTATTTTTTATTGTGTTTCTGAGTTAGAAAATTCATATTTAAACAATAACTTTCATAATTTATAAAAAAGAAAAAGGCAAATTAGTGTAAAAAAAACATTGAATATGTTGAATATGAATATTTATATTTTCAAAATAATTATTTTTTATTAAAAACATTTCATTTTATTACCACATGATTTGTCATTCACCTTTTTTGTTTTTTTGTTTATGTATTGTATTATATTTAAGGGAAAAAAAGTTATTTTATTTTGTTGCAAAAAAAAAAAAGCATTTATTGTTTTAATATTAATTTTAAAATCATTTTTTTTTTTTTTTACCATTTTCGTAATTTAATTGCACTTTTTAACTGTTCTTTGAAAATTGTATCTTATGAATATTAAAATTTATATTTTAACAACCATCATATTTTTATGAAAATAACATTTTGTCAAAACATGGTCATTTCAACATTTTTGATTTTCTTTTATGTATAGCACTTAAAAAAATATTATTGTTATTTTTTTAATTAAGCTCATGATATCTAAAAAATATATTTTTAATACTACTATCATATTTCTTAAAAAAAAAGGCATATTTTTTTGTCAAAACATGATTTCTCATGTCAACTTTTTGCTGCACTTTCTAACAGTTTATCCTGAAACTAAGCTTATGATTCGCAACATATCTTTCATATTTTGATAAAAATAAAATCATATTTTTGTAAAAAAAAAACCCATTTTTCATATGACTTTTTCATTTTCGTTCATTTGTTGCATTTTTTAACAGTTTTCATGAAATTTTATTTCGGAATTTTTAAATTAATATTTAAAGAATAACTATCATATTATTATGCACAGAAATCATATTTTTTCAAAATATGATTAGGTAAATCACTTTTTTGTTTTTCATTCCCTTACTGTACTTTTTTACTTTTTGTTTTAAATGGAATTATGCTTCTGAGTATGGAAATGTATATTTTAACAATTGTTTCCTATTTTTAGTGGGGGGAAAAATTATATTGTTATCAAAACATGATTTGTCATGTCACTTTTTTCATTTAAAAATTGGACTTTTAAACGTTTTTCATGAAATTAAGCTCATGAATATAAAAATATTTTTAAAATAAATATTTTTTTATGAAATTATGCTTCTGTGTATAAAAATTCATATTTTTACAATAACTTTCCTATTTTTAGTGGGAAAAAATACTATTGTCAAAACTAGAACTTTTGAACGGATGTTTATGAAATTATTCTCATGAATATGAAAAATTATAATTAAATTTTTTAATATTATGAATATTAATTTATGCTTCTGTGTATGAAAATTTATATTTTATCAATGACTTTCATATTTCTAGTGGGGGCAAAAATAATATTTTTGTTAAAATATGATTTATGTCACCTTTTTTGTTTATTGATTACGTAGTGCATATTTTGATGGGGAAGTCATATTTTTGATTTGTCATGTCACCTTTTTGTTCACATATTCACAATGTAATGGTTTTCAATGAAATTATGTTTATGAAAAAGAAAATTTAAATTTAAAGTACAACATTTTTTATGAAAAAATAAAAACATTGTTGTCAAAACATGATTAATCATGTCACTTCTTCATTTTTCATTTCCTTTACTGTATTTTATGTTTTTTTAATTATTTTTTTGTTTCTAAATATGAAAATTTATATTTAAACAATAACTTTCATAATTTTTAAAAAAAGAAAAAGGCAAAATTAGTGTAAAAAAAAAATTGTCATTTTTTTCGTTTAAGATTTGGACTTACCTGGTTTTCATGAAATGATGATTACAAATATGAAAATCTATATTTTCAAAATAATTTTTTTCTATAAAACAAATGTCATTTTATTACAACATTATTTGTCATTCATCTTTTTTTTGTTTTTTTTATGTATTGCACTTTTTAATGTTTTTTTTAATTAAGATTAAAAAATTAAATTTTCAAAATACAATCATATTTAATATCATATAAGAAAAAGGCATTTTTTTTGTCAAAACATGATTTGGGATGTCAGCTTTTCATTTACTTTTTGCACTTTTTAGCAGTTTTTCTTATACATATATAAGATATGAATAAAATATATACATATTCATATTTTCATAATAACAATCATGTTTTTATAAAAAATTGTCATATTTTATCAGAGCATGTTTTGTCGTTTTAGTTTTTTTCGGTTTTATTATGTAATACATTTTTACAAACTTTGATAAGGAAAAATTGTATTTTCAAAATTACTATCATTTTTGTATTTAAAAAAAGATATTTTTTGCCAAAACATTTTTAAATCACCTTTTTGCACTTTTTATTTGTTTGTCTTAAAACTAATCTTATAAATAGAAACATTTTTCTCGCCCCTTGCAAACAACTGGCACGAGAGGTTCTCTTGTGGTCCTCTTGAGGTCCTCTTGTGGTCCACTGTCTTGACGCCCTGTCAAGACAGTGGCTGCCATGGGACGGTCATGGATGAGGCTACGCCTGTTCGCCTTTTCCCCGATCATGCTGCTCTCGGGAGTTCTGGAAAGAGTTCGCCGGGAAGGAGTCTGTCTCCTCCTGGTAGCACCTCATTGTCCGGGCAAGCTATGGTTTGCGGACCTAGTATCCCTACTCAAGGGCCCTCCGTGGGAAATTCCTCCCAGGGGAGCTCTCCTCTCGCAGGCGGGCGGAACCCTGGTTCACCCCCACCCGAAGTTGTGGAAGCTGTGGCTGTGGCCCCTGAGGGGGCACAGTTTGTAGCAGCTGGTCTCTCTACCGAGGTAGTAGAGACCCTTCTCCACTTCAGAGCTCCTCCCCACGAGGAGGTCGTACGCCGCACGATGGCGACTGTTCACATCACAGTGTGCGCACCATGACTTGGGCCCAGTTAACTGCCCGGTCGGTTCAGTTCTGAAGTTTTTACAGAAACAGTTTGCCACAGGGTTAACCCCTTCGACCCTGAAGGTTTACGTGTCCGCCATCGCGGCATATATCACCCCGCCTGCGGGGCAGTCGCTGGGTAGGCACCCTCTGGTGACACGTTTCCTCCGCGGTGCCCGGAAGCTGAGGCCTGGGACGTGACCCAGAGTGCCTGTCTGGGTGTTTTTTGTTTTGTTTATTCATTTGTAATTGTTTCCCTCATGTTTTGATTTGCCCTTTGCCTTTCCATGGTCACTTTCTCGTATTAGCAATATATTGTTGTTATTAATATGCTTGAGTGTATGCTGTGTGTGTTGACTGATCGGCTCTGTTGTTGTTTTGTTTTAGTGAGAAATGAATAAAAATATAATAATAAAAAAAGAAAAAAAGAATCAAGCCAGTTGAAACCAAATAAATAAATAAATAGATACATGCAAAAAAAATCGATTGTAAAAAAAAATGACTTTTCATATTCATTAGCATCATTTAACTAAAAACTAATAAATGTGCAAAAATTTAATGAAAAACCTGACATGACAAATCAAGTTATTGTGAAAATATGAATGTTCATATTCATATTTATAATTTCACAAAAAATAAATCGTTAAAAGTGCAATGTGAACGAAAAAGATTTTATGATTTGACATAAGTATGATTTATCTTATATAATTATGAAAGTAATTGGTAAAATATAAATTTTCATATTGAAAGGAATAATTTCATGAAAAACTGTAAAAATAAAAGTGTAAAAATTCAATTAAAAAACGTGATATGACAAATCAAGTTTTTTCAAGATAATGTGAAATTATGAATTTTCATATTCATAAGCATTATTTAACTAAAAACCGTTGAAAGTGCAAAAATTCAACTCAAAACTTGATGACAAACAATGGTTTGAAAAAAATGATTCTTTAAAAAAAAAAAATTTTATTAAAATATTACATATCAATTTCATAACCATAATTTCATCCCAAAATTTTTTTTTAACATTTTCATAAAAATACGTTATTGTGAAAATATGAATTTTCATATTCATAAGCATTATTTAACTAAAAACCGTTAAAAGTGCAAAAATTCAATTCAAAATGTGATAAATAATGGTTTGAAAAAATATTTTTTTTAATACAAAATTGATTGTTTTTATTCAAATATTACATTTCATGTTCATACTCATAATTTCATAAAAAATATCTTAACCTTTATCATAAAAAATATGATTTATTGTAAAAATATGACTTTTCATATACATTAGCATAATTTCATTAAAAACTATTTAAAAAGTGCAATGGTGACATGAAAAAAAATGAAATTTTCATATTCATAATAATTTCATGATAAAATGTTAAAAAGTGCAACAATTCAATAGAAAATGTGAAATGACAAATCAAGTATTTACAAGTTAAATTTAAAATTATGACTATAAATTCATTAACATAATTTCTTTAAAAAACATTAAAAAGTGCAAAAATTCATCACAACAACTGATATTATTTATCAAAAATAAAATTGAAATACAGTGGAACCCGGTTATGTCGATGTCCTAGGGGGTCGCCAAAAAGCATCGAGGTAATTGATGATCGAGAAAAACAAAAATCAAAATGGCGGCAGTATATTAACGTGCTTGAAATTTCTTTATGTACATGATGTGCGTTAATAAATGAGAATGTGCATGCACGTGTTTTTGAAGGGTTTTTTTACACAACAGCGTTGCCGCGATTTGTTTGATGAAGGCATGCTATAAAAATACATACAGTACATGTTTATCTGTCAGGAATCCACCTGCCACGCCCCCTTCGGCCCTCTTCAGCGTGTCAGGTGCTTTCTCTGCCACTTTCTCTGAAGCTCCGCTTCAATCGCGCACATATGGTGCTGGTTTAGCATCATCACCAGCTCCTATTTAAACTGCCACACTCTCACTGTCCGTTATTGTTGGTATATGTTGGTTCACGGCGGTCGTTGTTATCGCGCATGCGTATCCCGGTACGTGCCTCAACACACAAGATATGACAGCACCACGTAGATCTGGTTATGAAACCACGCTCTTGGCAACGGAAAACATAACTATTAAGCTTCTTCTCAGCCGCATTCAGCTGTAGTAGCACTGCTTGATCTGCTAGACTTTATTGACTTAGATGGTTTTGACGACGCACACTATTGCCTTAAACACATTGAACAAGAGACCTCTTGTAAGCCCAAACTTTTAGATACGGCCCTGGAAGAGGGGGATTGCCTATATGTAGATGGATCGTGTTCAAACCCTCTGATGTGTATTTATGTGGATATGCGGTTGTAAGATTACCTGATAAAATAGTTTAAGATAAACCATTACCATACACATCTGCACAAGCTGCAAAGTTGGTGGCACTTACAAGAGCATGTCAGTTGTCTGAAGGTAAAGTAGCTAATATATACACTGATTCTAAGTGTGCTTATGGTGTTGTGCATGATTTTGCCGAAACATGGAAGCACAGACACTTTAAAACAGCTGATGGAAAGCCCATAGCACATTTTAATCTCATAGGCGACCTCCTAAATGCTGTTCAACTCCCTGCCAAAGTGGCCATAGTGAAGGTTAAAGGACATGCTGCAGGTGAATAAGAAGAAATTTGGGAAAAAAACTGTCGATTTGGACACAGTACATTGTAGGGCGGGGAACCACCCACTGGTCCAACGGCGGTTTCCAGAGGCGTGGCGAAGGATTCTCGCGCGTTCTAATCTTTCCTTTCACATTAGATAATAAGATTTGGATTATTGTATTACTTCATTTTTTGTTATTGACCTCTTATCTGACTCCATTTAGATAAAACAATAAATATTTGCATAGGTTATTATTTTACTAATAGTATAATTTTGATGGATGTTTGTCTAGTTATTCTGATTAAGCTCTGGCATTACACTCGTTCATTCGGTTCACACAGTCGCACAAGATCCTAGTATAGGCCTTATAATTAATATACTGGTCTACGGTCATAAGCGAATCAGTGTTGGTCGCTGCCAGAGGTTGGACTATATGCTTAAGCGGCCACTTTCTGCGTGCTCAACTTTAAACATACTTTATTTAGTCCCCTTAGAGGTGACACTTAATTATTACAACAATTATTTCTAACCACAGATAATGAATAGAATAATATTGAAATAATCAGAGGTTGAGGCTGACCCTATTTAGAGTGATTAGAAATGTTACTCTAAACGGACATACATATTGTTAGCCTCCACACTTCTAAGTACACTTAAACTAACGCCAAGTGCTAGTCGTATCTCTAAAATCCTCAGTTGATGTATTATTCACTATCTAACTGGGATTTAGGCCGATTCTAGCCTGATATTCAGTCCTTACGGTAACTGCGGATGCAACGTTATTACTTGCAGTGTCAACATTTACCGAGCAACACAGAATAAAATCAAACATAACAATTTATTAACCAGGTAAGAAAATCACAATTTAAAGTCAATTTATAGTTCAATTAAAATATAACATAAATACAAACCAATAGTATTTACATTTAAACAAGAAATATAAAACCTTTCATACCTGGGACAAGACGACACACAGTAATCGTGCGGGATATCTGTTTACAGATTCCCTGAATTGTTGGTCAGTTCTCCTTAAATACCCAGATAGAGTAAGCATTATGTAAACATTATTTAGCAATGGAAGTTTGCATTGAGTGGTTCTTACAGACCTATGGGAGGCACCTCGCCTGTATACATCTGTAGTGGGGTACGCCCCTTGTATAGAGTTATGTTTTCTTTAACTTTATTAAAACCTTTTTTTTTATTATTTGTTCTATTGCTGTGGGAATGGGACCTGTGTATCAGTCGCGATAAACCTTTGTAAAGAAATGAAACATGAACATTTTCTGTCGTTATTTACATGTGATATGACCTTTCTTACACATAATCATCTGGTGTGCTGTAGAATGTCCTGTGTTCAGGATGTAACAGGAAAAGGAGGAGTAGAGGGGTCAGACATTTGTCTGCAGATCTACCATTTGTATGGAGATGTGGTGTTTGAAGGCCAAGGGTAGCTCTCCGGGGAGCCTACTGTATTCCAGATAGCGTCCTGGTTCTCGAGAGGGGTGTTGGCCCCCTGCCGTGAGTCCTGGAGGAAACGTGTTGTGTCATAAAAAGTTCTCTTGATGTCCTTGTTGCTTCGGGCATCTTCAGGGCCCACACCCTGGTCTCTCGGGCATCCATGCTGTGTTCTCGGGGAGGGCCGCCCTTTTGGTCAGGATCAATCAAAATGTCTTACAACATACAAATCCTGAGATCCCAATGATGTCACATATCTCCAATATACCAGATATTGACCTAAAAAATACTTCAGAGTCAGCCTACTGAGGAGGACATAAAGTATTGGGCTTCAAACTATGTAAATCAGATGCTGCTGGTATCATTAGACATGTAGATGGAAAAATTGCTCTGCCTGAGGTTTTTTTTTTTTTTTTTTGTGGCAAGAAAAGTTTGGTTTCTAGTTTTTCGCGAGCCCTCTACCCTCTTGATCCACCATCGATCTGACTAACTATAAGGTGAGTTAACACTCTACTTGTGGATTGTCTGCTAGCATACTGTTTGGTCAGGTAGCTGCCCTTTCCGTCTGCTTTTGTTGATGTTGGGTTGGGTTCGGTTCTGGCTAACGCGGTAATGCTGTCGGCTGACTTTTCCATGGCTCTTCTCAGCACGTTAAAGTTTCTGCCATTTACTACTCTATCTCTGGCTATTTTTGGCTTTAACACTCAAATGGAAATCGTATACAAGCCCTGCGAGCTAGTGGCTCTAAACGGGCACTGGCACCTCGACCCCGCGACGTATGACCATTGCCGCTCATCTGGTATCCTTCATCGCCCAAGATATAAGATCTGCGATCCCCTCTAGCTGGTCCAGCAGCAGGGCTATAAAACAGTCGGCGCGTTCTCATAATCGACATCGCTCCCTTGTCAACATTAATATGACTGACTCTGTGATTAAGCATACCCCTACTGTCAATGGAACAAATAAACACTGTGCCCTTCTAAATTGTCGATCTATCTCAGACAAAGGCACCTATATGAATGAGCTAATAGTTGACAATAAATTTGATATGTTATTCCTCACAGAGACTTGGCAGGTACCAGATGATTTTATCCAGCTGAATCTGCTTACCCCTATTGGATATCGACATATGTCAGAACCACGTACAAACTTTCTTTCCTCAAGCCATCAGGCTTCTCAATACACAGAAATGAAACGGAACTCTCACACACACACACACACACACTCACTCAAATGTGTGTAACGAACTGTAACATTTTTCCTGGACTTAACACTTAACACACACTCATCACTCATCTCAATCCATTCCACCACCATTCATTTATTTATTATTTATTATTCTCAACTGTACCATACTCTCGACTGCTGTTTTTTGCACATTTATCATTATCATTGTACTATACTGTTTACATGCTGTTTTTTGCACCTTCGACTGCTGCTGTATTTTTTGCACTACATTGTACTGTTTATAGTCACTTCTGGGATATAGTTTTTATTTTGTATAGTTTTTACAGTTTTCTTGTACAGTACTGTATAATCAAGTATACAGTAGGTTTACTGGTCGGCGCTATATAGGGTTTTGTGTCTTGTCTTGTGTCGTCTGTCTGCACTGTCTGTCTGCACTGTTTGCACCAGGTTGCACTCGATGCACTTTATGCAACTTGTGTTGTAGCTCTATGTTGTTTTGTTTGTTGTTGTTTAGTGTAGCACCAGGGTTCTGGAGAAACGTTGTCTCGTTTTTACTGTGTACTGTGTACCACTGTGTATAGTAGAAATGACAATAAAAGCCTCTTGACTTGAAATGGTAAAGGGGGTGGTCTTGCTGTAATTTTTCGTGCGTCTTTAACTGTCTCTAAACTGGTTTTTCACAATACCACGACATTTGAGTACATGGTTATGAAGCTTGGTATCATCCCGTTGTACTTATATTAATTTACAGACCAACTAAACAACAAAGTGACTTTTTCTCAGAACTCAGTAAATTACTAACCCAAGCATGTGCTGTGTCATGCCAAGTTATTCTTCTTAGTGATTTCAACATTCATATTGATACTGCTTGCTCCACTGCTACTCAGCTAAATGTTGTCTTTGACTGTTTTGACCTCATTCAGCATGTTAATTTTCCAACTCATACTCATGGTCACACGCTTGATCTTGTTTGTACATCTGGTCTGAATAATATCTCTGTTGACAGTTTAGCTACCCCTCTTTCTGACCATAGACTCATCTCCTTTGATTTTACATCCATCTGTCCAGTCAACCACATCAAAAATCTAACCATACGTTATCGTCATTTAAATACTGTTGAAACTAGCTCCTTTTGTGATTCTGTTGCCTCCTCTGCTCTTTCTGATGTGCTAAATTTAAACTGCCCATCTATGATTTATGACAAGTATTGCTGTACTGTTGAAAAATTGTTGGATTAGTTTGCCCCAACTAAGATTAGGTCTGTTCCTATGTTCCCATTCCTCCCCGTGGTTCAATGCAGAACTTCGAGGTTTGAAGGTAAAATGTAGACAACATGAACATCTGTTCAGGAAAACTGGTTCAACTGGCCATTTTCTTATACACGCTGAATGCCTTCAGCAATACAAACTGGCCTTAAATACAGCCCGCTCTTCCCATATTTCCAGCATCATTAACAAAATAAGCAATAGGCCCAAAATATTATTTAGCACAATTAATAAACTGACTCAAGCACCAAAGCACAGCCTTAGTGACTCTGAATCCATGGTTATGTGCTGCTCTTTCTTGAACCATTTCCAGGGTAAGCTAGATACTCTGTATGCGACATTTGGTGAGGAACCAACTCCCGATGTGCATATGAAATCTCAATCTAATAATTCTATGACAACGCTAGCCCTAACCAATTCCTCTTTAATCACTGAGTTAATACAAAAATCTAACTCCTCATCATGCACTCTTGATCCTGCACCTACTTTCCTGCTAAAAGACTGTACATTGGCAATTTCTGCACTTGGCAACATCATTCGTAGACATGGTTTTAGTTATCATTGTTATGCTGATGATATTCAGTTATTTCAACGGTAAAAGACCTGGGAGTTATTTTAGACAGCAACTTGTCTTTCAAATATCATATCAACCAAGTTACAAAAACAGCCTTCTTTCACCTTAGAAATAAAAATCTGGGGTTTTTGTACATTTACAGTACATACAAAATACATTTCTAACAGTAGCTGAGGGGAAAATCGTAGTAGCATCCAGATCAAGACTAAAGTCCACAGAGTTGTTTTTTATTAGAGATGGGGGACCAGTTATCAGAATGTCGGTTTTACCCAGATTCAGGCTAAGAAAATTTTAGTGTAGCCATTGTTTTAACTCGCTAACACAAGAGGAGAGTGAGGATTTTACATTAACAGAATCTGGTTGACAAGCAGTATCTAGTGGTTATAGAACATCCGTCTAAATGCAGGTTGAGATGCAGGAGCTTCTGTATACTAGTTTTTGGGCCGATGAGCAAAATCTTATCGGAATTTAAAATTAGAAAGTTATGGGTCATCCAATCTCTTATTTCCTTAACACACTCAGTTATCCGAGTTAATTGAGCTATATCGCCTGGTTTAGATGAGATATATAGCTGAGTATCATCAGCATAACAATGGAAGCTAATTCCATGCCTTCTAATAATATTTCCTAACGGAAGCATGTATATTGTGAAGAGCAGGGGTCCTAGAACTGAACCTTGCGGCACACCATAATTTACTTGCATTAGCCTGGATAGCTCTCCATTTAAATCTACGAAATGGTAACGATCAGACAGGTAGGATTTAAACCAGCTTAATGCCTGTCCCTGAATGCCGATGTAATTTTGTAACCGATCTAGGAGGAGATCATGGTCTATAGTGTCGAATGCAGCACTAAGATCTAATAGAACCAACAGCGAGATGAAGCCTTGGTCTGAAGCTAAAAACAGGTCATTAGTGATTTTAACTAGAGCAGTTTCTGTGCTATGATGGGGCCTAAAACCTGACTGAAACTCTTCAAAGATATTGTTCTCTTGCAGGTAGGAACATAACTGGGCAGCGACAATCTTTTCTAAAATTTTAGACATAAATGGGAGATTTGAGATTGGTCTGTAATTCGATAGGGTGTTTGGGTCCAGATTAGGTGAGGGGCTTAATAACTGCTAACTTGAGGGATTTAGGGACGTGTCCTAACGATAGTGAAGAGTTAATAATATTCAGAAGAGGTTCACCAGTTGTATATAACACTTCCTTCAGTAATTTAGTAGGAATTGGATCTAACTGACATGTTGTCGATTTAGCTTTGGCAATAACATTATACAGCTCTTCCTGTCCTATACATGTAAAACAGTGAAGTTGTGGAGTTGAAGGTAACACTGTCTCAGGAGATGGTGTCAGGGGTTGGACCGCCACAATTGTTTTTCTAATGTTATCTATTTTTTCAGTGAAGAAATTCATAAAGTCCTCACTACTAAACTGTGATGGAACACAATTTTCAGAGCCCTGATTTGTAGTTAGTTTAGCTACTGTACTGAAAAGGAACCTGGGATTGTGTTTGTTATTTTCTATAAGTTTGCTCAGGTGTTCAGCTCTAGCAGCTTTTAGCGCCTGTCTGTAGCTGAGCATACTGTCTTTATACGCAATTCTAAATACCTCCAATTTAGTTTTCCTCCATTTTCTCTCCAGATTACGTGCTGTTCTCTTGAGGGCATGCGTATGACTATTATACCAAGGTGCAGGTGCTTGTTCTCTAACCTTTTTTAACCGGATGGGGGCAACGGTGTCTAATGTGCTAGTGAGGATAAGGTCTATGTTGTTAGTAATTTCATCAAGATTATTATCAGTTATGGGTTTAGTGAGAAATTGAGATAAATCAGGCAGGTTATTTATGAATCTGTCCTTAGTGGTCGGAACAATAGTCCTACCAAGTCGATAACGTGGTGCAACACGGCTAATCTGCTCTACCGGTAGTGTGTACAGTATGAGATAATGGTCTGTGATGTCATCACTCTGAGGTAAGATATCTATATCAGTGACGTCTGCTCCATGGGATATTATTAAGTCTAGCGTGTGGTTAAAACGGTGAGTTGGTCTGGTGACGTTTTGTTTAACCCCAAAAGAGTTTAATAAGTCAACAAATGATAATCCTAGAGCATCGTTTACATCATCTACATGAATATTAAAATCTCCTACAAGCAGCACTTCATCAAAATTGATCAAGAGATCTGATAGAAAACAAGCAAACTTTTGAAGAAAATCAGCGTAGGGTCCTGGGGGTCTGTACACGGTGACCAGAGCGAGTTTTCTATGTATGTCTGAAAGTACAATTTTAAGAACGAGCACTTTAAATGATATAAAGCTGAATCCTAATATCTCATTAACATTAAGAGAGGTTTCATGTACTATGTAGTGTTCTATCTCTTGTCCTGTATGTTTTTGTGTCTGTGTTGTCTCTGCTATTAACTCATGCAGCTGCATGTGTTCCTTCATCCTGGGCAAATGTCCGACGATATGTTTATGTTTATGTATGTTCATTATATTTCATCTGTCTTGAAATATTGAAATATTGTACCTTGTAAAGCGTCCTTGAGCTTGGGAAAGGCGCTATATAAATTAAACTTATTATAATTATTATTATTATAAACTCATTATACTGTCTTGCTGACGCAGCTAAAACAACCAAGCTAGTGTTAGATTCATGTTTGACTTGTGCCAAAACGAACGTACATCGACCTGTACAACATACATGCATTACTTTTTCTGAAACCCCATTCCAACACCTGCAGATAGATTTTACACATTTGCCACCTGTAGGAAATTTGAGATACCTGTTGGTTATAGTTGACAGATTCAGTAAGTGGCCAGAAGCATTTGCATGCGTGACAGAAAACGCTAAAACAGTTGTAAAAATATTAACGAAAGAGAAATTTATTAAAATTATTAAAATATTACATTTCATATACATAATTATAACAATAGTTTAAAACAAATCTGACTTTCCTATATAAAAAAAAAGTTTTTATTAAAATATTACATTTCATATTCATAACCATAATTTCTTAAAAAAAAAAACGTTAACATTTTCATAAAAATATGAGTTATTGTAAAAATATGAATTTGTATAGCATAATTTCATTAAAGGCCATTAAAAAGTGCAATACGTAAACAAAAAACGTTCACGACAAACCATGGTTTGACATAATTATGACATTTTACATCAATATGCAATTAAATATTAAAATATAAATGTTCATATACAGAAGCATATTTTCATGGAAAACTGTTGAAATAAGTGAAAGAAAAATTTTCATGATAAACATGTTTGGCAAAAATATGACTTTTTTCATATCAATATGAAATAAATTGGCCAAATATGATTTTTTTTTTATACATAATAGAATAATTTAAAGACAAATCAAGTTTTTAAAATTTATTGATAGAAAAATGACTTTTATATTTCATAGCATCATTTACTAAAAACCATTAAAATGCAAATATTCTACGCAAAAAGTGATATGACAACATATAATTGTCATTATGAAAATGTAAATTTTCATATTCAGAAGCATATGTTCACGGAAAACCATTAAAGATTTTCCATTAAGAAACAAAAAAACTAAAAAGTGACCATACAAATTATATTTTGACAAAAAAATGACATTTTCATTAAAAATGTGATAGTTATTGTCAAAATATGAATTTTCATATTTATAAGCATCATTTAATTAAAAACGGTAAAAAGTGCAATATACATGCAAAAAACTTCAATAACAACCATGGTCTGAGAAAATATAACTTAAAAAAAACCTGAATTAAATTTGTACAATTATAAATTGTCATATTCATCAGAATAATTTTATGACAAACTATTAAAAAGTGCAAAAATTCAATGAAAACATGAAATGACAAATCAAGTTTTTACAAGTTATTGTGAAAATTTGAAAGTTCATATTCATAAGCACAATTTCACAAACAAATCGTTAAAAGTGCAATAAGTGAACGAAAAAGATTTAATGATAAACTGTTTTGACATTATCTCTGTTCTCATATAAATATGAAATGAATTGGTAAAATATACAATTTCATTTTGAATGGATCAATTTCATGAAAAACTGAAAAAAGTGCAAAAATTTAATGAAAAACGTGACATGACAAAAAAGATATTGTGAAATTATGACTTCATATTCATAAGCATCATTTAACTAAAAAGCATTAAAAAGTGCAAATGTTCATCGCAAAAACTTTTATGACAATGGTTTGAAACAAATCTGACTTTGTTTTATGAAAAAATATATTGTTTTTATTGAAATATTACATTTAATATTCAGAAACATCATTTCATAAAAAACGTTAACTTCATTAAAAAAATGTTATTGTAAAAAATATGAATTTTTTTATTCATAAGCATAATTTCATTAAAAACCATTAAAAAGTGCAATACATAAACGAAAAATGTTCACATGACAAACCATGGGTTGACAAAATTATGACGTTTTATTATAAAATATAATTAGTAAAATGTATATTTTCACACAGAAGCATATTTTCATAGAAACCATGTTTGGCAAAAATATAACTATTTTCATATGAATATGAAAAAAATTGGTAAAATATATTTTTTATTTACAAAGGAATAATTTAATGAAAAACTGTTTAAAAAGTGAAATAATTCAATAAAATTACGTGATATGACAAATCAAGTTTGTAAAATTAATTGTGAAAAATAGGACTTTTCATTAGCATCATTTAACTAAAAACCATTAAAAGTGCAAAGCTTCAACGCAGCGGAGAAACAATGGTTTAAAAAAGATTTTTTTAAATAAAAGATATTATTTTTATTAAAATACATAATTTCCAAATCATAATCATAATTTCATAAAAAACACGTTAACCTTCACCATAAAAATATGAGTAATTGTGAAAATATAAATCATATGATCATGGAAAACCTTTAAAAAAGTGCCATAAGTGAATGAAAAACAAAAACGTTAAGTTTTGACAAAAATATGACTTTTTCATAAACAATGTGATAGTTATTGTGAAAATATGAATTTCCATATTCATAAGCATCATTTAATAGAAAACCATTAAAAGTGCAAAATGTAAGCGAGAAACTTACATGAAAAAACATGGTTTGAGGAAAATATAACATTTTTTTATAAAAAAAACATTTTCTGATCAAAATGACATTTTTTTCTATGAATATTTTAGTTATTTCAAAAGAGTGAATAAAAATGGGTTGGAAAGTCATAATTAACATATTTGGCAAAGCTTCCTACGTGCTGTCAAGAATGAGTTCCTAACGAGCTCAAAATGCGATTCTGCAAGTCTCAGGCTTCTAGGACAAAGAGAAAGCGGTTTTTCGAACCAAGCGTATTTGCACAAACAGCATGCATTTCCCCATGAGAATTTTACATGTTTATCATGAAATATGATATACCAAAACATTTTCTGATCAAAATATGAAAATTTTTATATGATTATTATAGTTAATTTAAACATTAAGTTTCATATTCATAATCATAATTTCATAAAAACTGTTGAAGTGAATGAAAATGGGTGGAAAGTCATAATTAATAAAAAAAAAAAAAACATTGCTTGACGATAACTTTATGCTTAGACAAAAATAAATTACGTTTACATTTTTATTTTTTTTTGTATTCATTAGCAAATACATTTTTCAGATTACATCATTATATAAAACATAATTTGATGAAAATATGTCTTGTTCAATAAAAAGGTGATAATATTGTGAAAATATTAATGGTCATATTTATAAGCATGATTTAATAAAAAAAACGTTTAAAAGTGCAATATGTAATGGACTTGAAATATGAAAAACTTACATGAAATGTTATGACAAATCAAGTTTTTAAAATGTATTGTGAAAAATGTCCTCATATTCATAAGCATCATTTAAAAACAAACCGTTGAAAGTGCAAACGCAAAACGTGATATGACAAACAATAATTGGAAAATAATGACTTTTTTATGCAATATGTATTTTTTTATGACAATATAACATTTCCTATTCATAATAATCATTTCATAAAAAATACGTTAACCTATGTAAGAATTTTTTTATATCTTTAAGTTAGACATCAATCACGAGAATAATACTTGTGACCCCGAACATTCAGTTCTTGTCTTTATTTTCTATTTTTGCATACCTAGACTGTTGCCTTTTGGTATGTGCTCTTCTGCACATACACCCTAGACAGTTCATCTTTCTGTTTTCGTCTTTTGCGCCGTTCCTCTATTCGCACCCACACAGACCTCCCTGTCACCTTTTATCTGTGATATATATTCGTGTGTGACACAATAAAGCTTGGAACTTCTCTCTGAAAGCTGACTTGTGTGTTTCATTGAGACTTACCCAAGTACTTGCAGGAGAGAAGAGGTCGAGAGGAAAGGCTGAATTCAGGGAATCTGTCCAGGCGACAGAGGATAGAGATAGTTCCTTACAACTTAATAATAATAATTCATAATCTCATAACATAAGTGAGAAAATATAAATCATATGATCTTGGAAAACCTTTAAAAAAGTGCTATAAGTAAATTAAAAACAAAATAGTGACCATACAAATCAAGTTTTGACTTTTTCATTAAAAATATGATTGTTATTGTAAAAATATGAATTTTCATATTCATAAGCATCTTTTAATGAAAAACCGTTAAAAGTGCAATATGTAAGCGAAAAACATGATAACCCATGGGTTGAGCGAAAATGACCATTATTTAATAAAAATCTTTCTTTCGGCTTCTCCCATTACGGGTCGCCACAGCGGATCATCCGTATTCGTGATCCGCCTGTTCGATTTGGCACGTTTTTATGCTGGATGCTCCTCCAAATGTAATGGCTGGGTAACTTTATTTTAAAAAAATATTAAATTAATTGGTAAAATTGGTGACATGACAAAATATGACGTTTTTCCAAAAAATTTTATTGTAAAAAATATTCATATTCATATTCATCAGCTTAATCAATTAATAAAAACGTTAAAAAGTGCCTGAAACCTGAAATGACAAATCAAGATTTTACAAGAGTTATTGTAAAAATATAAATGGTCATATTCATAAGAATAATTTTACTAAAAATCGTTAAAAACTCGTTAAAACAGTGCAAAACTTCTATGAAAAACGTGCTATGACTATTCAAGTTTTCCAAGTTATTGTGAAATAACGCATCATTTTTTCATAAAAAAAAAATAAAAAGTGCAAATGTTCATCGCAAAAACTGAAGACAAACAATTGTTTAAAACAAATCTGACTTTCTTTTATAAAAAATCTTTTTTTATATATTGCATTTCATATTCATAACCATAATTACATTAAACACGTTAAGTTTTTCATAAAAATATGAGTTATTGTAAAAATATAAATTTTCATATTCACAAGCAAAAGTGAATTAAAAACCATTAAAAAGTTTTTTCTTATGAATATGATATAAATTGTAAAATATGTTTTTTTTTATATACAAAGGTATAAATTAATGAAAAACTGTTAAAAAAGGGAAATTATTTAATAAAGAAACGTGATATGACAGATTAAGTTCTTAAGATGTATTGTGAAAAATGTGACTCTTCATTTCCATTAGCATCATTTAGCTAAAAACCATTAAAAGTGCAAAGATTCAGTGCGAAACGTGGTCAAACAATGGGTTGAAAAAAAAGACTTTTTAAATAAAAGAGGTTATGTTTTTATTAAAATATAACATTTTCTACTCATAATTTTATTAAAAATATGTTATTCTTTACTATTAAAATATGAGTTATTGTGAAAATATAAATCACATAAACTTTCTTTCTTTCGGCTTCTTCACGTTTTTGATTTGGCACATGTTTTACGCTGGATGCCCTTCCTAACGCAACCCTAACGGGGAAAATATAAATCATATGATCATGGAAAACCTTTAAAAAAGTGCCATTAATGAATACAAAACAAAAAAATGACCATACAAATCATGTTTTGACACGAATATTACTTTTTCATTACAAATGTAATAGATATTGCAAAAATAAGAATTTTCTTATTTATAAGCATTATTTAGTATAAAAAAAAAAAAAAAAACAGTTTAACAGTGCAATATGTAGGCAAAAATCTTTCATGAAAAACTATGGTCTTAGAAAAATATAACTTTTTAAATGAAAAATAGAACTAAATTGGTAAAATTTACGTTTTCATGTTCATCCAAATAATTTCAGGTAAACTGTTAAAAAGTGCAAAAATTAAATGAAAAATGTGATATGACAAATCAGGTTTTTACAAGATATTGTGAATATATGACTTTTCATATTCAAAAGCATCATTTCACTAAAAACTGTTGAAAGTGCAAATATGACAAGCAATGGTTTGAAAAAAATCTGGCGTTCTTTTATAAAAAAATTGATTGCTTTTATTAAAATATTATATTTCATATTCATAACCATAATTTCATTAAAAAAACGTTAACTTTTTTATAAAAATATGAGTTATTGTGAAAATATGAATTTTCATATTCATAAGAATCATTTAACTAAATGAAACGCAAAACGTGATGACAAACAATGGTTTAAATTTATTTTTATATAAAATTGATTGTTTTTATTAAAATATTACATTTTATGTTCATAATTGTAATTTCATAAAAAAAAAGTTAACCTTTATCAGAAAAAAATTGTGAAAATATGAATTTTCATATTCATTAGGATAATTTCATTAAAAATTTAAAAAAATATTGCAATAAGTGCACGAACAGGTGACATGACAAAATATACTTAGACAGAAATATTAGGTTTTTCATAAAAACTTTGATTGTAAAAATATCAATTTTCATATTCATAAGCATAATTATATAAAAACCTGTCAAAAAAGTGCAATCCGAGAACATAAAAATTTTTGTCATGGTTTGCCAACAATATGGCTTTTTACATAACAAAATATGATCGTCATTATTAAAATATTAATTTTTATATTCAGAAGCATATGTTCATGGAAAACCTTTAAAAAAAAGTGCCATTAAGAAAAAAAAAGGTACCCATGCAAATCATGTTTTGACAAAATATGACATTTTTTTTTTTACATTCATATTCATATTCATCATTTAACTAAAAAACATTAAAAGTGCAAAAATTCTACGCAAAACGTGATGACAAACAATGGTTTGAATTTTCATAAAAACATTTTTTATTAAAATATTACATTTCATATTCACAATCATAATATTATAAAATAATATCCTTTACCATAAAAAATGAGTTGTTGTGATAGTGTGAATTTTCAGCTTTATGTCAAGTTAATGTCAAAAAACTTAAGTGCAAGATGTAAACGAAAAATTTTACATGACAAACAGTGGTTTGAAAACAATATGACTTTTTTTGCTAAGAATATGATTGTTATTGGCAAAATTTTCATATTCATAAGCAAAATTTCATTAAAAACTGTTCAAATGTGGAATAAGTAAATGAAAAATGTGTCATGAGAAATTATTGTTGGACAAAAATATGCCTTTTTTCTTTAAAGAAATTGATATTTATTTCAACAAAAAAAAATGTATTCATAAGCATAATATCATAAATAAAGGTTAAAAAAAATGTATATTACATAAAAGAAAAAAAAATAAACCTAACAAAGCATGTTTTGATAAAAACAAGACAATTTTTTCATAAAAAGATAAGATATTTTTAAAACATGAATTTTGATAATTATAATTTAATAGAAAATCATTAAATATTGCAATAAGAACAAAAAACAATAAACTGACATGAAAAATTATTTTTGGACATAAAAACCCCTTTCATATATAAAAGAGTTATTGATTTATTATATTCATAATCATAGTTTATTTTTTATATAAAACAAACTTTAAAAATTGCAATAAGTGAACAACAAAGGTGACATGACAAATCATGATTTGACAAAAATATGCGTTTATAGAAAAAATATGAAAATTATGAAAATATACATTTACATATTAATAAATTTAATTTCATGAAAATGTATAAAAAAAACAAAAAAAACAATATGGAAAAGAAAAACGACCAAAATATTAAATTTTTGATATTAATATATTAGTTATTGCAAGATGTTGAGGTTTTCGTTGGGAGTGACGAGGATGGATAAGATTAGAAATGAGTTTATTAGAGGGACAGCGCATGTAGGATGTTTTGGTGACAAGGTGAGGGAGGCGAGATTGAGATGGTTTGGACATGTGCAGAGGAGAGACATGAATTATATTGGTAGAAGAATGCTGAGGATGGAGCCACCAGGTAGGAGGAAAAGAGGAAGGCCAAGGAGGAGGTTCATGGATGTGGTGAGGGAAGACATGCAGGTAGTTGGTTTGTAAGAGGCAGATGTAGAGGACAGGGTGGTGTGGAGACGGATGATCCGCTGTGGCGACCCCTAATGGGAGCAGCCGAAAGAAGAAGAAGAAGAAGAATATATTAGTTACAGTGCCCTCCACAATTATTGGCACCCCTGTTTAAGATGTGGTCGTGGACTTCTAAAAATTCTCCTTTTTTTTAAAACAACATAGAACCCAAATGCAAAAAAAGAGAAAAATCCAACCTTTTATTTAAGTACATTACTTTGGTGGTAAAAAAATCACACATTTAGAAAAAAAAAAAAAAAACTTGAAATCATGTGTGCCACAATTATCGGCACCCCTGATGTTAATACTTTGTACAACCTCCTTTTGCCAACAGGACAGCACTTAATCTCCTCCTATAACATTTCATACGATTGGAGAACACAGAGAGAGGGATTTTTGACCATTCTTCTTTGCACAATCTTTCTAGATCATCCAGTGTCCTGGTTCCTCTCTTATGCACTCTTCTCTTTAGCTCGCCCCACAGGTTTTCGATTGGGTTGAGGTCTGGGGACTGAGATGGCCATGGGAGGACCTTAAGTTTGTGACTGCTGAACCACTTTTGTGTAGATTTTGCCACATGTTTTGGATCATTATCCTGCTGAAAGACCCAATGACGACCCATCTTCAGCTTTCTGGCAGAGGCCATCAGGTTTTTATTTAAAATATCCTGGTACTTCAAAGCGTTCATAATGCCATGCACCCTAACAAGGTTCCCAGGGCCTTTGGAAGAGAAACAGGCCCACAGCATCACAGATCCTCCACCATACTTCACGGTGGGCATGAGGTGCTTTTCGGCATACTCATCTTTTGTTTTACGCCAGACCCACTTAGAGTGTTTGTTGCCAAAAAGCTCAATCTTAGTCTCATCTGACCAAAGCACACGATCCCAGTTGAAGTCCAGTACTGCTTAGCAAACTCCAGACGTTTACGTTTGTGAGTGTTAGTGAGAAAAGGCTTTTTCCTTGCATGCCTCCCAAACAGCTTGTTGGCATGTAGAGAGCGTCTGATGGTTGTTTTGGAGACTCTGTGACCCCAAGATGCCACTCTTTGATGCAATTCTGTGACGGTGAGCTTGGGAAATTTTTTTACTTCTCTTACCATCCTCCTCACTGTGCGTTGTGGCAAGATAAACTTGGGACCTCTTCCAGCCTTGTTTGTCACTGTTCCAGTTGTTTTAAACTTCTTAATGATTCCTCTGACTGTAGATACCGGCAAGTTAAGGCGAGTGGCTATTTTCTTGTAGCCATTGCCTGACTTATGAAGGTCGACACACATCTGCCTTACTTGAATGGTGTGTTCTCTTGTCTTTGCCATGTTGACAAATGGGTAAGAGAATTAGGCCTCTGTGTCACGTCATATTTATACCCCAGGGAAACAGGAAATCATAAATTACTAATTAAAAGTCCCTAGATACCCTGACCAACCTTAGCAACTACAGAAAAATATATAAAAAAAAAAAAAAACAATTAAATCTTTCAGAGGAATTGTTAGGGGTGCCAATAATTGTGGGACACATGATTTCAAGTTTTTTTTTTTTTTCTAAATGTATGATTTTTTTTACCACCAAAGTTATGTACTTAAATGAAAGGTTGGATTTTTCTCTTTTTTTTGCATTTGGGTTCTATGTTGTTTTAAAAAAAAGGAGAATTTTTAGAAGTCCACGACCACATCTTAAACAGGGGTGCCAATAATTGTGGAGGGCACTGTATTGCAAAAAAATGGGTTAGAAAGTCATAATTAATCAAAAACGAACCAACAACACATATTTGGCAAATTATTCTACATGCTGTCAAGAATGAGCTTCTTAGCTGCTGAAAATGCGATTTTGCAAGTTTTAGCCTTCTAGGACAGGAGATAGCGATTTTTCAAATCAAGCGTATTTCCACATAAAGCAGGCACTTGCCCATGACAAATTTACATGTTTATAATGAAATATGATATAGCAAATTATTTTATGACCAGAATGTGACATTTTCAGATAAATTTTAGAGTTTTTAGAAAAATATGAATTTTCATGAATCATAATTTCATAAAAAATATGTTAACCTTTACCATGAAAATTGATTAATTGTAAAAATATAAATCATATGATCATGGAAAACATTCAAAAAGTGCCATAAGTGAAGGAAAAACAAAAAAGTACAAATCACGTTTTGACAAAAATATGACTTTATATAAAAAATGTGATAGTTATTGTGAAAATATTAATTTTCATATTTAAAAGCATCATTTCACGAAGAATTGTTAAAAGTGCAATCAATGAACAAAAAAGGATTCATGATTTACCATGTTTTGACATAACAATGACTTTTCACTTATAAATATGAAATTAATCGGTAAACTTTTTATGTTATTGTGAAATTGTGAAGACTTTTCATATTCATAAGCATTATTAACTAAAAACCATCGAAAGTGAAAATATTTATCACAAAATGTGATGACAAACAATGGTTTGAAATAAATCTTTTATTAAAAAAAAATAAGAAAATTATTTTTATAAAAATATTACATTTTATACTCATATCGATAATTTCACTAAGAAATACAGGAAGGCTATTCAGTCTGATCCAGCTCTAGGTCTTCCGAATTATTCTAAGCCTTTTCACCTCTATGTGCATGAACGTGGTGGTACGGCTGCGGGGATTCTAGCCCGGGAACACGGTGACAGATTTCGCCCTGTTGCGTATCTTTCCAAATCTTTAGACAACATAACACAAGGGTCTCCCTCGTGCTTGCGTGCAGTGGCTGCTGCGGCTCTGATGGTCCGGGATGCTGGGAAAACGGTGCTGTCACAACCTTTGATACTGTACACCTCACATCAGGTAACAGCTATTTTACACAACCTCAACACACAAGATATGACAGCACCACGTAGATCTGGTTATGAAACCACGCTCTTGGCGACAGAAAACGTAACCATTAAGCTTCTTCTCAGCCGCATTCAGCTGTAGTAGCGCTGCTTGATCTGCTAGACTTTATTGGCCTAGATGGTTTTGACGACGCACACTATTGCCTTAAACACATTGAACAAGAGGCCTCTTGTAAGCCCGATCTTTTAGATACGGCCCTGGAAGAGGGAGATTGTCTATATGTAGATGGATCGTGTTCAAACCCTCTGATGTGTATTTATGTGGATATGTGGTTGTAAGATTACCTGATTAAATAGTTTAAGATAAACCATTACCATACACATCTGCACAAGCTGCAAAGTTGGTGGCACTCACAAGAGTATGTCAGTTGTCATGTTAAAGGACATGCCGCAGGTGATTCAGAGGAAATTCGGGGAAGCACGTTAGCGGATAAAGTAGCGAAGGAAGCAGCAAAACAACCAGTAGATTTGGACACAGTACATACAAATCCTGAGATTCCAATGATGACAAATATCTCCAATATACCAGATATTGACCTAAAAAATACTTCAGAGTCAGCCTACTGACAAGGACATAAAGTATTGGGCTTCAAAACTATGTAAATCAGATTCTGCTGGTATCATTAGACATGTAGATGGAAAAATTGTTTGCCTAAACTAGCTTTAATAGTGTTGGTGCAGCATTACAATGGGATGTTACACATTAGCATAGCTAAAGTCATACAGGCTATAAACTCATTATACTGTCTTGCTGACGTAGCTAAAACAACCAAGCTAGTGTTAGATTCATGTTTGACTTGTGCCAAAACTATCATAAATTGACCTGTACGACATGATGTGCTTACTTTTCCTGAGCAACCATTCCAACACCTGCAGATAGATTTCACACATTTGCCACCTATAGGAAATTTGAGATACCTGTTGGTTATAGTTGACAGATTCAGTCAGAAGCATTTGCATGCGTGACAGAGAACGCTATAACAGTTGTAAAAATATTAACAAAAGAGATCATCTCTAGGTTTGGTATTCCTAGTGTGATTGAAAGTGATAACGGCACAACTTTTGCTTCTAAAGTAACACTTTTGGCTAAAAGCTTAGCAATTGATTGCTATTTTAATATTCCTTTCACACACAGTCAGCTGGAGTGGTAGAGAGAACAAATAGAACCATTAGGGAACGTGTTATTAAAAACCCAGCCATTAGGGAGGCACAAGCCAGTGCATTCTTAGTGCCGGTCCCAAGCCCGGGTAAATGGGGAGGGTTGCGTTAGGAAGGGCATCCAGCGTAAAACATGTGCCAAATCAAATATGCGGATCACAAATGAGAATTTCATACCGGATCGGTCGAGGCCCGGGTTAACAACGACCGCCACAGGTATCGTTAGCCGACAGGGTACCGGTGGAAATTGGGCTACTGTTGGCCGAAGGAGGAAAAGGAGAGGAGGAAGACGTCTACAGAGACGGCAGGGAAAGGAGCAGTGTAGGAGAGTGGAGGTTAGGGTTGGTACTTTAAATGTTGGTACTATGACGGGTAAAGGGAGAGAAGTAGCTGATATGATGGAGAGGAGAAAGGTAGATATGCTGTGTGTTCAGGAGACCAAGTGGAAAGGGAGTAAGGCCAGGAACATTGGAGGTGGATTTAAACTGTTTTATCATGGTGTGGATGGAAAGAGAAATGGTGTAGGGGTGATTCTGAAGGAAGAGTACAGTAAGAGTGTAGTGGAGGTGAAGAGAGTTTCTGATAGGGTGATGATCGTGAAGGTGGAAGTTGAAGGGATGATGATAAATGTCATCAGTGCCTATGCTCCACAAGTTGGCTGTGAGATGGAGGAGAAGGAAAGATTCTGGAGTGAATTAGATGAAGTGGTAGATGGTGTACCTAGGAAAGAACGGTTGGTGATTGGGGCGGACTTTAATGGGCATGTAGGTGAAGGGAACAGAGGTGACGAGGAGGTGATGGGTAGGTATGGTTTTAAGGAGAGGAATGTGGAAGGGCAGATGGTGGTAGATTTTGCTAAAAGGATGGAAATGGCAGTGGTGAACACTTATTTTAAGAAGAAGGAGGATCATAAGGTGACTTATAAGAGTGGAGAAAGGTGCACACAGGTGGACTATGTGCTATGCAGGAGATGCAACCTGAAGGAGATTGGCGACTGTAAGGTGTTGGCAGGGGACAGTGTAGCTAGACAGCATAGGATGGTGGTCTGTAGGATGGTTTTGGAGGCGAAGAAGAAGAGGAGGAGAGTGAGGACTGAAAGAAGAATAAGATGGTGGAAACTGAAGGAGGAAGAGTGTAGTGTGAGGTTCAGGGAAGAGGTCAGAGAGAGGCTCAGTGGTGTTAAGGAGGTGTTGGATGATTGGGCAAATACTGCAGGAGTGATGAGGGAGGCAGCTAGAAAAGTACTTGGTGTGACATCTGGAAATAGAAAGGAAAGGAGACGTGGTGGTGGAATGAGGAAGTGCAGGAGAGCATAAGGAGAAAGAGGTTGGCAAAACAGAAGTGGGATAGACAGAGTGATGAGAAAAGTAGGCAGGAGTACAAGGAGATGCGGCAGCAGGTTAAGAGGGATGTGGCGAATGCCAAGGAAAAGGCATACGAGGAGCTGTATGACAGGTTGGACACTAAGGACGGAGAAAAGGATTTGTACCGATTGGCCAGGCAGAGGGACCGAGCTGGAAAGGATGTACTGCAAGTTAGAGCAGTAAAGGATGGAGAGGGAAATGTGTTGACTAGTGAGGAGAGTGTGTTGAGAAGGTGGAGGGAGTATTTTGAGCAGCTGATGAATGAGGAAAATCAGAGAGAGAGAAGGTTGGATGATGTGGAGTTGGTGAAGCAGGATGTAGATAGGATTAGTAAGGAGGAAGTGAGAGCAGCGATTAAGAGGATGAAGAGTGGAAAGTCGGTTGGACCAGATGACATACCGGTAGAAGCGTGGAGATGTTTAGGAGAGATGGCAGTGGAGTTTTTGACCAGATTGTTTAACAGGATTTTGGAAGGTGAGAAGATGCCTGAGGAATGGAGAAGAAGTGTGCTGGTACCAATCTTTAAGCATAAAGGAGATGTGCAGACCTGCAGTAACTACAGGGGTATTAAGTTGATCAGTCACACCATGAAGTTATGGGAAAGAGTAGTGGAAGCCAGGCTGAGAGAAGAGGTGACCATCTGTGAGCAACAGTATGGTTTCATGCCGAGGAAGAGCACCACAGATGCCTTATTTGCTTTGAGAATGTTGATAGAGAAGTATAGAGAAGGACAGAAGGAATTGCATTGTGTATTTGTGGATTTAGAGAAGGCGTACGACAGGGTGCCAAGAGAGGAGTTGTGGTATTGTATGAGGAAGTCAGGGGTGTCAGAGAAGTATGTGAGGGTGGTGCAGGACATGTATGAGGACAGTGTGACGGCAGTGAAGTGTGCAGTAGGTACGACAGACTGGTTTAGAGTGAAGGTTGGACTGCATCAAGGATCGGCCCTGAGCCCTTTCCTGTTTGCAGTGGTGATGGACAGGTTGACGGACGAGGTCAGACAGGAGTCTCCCTGGACTATGATGTTTGCAGGCAGGGTGGAGTGGGTGGAGAAGAGTGACAGGAGTGATTTGTGATAGTAGGGTATCTGCAAAATTGAAAGGGAAGGTTTATAGGACTGTGGTGAGACCTGCGATGTTGTATGGTTTAGAGACAGTGGCATTGAGTAAAAGACAGGAGGTGGAGCTGGAGGTAGCAGAGCTGAAGATGTTGAGGTTTTCGTTGGGAGTGACGAGGATGGATAAGATTAGAAATGAGTTTATTAGAGGGACAGCGCATGTAGGATGTTTTGGTGACAAGGTGAGGGAGGCGAGATTGAGATGGTTTGGACATGTGCAGAGGAGGGACATGAATTATATTGGTAGAAGAATGCTGAGGATGGAGCCACCAGGTAGGAGGAAAAGAGGAAGGCCAAGAAGGAGGTTCATGGATGTGGTGAGGGAAGACATGCAGGTGGTTGGTGTGGGAGAGGCAGATGTAGAGGACAGGGTGGTATGGAGACGGATGATCCGCTGTGGCGACCCCTAATGGGAGCAGCCGAAAGAAGAAGAAGAAGAAGAAGGGAACGTGTTATTAAAGCCTGCATTGAAACAGGCCAAAATTGGACTGTTGTTCTCCCAGCAGTACTCACAGAAATGAGAATGATCCCATCTTAGACTACTAAACTGTCACCTTTTAAAATTCTAATGGGACGCACTGGCATTTCTTCCTTAGGTAACCTGGAAGTGATGGTGGACGACTACGTTTCTGCCCTGGTTAAAAAATTTAATTCTATTAGTGCTGATGTCTCACTAACTCTTCCTCTGCCCACAGAAATGCCAACACACCTTTTTTTTTTTTGCCTAATCAGCAGGTCCTGTTACGAAGTCTGAAGCCTACCAAGGTCAGTGAGTCCAAGTGTCTGGGTCCAGCGACCAATTAGTGCACATATTAAGGGGGTGCTGTTTTGATCCTGCTTGCATGTATCCACTGTGGCTGATAATCAGTCATAACTTCAGCTGTAACCAGAACTGAAGTTATGACTGATTATCAGCCACAGTGGATACATACAAGCAGGATCAAAACAGCACCCCCTTAATCTGTGCACTAATTGGTCTGTTGGCCTACGAAGCCTACCTAAGTGAGTATTCAGGGCTGAAATAGTTGAGAGCCCACGGAAAGATCCTTTTCTTTATAGTAGAAAGGGGGCCACTTCCGGGGTCTGACTCGCTCGACTGTTTTGTTTAGCTTACCGTGACAGTGATGAACACTGTCTCAAAGCAGCTTTACACAGATGATGTGGTGATTAAAAGTGAATATGTTCTTTATAAGTAAGTTTGTCCCTGATGAGCAAGCCGGTGGCAAATGAAATGAAATCTGTTGTTTTTGTTTTGTTATTAACTTTTCATATGCAGTTTATATCACCGATCCTGCAAAACCAAGTTTTTACAGGTTATTGTGAAAATATGAATTTTCATATTCAAAAGCATAATTTCACGAAGAATTGTTAAAAGTGCAATCAATGAACGAAAAAGGTTTCATGATATACCATGTTTTGACATAACAATTAATTTTCCCTTATAAATATGAAATGAATAGGTAGACTAAATGTAAACTTTTTCCTGATTTGGACACACAACCGCAAGCCCATGCCAGTATGTTGATTCTAAAGCCTAAGTATAGCAGCATTTCTGCAAAGCCTCAAAAAACTGTAGAAAGTTTATTTGGAAGAGCAGCATCAAAACCATGTATCAAGACAAGCGTATGTGACTGCTGCACCTTCTCATTTCATAACAAATGAGCTTGTCTTCTGCAAGCTAAGGGAGTTTTCAATGAGGTGACTGAGACAAAGTCAAATAGTGCTACGAACATTTCAGTAGAGCTGATACACAATGAAATTGAGAATGAAAGGCATCACACCACTATCACAAAATTGGAAAGGGTATTAAAGGTTCTACAGACATGGGAGAACATTCCTGAGGATATTGCCCAAAAAGTGAATGAACTAGAAGTGCAAACTAAAAAAGAAAGTATGAACATTAAAGGATTTGGGAGACTTTCTGAAGCAGACAAATCACGGAAAATACCTCCACTGTTTGCAAACAGAAAAAGATAGACAGACAGAAAAACAACCCCAGAAACAATGACAGATGTCACATTTAGTTTTCCTGTTAAGTCAAATAGAAAACACAAAGCTAACAGTGGCCAAAAAACTAAATCAATTAAGGGTTAAGAGAAACTTTTTATTAAAGTTCATGTTTTTGAACATTTTAAACATTGTACATAATTTCAATCAGCCAATAATAAAACAAAAAAGTATATGTGCCACTTACTGAAGCAGATTATCTCATACAGTCCGCTAAAAAGGATAAAAACATATTAGCTGCTGTAGGCCCAAAGCGGTAAGTGACCAAATCCAGCTCTGATTCAGGGCCAAGGTTTTGTAGATTAATCTTTATTTGTTCAATACTCCTCCTGCCAAAAAACAAAGCACAATATTCATGTTACTTAAATGACATATAGAGCTGCTATCGGTTGTCTGTTTTAAATCACAAACAACATTACACTTTCACTCTCTTGCTGATTAATTGACTTTTTGAAAGGTTTATACTACGGTAAGTAAAAGCACTAAGTAAATCACTGTTTGTACACTTTAAGTAAATCTGGCCCTTAAAAGCAACGTTTGGACATCCAAGAGTCCTTAAAATGTATTTAAATGTTTAGCAGATGCAGATGGGTTTCTCATTATTTTTCAAAAGATACGGAGGTCAGACTGAAAAAGATATTTATTGCTTATTTTTTCATCTTAACTAACTCCAAAATAGTTATTTTTCTCTTAGAAAATAAAAAGAGGTACAGCCACCAATATATTAGAAGATATAATTCCAAATAAAGAGATAACCTACAGTGTTGCTGGGATGTCCTTTTCAGGAATCCCTGAGAGTAGTTTGTCTTTTGGCACATGTTTGGCCAGTGCCGTTCCAAACCCCTTGACAACATCTTCCGCCTCTCCCTCTGTTAAAGTGCTGAATATTGTCACCTTTGTCTTTGCCTTTCTAGGCTGCTGAAGCACTTTGGGTGGAACATCTTTTTTGCCAACCTACGTATAAACAATTACAGTGTCACAGATGCAAAGCACATGAACAGGGTTTTCTAAATAACAGTATTCTGTGAAAAGCCATGTGGGGCATTGTGGCAAACTGTGTATGATTTGCTATCACTACTAATCCAAGATCATGCACCTTGCATAAAAAAAAATGACAGTGAAGATTTTTATGCTTCTTAATTGGTGGCTCTTTTAATTTTTCACTACCTATTATAAATAATTTTGCATTTTATATGTAAATGTATGTAATACAAACCCTCATCAACATTCGGAACATGTTTGTGGACATGTTTTCTCCTTTGACCCTCCTCCTCAACTCATCTTCATCTACCTGGTAGGTCTTTCCTTGTGCTGTTAGCATTCCTAAAACTTTGAACACTTTCTTTTATTTTTCCTGCAATCCCACTTTTTACTCATCTTCCCTATTTCTTTCTCCATTGTGCTTATGCTTCTCTTCCTCCTTGTCTTCCTCTGTCTCTCCCTCACAGCAACAGGCCATAGGTTTTCCTATGGCCTCCAACATGGATATAACGGTGTCCTCGGTTCCGAAATAAGTCAGAACCCATGTCAACATTACAGGTTAACAAAGTGGGAAGCTAAACAACACTTGTTTCTAAGCAAACAATACTTGTTTCTAACAAATAAACTAAACTTAGGCACTGCTTTGACATTATCTGAACATTATTGCAGCATGCTAAACTAGATAAATGTTCATATTGAATCAGAACGCATGTAAGAATTAGAAAAATGACCCTGTTGACATTCAGACCCTTCAGCACATCCAGTGAGCTTGACTAACAAGTCAGGGTCAGCTGAGTTAAACACAAGACTTAAATGTAAGAGATAACCTAAATGATAAAACATCATCATGACTAGTGCATTGATTTAACCAGTCAATAACTAAACAGTAACCTGAACGTGGTGCGGATTCTGATGCAGGCAAAGACATTTGGGCCAATTGGTTGCTGTCATCTGATACAGAAAAATCATGTGATATAGAAAGTCATGAACATTTTGAACCATGTATACCCTCATTGTATGTGGACTGATAACAAGACATAGGAGAATGCTTATGGTGATGAGTCAATTCAAATAAAATGTACTACCTTGACATATGTAGCACATGGGTGTTGCTGCACACTCTACATGCAGCACTGCCCCACAGGAACATGCCGTCTGTTAATACAGAGAAATCACATGTACAATAGGGATGTGAACCACATATACACAAGCCAGGTCCTTGTCTATATATATATATATATATATATATATATATATATATATATATATATATATATATATATATATATATATATATATTTTTTTTTTTTTTTTTTTTTTTTATTTATCTATATAAACCATTTTGCCACAAATTCCACATTTTTTGGTTCGATCTGTAAATATACATGTAAAAAATTATTTCTTTATATTTTCTATTGCATAATTAAGGGAAATGTTCAAATTTGCAACACTTTTCCAGTTTCTGGTTTTATGGATTGATTCCATTTAATGAATGAAAAACACTGACAGGCCCAAGCTGCACAGAGTGGCCTCCAGTCGAAGAGAACACTATCCAGAGGCAGGCCTGGACGAAGTGGGAAGATCCACAGAGGGGAGAGGGGCAGGAACAGTGGTCACTGGAGCCTCAGGAGCATGTTTAACTCGACAAAGAGAGAGCGTGAGAGAGAGAGAGAGAGAGAGAGGAGGGGTGACAGGAAGAGAAGGATATGGATTATTAAGTGTCTTTATTGTTGTATGAAAGTTAATATCACTGTGCAGTTTGGACTCCGGCAAGACTCGCTATGGCAGCATAACTGGAAGGGAGAACCAGAAGGTAACACCAACATGAGGGATCTCTGGGATAAGAGACAACCCACCACACCACCGTCAACAAACCTGAGTGAACGTGTGAGAGTGAGGGGACAACAGCATACAAATATCCCAGTTCACCAAACACTCTATATCCATGCTCCCTCCAGATCTGCCCCTTTACCTAAGAAAAAAATCTACTGATAAAAGGTTTGACTAAATAAATATGTTTTTAACCGCGACTTGAACACTGAGACTGTGTCTGAGTCCCGAACACTGATTGGAAGGTTGTTCCATAACTGTGGGGCTTTTTTTTATTTTTTATAATTCAACTTTTTTATTGTTCAACAGTACAAACTTCACATCAACATGGCATTCTAATCCTTGGTCTTTTTCCATCCCATGGAATGGAATGTTAACAGGTATCATCATGGATATATAATTGAACTGCGGAGCAATAACCATCTTGACAACATTGACTTTACCCCACAAAGAGAGTTTCAGATGTTCCCACTTGTCCACATTGTGCTTTATCTTTGACAGCAGCGGCTCATTATTCAACATCAGTATATCCTCCAAGTTCTGTGTTAGTTTAACCCCAAGGAATGTCATACCTTTAGGAACCCATTTAAAACTGAATTGGGTCACTGTATGGGAGTGACATGTTCTAGATATTGGCATAGCCTCAGACTTCACCCAATTTATTTTGTATCCCGACACTCTTGAATATAATTGTATAACACTCATTAATGGAGGTAGAGATTTTAGAGGATCACGAGCACATTAGATGAATTAGCCTTCTCACATTATCGGCTGATGACCTTCCCTTAATGAAGCCCACCTAGTCCTTATAGATTATACTCGGAAGAACCTTCTCTAACCGTGACGCCAAAATTCTCGCCAACACCTTACAGTCCACATTGATAAGACTTACTGGTTTAAAATTAGCCGGATCAGTTAAATCCCTATCTTTCTTAGGTATCAGTGTTATCAATGCCTCCATGAAAGTACCAGGCAATTTTCCAGTCTCAAACGCCTCTATATAGACTTCTTTTAGGATTGGAGCCACTATATCAACACATTTCCTATAATATTCAGCTGGAAACCCGTCCGCCCCTGGTAACTTACCAGAGTTCATAGAGGTGATTGCAGCTTTGACCTCCTCTTCAGTAATAGGAAGGTCTAGAGACTCAGATTGCAATGTATCTAACTTAGGTAACTTTATATTAGAAAAGAACTGTTCCAGTTCTTCTCCATCTAGACCACCTGAAGATGTATATAAATGTTCATAAAAATTACGAAAGACCTCATTTATTTCTTTCGTCAATTATACCATACTATCTCCTCTCTTAATTGCCGGGATAACGTTAGCAGCATTTTGCTGTTTTAATTGTCTGGACAGGAGCTTGCCTGCTTTTTCCCCGCCTTCATAAAACCTGGTCCGCAGCCTAAATAGTGCATATTTGGCTTTTCTATTATATACATCGTGTAACTGAAATTTATATTTACAAATAACCTGATATAAATTATTAGAGTAGTGTCTAGCCAGCTCCTTCTCCAAGGTACAAATTGTTGTTTCCAAGTTCTTAACCAAGTCTCTTTCCTCATTCTTCTTTCTAGCTGCCTGTGCAATCAGTTTCCCTCTAATGTATGCCTTTGAGGCCTCCCATACAGATGCCAACCTATCAGTGCTTCCTACGTTCAATTAAAAAAAGGAGGTCAGATCTTTAGCCAACAATTTGCTAAACTCCTCGTCTTGCAATAATGCAGTATTCAATCGCCATCTTCCCCTTCTACCAGCGTCAATATTTAGAGCTATATCCAATTCCACAGCCACATGGTCTGACAATACTATTGCTCCAATCTTACAATTTACAACCTGATCAGTGATAGAATTTGAAAGTAAGAAGAAATCTATCCTAGAGTGGGATTTATGGCAATGAGAATAGAAAGTATATTCTCTTTCCTTTGGATTGACCAGACGCCAAATATCAATCAACCCAATATCCTCTGTTAGCATATGAAGGGCAGCCCTATCCCTTGGCATAGAAGATCCCTGATATTTACTCTTATCCAAAACCCCATCCATAACCTGATTAAAGTCCCCAGCCAAAATTATTTGCCCCCCTTTTTCACCAAGAATTTTGTTTACTTTTTGAACAAAACTCGGATCCGCCTTATTGGGGGCATATACATTACATAAAATCACTTTTACTCCATTAATGAGGGTTTCTATACAAATAATCCTACCCATATCATCTTTAGTTTCTGTTAACATTACGAAATTCAGCCTCTTATGTATTAGGATCATTACCCCATTTTGTTTGCTCGAAAATGATGAATGAAATACATGCCCCACCCAGTCTCGTTTCAATTTGAGCGCTTCGTTATCCGTTAAATGACTCTCTTGCACAAAAGCAACATCTACATGTTTATGTTTGAGATACGACAGAACCTTTTTTCTTTTAATTGGACTTCCACAACCGTTAATATTCCATGTTATAAACCTGATGTGACTACCTATAGTTTCAGTTGAATAACACCCAAGATGGCGGCGCGAGCACATCGCAAGGCTCAGGGTCTCTCCAGAATCTGCAATTTTGCGGTATTTCTGTTGCTCATATCGGGTCTGTTCGTGCAGAACAGCTGTGCATATACATCGTACACCCGACGTGAGCTTTTGGATATTGGTTTACGACTCCCCGACAGTTTTATGGACAACCTTCATCTCCTTCCTGAGATCACCAGAGCACCCGAGGCAGCTCACTCTACCCGGCCGGGCGGAAGTGCTCGCAGGCGGCGTCGAGATCGTAAACAAAGGCGGGGGAAGCGTGGTGGAGTGAAAGCTAAGCTAAAGATAACACCACACCGGCTCTCTTTACCCAGCATCTTCCTCGCCAATGTTCAGTTGCTGGTGAACAAAATGGAGGAGATTCGACTCAGCATCACACACAGCATGAAACTTCAGAACTGTAATGTCATGATTTTCACAGAAACATGGCTACACAGCGGCATTCCGGACAACGCTATTGAGCTAGTGGGACGACACACACTCCGGGCGGATAGGACATTAGATGGCTTCGGTAAGACCAGAGGCGGTGGACTGTGCATTTATGTCAACAAAGCTTGGTGCACGAACTCTGTTATTGTCGAGAGTCATTGTTCAGCTAACCTGGAGTTTCTCATGGTTAAATGTAGACCGTTTTATCTACCGCGGGAGTTCACTTCCACCATTATTACTGCTGCTTACATTCCCCCTGATGCTGATGCTAAGCTCGCTATGAAAGAACTTTTTGCGGCCATCAGTAAACAACAGACTGTTCACCCGGAAGCTGCGTTTATTGTTGCGGGAGATTTTAATCACTCAAACTTAAAGGCAGTTCTTCCAAAATTTCATCAGCATGTTTCATGTCACACCAGAGGGAACAAAACTTTAGACTATGTATACACAAACATGGCTGGAGCTTACGTTGCGACCCCCCTCCCCCACCTGGGACAGTCAGATCACCTTTCTTTGTTTCTCACCCCCAAATATGCACCCCTCATCAACCGGGTAAAGCCATCAGTGAGAACCATCAAGGTGTGGCCCGCAGACGCAGATTTCACACTTCGGGAAAGGTTTTTACACACAGACTGGAGTTCATTTGCTTCTCAGGCCACCAGTGACTCTCACACAGACATTGACTGCTATACCTCCTCTGTTCTGGATTACATCAGTTCCACCACAGACAGTGTTACTACCAGAAACAGATCATCACATACCAAAATCAGAAGCCATGGATGAACAAGGAGGTGCGCCTCCTGCTGAAGGCACGCACTACTGCCTTCAGGTCAGGTGACGCTCAGGCCTACAGCACATCCAGAGCTAACCTGAAGAGGGGCATCAAAGAGGCCAAGCACTGCTACAAGCTAAAGATAGAGGAGCATTTTTCTAACTCTGACCCTCGACGCATGTGGCAAGGCATCCAGGCCATCAGTGATTACAAAACCTCCCACTCCACCCCCGCTGCCACTGATGTCCTCTTTCTGAATGAGCTTAATGACTTTTATGCTCGCTTTGAGAGAGACAACAAGGAAACTGCCACAAAGCTCAAACTCTCGGCTGATCACTCTCCAATCAAACTCTCCTCCACAGATGTCTGCAATGCACTGAGCCAGATCAGTGCTCACAAAGCCGCTGGACCAGACAACATCCCTGGTCGCGTACTCAGGGCATGTGCTGAGCAGCTCGCTGGGGTCTTTACTGACATCTTCAACCTGTCTCTTGCCCAAGCAGCTGTTCCCACTTGCTTTAAATGTACCTCCATTGTGCCAGTGCCAAAACACTCCAACCCAACGTGCCTGAACGACTACCGCCCTGAAGCACTGACACCCATTGTCATGAAGTGCTTTGAGCGGCTGGTCCTGGCACACCTGAAGGACTCTCTGCCAACCACATTTGACTCCCACCAGTTTGCCTACCGGAGCAATAGAAGCACAGAAGATGCAGTTTCCATGGCACTGCACTCTGTGCTCACACACTTGGACAATAAGAACACCTATGCACGTATGCTGTTTGTTGACTTCAGCTCAGCATTCAATACCATCATTCCAACCAAATTAATAGCCAAACTTCTAGATCTGGGCATTAACACCTCCGCCTGCAACTGGGTCATGGACTTTCTGACCAAAAGACCCCAGCAGGTTTGATCTGGCTCCATCTGCTCCAACACCATCACACTCAACACTGGTGTACCACAGGGCTGTAAGCTCCTTTGTCTTGGAGGTGTTAAGGAGCAGGTTGTTGTTGTTGCACCATGTGGCTAGGTGCTGGATCTCCCTGATCTCCCTGTAGGCAGTCTCATCATTGTTGGTGATCCAGCACCTAGCCACATGGTGCAACAACAACAACCTGCTCCTTAACACCTCCAAGACAAAGGAGCTTATTGTGGACTTCAGGAAGGAGGCAAGAGGCACACATGACACCACCCACATCAATGGGATGGCTGTTGAGCGTGTCTCCAGTTTCAAGTTTATGGGGATCCACATCTCAGCAGACCTGTCCTGGAACATCAACACCTCCAGCCTGGTCAAGAAGGCTCACCAGCGCCTCTTTTTCCTGAGGACACTTAAAAAAAATCAGCTCTCCTCGGATATCCTGGTGAACTTCTACCGCTGCGCAGTAGAGAGCATCCTGACCAGCTGTGTCACAGTCTGGTATGGGAGCTGCTCTGCTGCAGAGCGTAAGGCACTGCAGCGGGTGGTGAAAACTGCCCAGCGCATCACAGGGACTCCACTCCCAGCTATGGAGGACATCCAAAAGAACGCTGTCTGCGTCGAGTTCGCAGCATTCTTAAGGACTCCTCTCATCCCGCCCATAGACTGTTTATTATTCTGCCCTCCGGCAGGCGTTTCAGGTGCCTCCGGACCAGGACCAGCAGACTAAAGAACAGCTTTTTCCCTAGAGCTGTCTCTTTAGTGAACTCTGACACTCACTGATACACTACCACATTCCCCCCACACCTTACACTCTTTGCTAATGGACTCTCTGAACAAAAACTTATGCTCACCAAGACACTGATCATTTCTCACCTCACACTTTGTTATTGCACAGACTCTTTACACAAACCTTGCTTATTTGCACACTGCTCTTTTTTGTATTGCTGCTTACCATAAACGTATCACCACTGTACATATACCTGTTCTCTGTTTATAGTTATAGCAATATTATTATGTCCACCGCTTACATCCTTCTGTAAATCTCTGTGTATAGTAATAGGCATCTGTATAGCATGTTCATAATACATATATATATTCATCTGTATATTATTGTTCATAGTACATATATATTCATATTCATCTGTAATTATATTCATAGTTCATATATATATTCATCTGTAATTATGTTTATAGTACATATATATATACTCATCTGTATATTGTGTTTTCAGTACATATATATTCATCTGTATACTACATTTATAGTACATATTCATCTTTAAATTACTGTTTATAGTCTATATTTTATTTTATTTAACTATGTAAATTCATTTAAAAACTATATATCCTGCACTTGCTGTTATTGCACTCTGGTTAGACCCAAACTGCATTTCGTTGCCTTGTACTTGTACATGTGTAATGACAATAAAGTTGAATCTAATCTAATCTAATTTATACATGATATAAATTAATCGCACGTTTCGGTGCGTGTAACCAGATATGTTGGATGACTGCCCCCTATCGGGGAATGGTATACTAAACCGTGATGTACATTTACTCAAACTTAGCAAGTGACAGTTGAACATTTCAAACACCAAAACTTCCAGCAGCAAAACGCTATTTCTCCCCAGAAAGTAACAAATTATCAAACCCCCTACGCAAAGCATAACAACAAACAAAATAAAAAGAAGAGACAACAAAAAACGATTGGCCATACCAAACAACGAGGACCGTCCTATCCAAACAACTCGAGATTGCGGTCTGTGAGGTGCCGATCAGCTATCCAGCCCTGCCTTGGCTGTCAAAACTGTTCCGAGACAGCACCGCTATCCCGCTCACCCGCCCACCCACCGCACCTGACTAATATGCTCCACTTTGGCAATCTTGTAAAGAGTATTTGGTCCCATCATTCTATCACACCGCAATGTTCTTTAATAAACCGCTCTGCATCCACACTCGATGTAAACACCTTACTCTTTCCTTGCCATGTAAAACGAAGAGAGGCTGGATATGCCAGTGTATATTTCACGTTGACTTTTCTCAGCATCCTCCGCGAAGCGGTGAATTCCCTCCGTTTTCTGGCTAACTCTCTGGACATGTCGGGGAAGAGGGAAATCCGACATCCCTCCCATTCGGTCATTCCCTTTTCTCTGGCCGCTTGTAATATTTTCTCCCTGGCTGACGAGCGTAGAAACTTGATCAAGACAATTCTCGGCGGCTGATCTGCCTGGAAACGGGATGTGCCCTCACAATTTCGAACTCTCCATCCGGATCGATACCCAGTCCTTCCGATAAGATTTTATACACGCACTTGACCATTCCACCTGCCTCCAGCCCTTATTTCAGACCGATCATCCTCACTTTGTTGCGGCGGCTTCTGTTTTCTAGATCCTCAATTTGGTTCCACATAACTTCCACACTTTTATCATGCCGCTCGCCGTCTCCGCCGAGCTCCGAGGTGACGTCTTCCATATTAGAGATGCGGCCCTCCGCTTCGTCCAGCCTTTCTCGGATCGCATGCACCAAATTTTTAAGGTCAGTAACAGCCTCTTTGATTGAGAACACATCCGTCGCTACTCCTTGCAAAGTAGAACTCATTTTGCTTATTTCGGATAATACGTTTTCCATCTTTAAACCTTGTTCAATCGGCTGGGGTGATGACGACTCGTATCCCGCCGAAGTCTGCCTGGTTGTCATGTGGCTCGTCGTCGCTCCCTTGAAATATTTAGATGTGGACGTCGACATTCGCTGTCCAGAACACTTTTTCTTTATTCACAAGTGTTTAGTCACAAGGGACACTAACTCTGAGAAATACACGTGGAGTAAATATACTCAAATAAATTGAAAATATGGGTGGGCCTAGGGAGCTACACAACTATGCTGCCATCTTCCTCAGCGGTCCCACGTGACTCCAAATGTGGGGCTTTATAAGAGAAAGATCTGCCCCCTGCTGTAGTTTTCATTATTTGAGGAACCAACAGATAGCCTGCACCTTTTGATCTAAGTAGGCATGAAGGATCATACTGGTATAGAAGTTCACTCAGATACTGCGGTGCGAGACCGTTTAGTGCTTTATACGTCAGTAGTAGTATTTCATAATCCATGCGAGATTTAATTGGGAGCCAGTGTAGACTGATTAAAACAAGAGTGATGTGGTCATATTTCCTAGATCTCGTGAGGACTCTTGCTGCTGCATTCTGAACTAACTGAAGCTTATTTATGCACTTACTCGAACACACAGACAGTAAAGCATTACAGTAGTCTAATCTAGATGTAACAAAAGGATGAACTAATTTTTCTGCATCCTGTAACGACATCATATTTCTAATTTTAGCAATGTTTCTAAGGTGAAAGCAGGCGATCCTGGTAATATTATTCACATGAGCCTTAAAGGAAAGACTAGGGTCAATAATAACACCAAGGTCTTTGACAGCCGTACACGCTGAAACAGAAACACCATCCAGAGATGCTACATAATCAGAAAGTTTTCTTCTAGCTTGTCGTCCTAGTAAAAGTTCTTCTGTCTTATCTGAGTTGAGCAGAGGAAAGTTATCAGGCATCCACTGTCTAATGTCCTTTACACACTCCTCAACATTGTTAAGCTGATCTCTCTCATCTGGCTTTGCTGAAATATACAATTGTGTATCATCAGCATAGCAATGGAAGCGAAAACCATGTTTATGTATAATTTCACCCAGAGGCAGCATATATAAAGAGAAAAGCAGTGGGCCTAAGACAGCTCCTTGAGGAACGCACGTCCTGATTTTGCCAAGTCTGTGTCGCCCTGAGACCAATATCTTTTTAAGATGACCCTGGGACAACAACTTCCTCAGCCAATCAGCGTTTACGACGTCATCAATATGTGCGACCCAATTACTTTCACCATTTTGCAGAGTCCGCCAAAATACAAAATAAACAAAGTTCTGCACCTGCACCGCACTAGTGGCAAAATCAGGACATGCCACCAGTAAAAAGGTAAGACCGTGCCTTAATTGTTCTTAAGGTATCATTTTACAGAAGTATATTAATGATAGTAAGCTTCACATTTTTTTTTTTAGATTTTTGAATTGCCAAGTTAACCGCGTTAGCCTTTCACTGATGTAGGTTACTGTTAACTTTCTAGCGCCAGTTAAAACAGTCTAATAACGACTGTTGATAGCTGTCAAAGAGATGCGATTAAATAGTTGCATTTAAAGACAAACGAAATACGGAACAAAGCTGCGCTAATTTGAGCACCGCACGGTGCCCACCATCAGACAGAATTTCAAATCAAAATCAAATAAAATTTTATTCGTCACATACACTTAATTACATAGTACGACATGCAGTGAAATGCTTTGCACGATTGTCCGGCATGAGGGAATAGGATGGGTGGGAAAAAAATAAAACAAGGGAAAAAAGAAGGCAAATAAATAAAAACAATAAACTATGTAAAATATAAAAATATATAAAAATAAAGATATTGTTACGTCCCAGTAGATGTTCGTTTGTGTGGGTGTTTTTCTCTCTCTCTATTGTTTCTCCTTCTTGTCATTTTCTTAAGGTTCCTCCCCGTTTGGACTGCTATTGGCTAGGGAAGTAATCATTATTTGTGACGTGACTGCGCTTGTTTCAATCCGGTTTGCGGGACTGCGGGAACGTTAAGGAGAGCACCTTATGTCTTGCGCCTTGTTGCGGTTAAAGCATTTATTCTGTTTCTTGTTTTTTTTCCTTTCCTTTCGACTTGGGTTTGTACAACATTCGTTGGGGTAAAGTTTAATGTTGTTATCTTGTTTGTTTATGTGTGTAGTGTTTATACTCTGACAACAACCTTTGCGTTTTCCCCAGGAGTGTTGGGCAGGTAGTATGTCACGTGACTTACATCTTGCAACACGTAGATGGTGTTATGTATAGAGACACTACCTAGGAGTGTGCGCTGCTTATGTGTTTTGGGTAGTTTAGAGTAGGTAAGCTAGGGTGTGTAGAGGCGCCGGAAACTTGCTTTGTTTAGTGTTAGGTTAGTGGTTTATACTAAGTTAGTTGGGTTTGTTTTATTGTGTTCTTTTCTTTAGCCCCACTTCCCGCCCCTCTCTCCTGTGGGATTATTTATTATGTTTTTTGGTTTTGATTAGTTGTGTAAATATTGTGTATATGTTGTCATTTCCTTTTGTTCCTAATTGGTCGAATAAATTCTTTGTATTATATTTGGTTTACGTGTCCTTTTCCCCTGCCTATCCACAGAATGATCACAGTATGAATGTTACAGCTTCAAACCCTAGACTAACAAAAAGAAGTCGTAACAATATTTATAGGAAAAATAGGAAAAAATTTATATACAGGGCATGTTTATGGATACAGGGTATGCTTATGTACAGTAACAGGCTTATGTACAGTAAACAATAATCACATAAGGTGTTTGATGTGATTGTCCTTAAAGTGAACGTGTGCAGTATGGTGTGGTATAAGTGAACGTGTGTGGTATAAAGTGCACTGTGCCGTGCAAGTCCACAGTTAAAGTGACTGTCCAGGGTTTAAAGTGTTGTAGTGTGGAAAGACAGTAGTGTGGAATAATATTTGCAGAAGTGTGATGATGGAGAGAGTAACCAGCTTTTAGATCCAGTTTTTAGATCCCGGGTGTTTCCTGGTTTAAACTCCAAATAGCCTGCGGAAACAAGCTCCTCCTTGTTCTATCTGTGTTTGCTTTCAGGGAGTGAAAGCGTTTCCCTGAACGCAACAAAAAAAAGAGTCCATTGTTGGGTTGGCTAAGGTCCTTCACAATCTTCATAGCTCTGGTCTGGCACCGCGTGCTGTAGATGTCCTGCAGGTTAGGGAGCTTGGTGTGGATGGTACGTTCAGCTGACCGCACCACCCTCTGAAGAGCTCGCCTGTCCTGCATGGTGCTGTTCCCGAACCAGGAAGTGATGCTACCCATCAGGACGCTCTCAATGGTGCAGGTGTAGAAAGTCTTTAGCACCTGAGAGGGTAGTTTAAAGTCCCTTAAGCATCTCAGATGGTACAGACGCTGCTGGTCCTTCTTCACCAGGGTGTTGGTATGACAGGACCAAGAAAGGTCCTGTGTGATGTGAACACCTAGGTACCGGAAACTGTCCACTCTCTCCACTGGAGTCCCGCTGATGTTTAGCGGTTGGTATGACCGCTCCTGCTTCGTGCTGAACTCCACGATCAACTTCTTAGTCTTGCTGACATTCAGAAGAAGGTTGTTCTCCTGGCACCATCTCTCCAGGTTTTTATCCTCCTGTAGGTAGGCCGCCTCATTGTTGTTGGAGATCAGACCCACCACAACAGTGTCGTCAGCAAACTTAAAGATGGTGGTGGAGTTGGAAGTGGCCACACAGTCGTATGTGTACAGCGAGTACAGCAGGGGGCTCAGAACACAACCCTGGGGAGCTCCAGTGCTGAGGGTGAGGGTGGATGAGGTGTGTTTTCCCACCCATACGGCTTGTGGTCTGTCAGTCAGGAAGTTAGAGATCCATTGACACAGCGGCAGGCTGAGTTCAAAGGACCTCTAACTTACAGGTGAGTGTGGAGGGAATTATAGTGTTAAATGCTGAACTGTAGTCAACAAACAGCATCTTTGTATAATTCCCATTTCTTTGGTCCAGGTGGCTCATCGTGGTGTGGAGGAGATGAACAATGGCGTCCTCACTAGAACGGTTTTGACGGTACGCAAACCGTAATGGGTCCAGTGTGTCTGGTAGTGATGCAGTGGTAAAGTTTTTGACCAGTCTCTCAAAGCACTTCATCACTACTGAGGTCAAGGCTACAGCGCGATAGTCGTTAAGGCAGGCGGGCTGGGGTTTCTTCGGGACAGGAACAATGGTGGACTGTTTGAAACATGAAGGGACAACAGACTGTTCCAGTAAGATGTTGAATATCTCAGTGAACACCGTTGCTAGCTGGTCAGCGCAGGCTTTCAGAACCCGACCTGTGATGCTATCTGGTCCTGCTTTTTCTGGTCCTGCGATTTCCCAAACGATGGACGTGATTGTGCCTTGTAGCTGTTCTTGAATGGTGTTTAACAGTGGTCCAGTTACCTTTCGCCCCTGGTGGGGCAGGTGATGTGCTGATGAAAGTTTGGTAGTGCGCGCTTGAGGTTGGCATTGTTGAAATCTCCGACCACAATGAGCGCAGAGTCCCGATGCTGTTTTTGGTGAAGAGTTAATGTCTTATGTAAATCCTATACTGCAGTGTCCATGTCCGCTTGAGGTGGAATATAAACGGCACTGACTATGACCGAGCTGAATTCCCGAGGTAGATAGAAGGGCCGACATTTAATGGTCAGTAGTTCCAGGTTTGGTGTGCAGAAGTGTGAAAGAGGAACGATGCTTGCGTTGTCGCACCAGTGGTTGTTCACCATCAGACACACTCCACCTCCTCTTGACTTCCCCGACTGTTCTGTCCATGTGGTAAACCAAGAAAAACTCACCCGGCTGGATGGCGTGGTCCGGTACCCCTGGGTTCAGCAATGTCTCGGTGAAGCAGAGAAGGTTGCAGTCCCGAATGTCCCTCTGTAACTTGACCCTTGCCCTGAGGTCATCGAGCTTGTTCTCTAGTGACTGGACGTTGGCTAACAGGATACTAGGTAAGGGAGCAGGCATGAGTGCGCATGCCCTCAGCCTGTTCCTGACACCGGCTCGTTTCCCCGGTACAGGTCGTGTCCTTTGTTCTCCCTCAGGATCTCGCTCGGCCAGCATGGGTCCGGGTTTAAAAGCGGCAAAAGGTGAGTGCATTGTACACCAATAGATATAAGAGTGTCTCTGTCATATCTAATGATGTCCATCTTGTGTAGATGGAACTGTAACTAATTAAAAATGTGTAAAAAATAAACAAAAAAAGAAAACGTAGCCGGAGCAGCCGACCTCACCGGCGCCATTTTGAACTTGAATTTGAGACCCTACTGCAATCTGCTGTGAGATCAAGGTAGAACCGATTGAAACAGATCATTTATTCTGTTACATATGAATATGATGACCTCAAGTCATCACTGATTTATTCTGTTACAAATGAATATGATGACCTCAAGTCATCACTGATTTATCCTTTCACATAAATATGATGACCTCAAGTCATCACTGATTTATCCTTTCACATGAATATGATGACCTCAAGTCATCACTGATTTATCCTTTCACATGAATATGATTTATTTACTGATTTATTCTGTTACCTATGAATATGATGACCTCAAGTCATCACTAATTTATTCTTTCACATGAATATGATGACCTCAAGTCATCACTGATTTATTCTTTTACATATGAATATGTTGACCTCAAGTCATCGCCTAAATCAAAATCTGATTTTTGAATGCTGTTTAAATGTAATTACTAAGGGATCTGTTCTTTTAAATGTGTTGATTTTAACTAAATGTTAATGTGATTAATGAATGAGAAAAAGCTCTGCTTTCTAAATACATTCAGTCATATATATTATGTGCTTACAGCTGTCATTTTTATAATGTTATATTTTATCATCTATCAAACTAATTTCATATAATGACATCAGTAATCTTCTTCTTCTTCTTCTTCTTCTTCTTCTTTCGGCTGCTCCCATTAGGGGTCGCCACAGCGGATCATCCGTCTCCATACCACCCTGTCCTCTACATCTGCCTCTTTCACACCAACTACCTGCATGTCGTCCCTCACCACATCCATGAACCTCCTCCTTGGCCTTCCTCTTTTCCTCCTACCTGGTGGCTCCATCTTCAGCATTCTTCTACCAATATAATTCATGTCCCTTCTCTGCACATGTCCAAACCATCTCAATCTCACCTCCCTCACCTTGTCACCAAAACATCCTACATGTGCTGTCCCTCTAATAAACTAATTTCTAATCTTGTCCATCCTTGTCACTCCTGTCGGAACTCAGAACCCGTCTCTGAGCAGACACATCACGGGTGGATTCTCTGTTTCAGTTAAATCCCAATGTAGCACTTTTAACCTAATAAAAAACAATGAAATGGACCTCAAAAGCCAATGAAGAATCTTCAGTCTTGGATGAGAAAGAGCAAAAACTTCTTTATTCCAGACACGTTCTGATGAGCCCATAGAAGGTGGTCACTTCATCACATCAAAATGATCAAGCGTGCACACACTTTGCACACACTCATTCTTATACCCTGGTGTTTCATGACACCTTTACTTTTTTCCTATTTTCTTCATCCCAGCAAAGTCCCCTTCCTGTGATTCCATATTTGGGTTTTTCTTTTCCCCCATTACCCTTATTTATGGCCTTTTGTCTATGTCACTTAAGAAAAGAATGTGTATACAACTTTCACCCCCTCTGGTACAGCCAGGCACCGCTTCCTCCTGCTCTCAGGTTTTTATGTGTGGACAACCATTTTGCGGCCTACTTTATCTTCCCTACATCTACTCTGTGTAAGTGTTCTGCTTTTATAATGCTATTTGCTATTCCATTTTTATTAAATCAAGCTATATTATTTTACTTAAATTGTCTATTTGTATATGTTTAACTACATTATTCTACGTGGTTATGTTAGTGTCTAGGTCATACTTCATTTATATTATCTAAACTGACTGTTGCATAATGTATCTAGCTTCACAACTATAATGATTGTAAGCTTATTACTTTTGTTGTTGCATGCACATATTAATTGTATGTTTTTAGTTATTGTGATCTCTGTTTGTTTCTTTTATTCAGCTCCAACTTACAGACATCCTGGGACATCTCTTAGGAGCATTCTTCACTAACAGCATCGTAAATCTCACCTCTTCTCTGCACAATAAACATGCTTAAGCATTGTATGTTGTTCTTTCTTGTCTATCCAACACACTCATAACACCAGTCAGACTCTACTCTACTCTATTAAAATCTGATCGCTATTGTTAATTACACTCCGAGTACATAGACTACATGAGACTGATTAAAACACATAAGCTAAAATAGGTTTTAATCAAGCTGTTTCTATTGTATCTAATAGGTTCTATACTAATTATTAGGTCAATTTATTGGATGGATATTAGTTCCATTAAAACACACTCTAGATAGGGTTATTTCATACATTTTTTCTCGACACTCCCAACGAAAACCTTAACATCTTCAGCTCTGCTACCTCCAGCTCTGCCTCCTGCCTTTTACTCAATGCCACTGTCTCTAATCCATACAACATCGCAGGTCTCACCACAGTCCTATAAACTTTCCCTTTCATTCTTGCAGATACCCTACTATCACAAATCACTCCTGTCACTCTTCTCCACACACTCCACCCTGCCTGCACTCTTTTCTTTACTTCTCTAACACACTCTCCATTACTTTGCACTGTTGACCCCAGGTACCTGAACTCCTCCACCTTCTCCACCTCTTCTCCCTGCAACCACATCACTCCACTGCCCTCCCTCTAATTCACACACATGTACTCTGTCTTACTCCTACTGACTTTCATTCCCCTTCTCTCCAGCGCATATCTCCACCTCTCCAAGCTCTTCTCAACCTGCTCTCTACTCTCACCACAAATCACAATATCATCTGCAAACATCCGTCCGTCAACCTGTCCATCACGACTGCAAACAGGAAAGGGCTCAGGGCCGATCCTTGATGCAGTCCAACCTTCACCCTGAACCAGTCTGTCGTACCTACTGCACACTTCACTGCCGTCACACTGTCCTCATACATGTCCCTTACATACTTCTCTGACACACCTGACTTCCTCATACAATACCACAACTCCTCTCTTGGCACTCTGTCGTACGCTTTCTCTAAATCCACAAATACACAATGCAATTCCTTCTGTCCTTCTCTATACTTCTCCATCAACATCCTCAAAGCAAATAAGGCATCTGTGGTGCTCTTCCTCGGCATGAAACCATACTGTTGCTCACAGATGGTCACCTCTTCTCTCAGCCTGGCTTCCACTACTCTTTCCCAAAACTTCATGGTGTGACTGATCAACTTAATTCCCCTGTAGTTACTGCAGGTCTGCACATTTCCCTTATGCTTAAAGATCGGTACCAGCACACTCCTTCTCCATTCCTCAGGCATCCTCTCACCTTCCAGAATCCTGTTAAACAATCTGGTTAAAAACTCCACTGCCATCTCTCCTAAACATCTCCACGCCTCTACCCGTATGTCATCTGGTCCAACCGACTTTCCATTCTTCATCCTCTTAATCGCTGCTCTCACTTCCTCCTTACTAATCCTATCTACATCCTGCTTCACCAACTCCACATCCTCCAACCTTCTCTCTCTGTGATTTTCCTCATTCATCAGCTGCTCAAAATACTCCCTCCACCTTCTCAACACACTCTCCTCACTAGTCAACACATTTTCCTTTCCATCCTTTATTGCTCTAACTTGCAGCACATCCTTCCCAGCTCGGTCCCTCTGCCTGGCAAATCGGTATAACTCCTTTTCTCCTTCCTTAGTGTCCAACCTCTTATAAAGCTCCTCATATGCCTTTTCCTTGGCTTTTGCCACATCCCTTTTTACCTGCTGCCGCATCTCCTTGTACTCCTGCCTACTTTTCTAATCACTCTGTCGATCCCACTTCTGTTTTGCCAACCTCTTTCCCCTAATGCTCTCCTGCACTTCCTCATTCCACCACCACGTCTCATTGTCTTGCTTTCTATTTCCAGATGTCACACCAAGTACTTTTCTAGCTGCCTCCCTCATCACTCCTGCAGTAGTTCCCCAATCATCTGGCACCTCTTCACCACCACCAAGCCCCTGTCTGACCTCTTCCCTGAACCTCACACTACACTCTACACATTCCTCCTCTTCTTCTTCGCCTCCAAAACCATCCTACAGACCACCATCCGATGCTGTCTAGCTACACTGTCCCCCGCCAACTCCTTAGAGTCTCCAATCTCCTTTAGGTTGCATCTCCTGCATAGCACATAGTCCACCTGTGTGCGCCTTCCTCCACTCTTATACGTCACCCTATGATCCTCCTTCTTCTTAAAATACGTGTTCACCACTGCCATTTCCATCCTTTTAGCAAAATCTACCACCATCTGCCCTTCCACATTCCTCTCCTTAAAACCATACCTACCCATCACCTCCTCATCACCTCTGTTCCCTTCACCTACATGCCCATTAAAGTCTGCCCCAATCACCAATCGTTCTTTCCTAGGTACACCATCTACCACTATATCTAATTCACTCCAGAATCTTTCCTTCTCCTCCATCTCACAGCCAACTTGTGGAGCATAGGCACTGATGACATTTATCATCATCCCTTCAACTTCCACCTTCACGATCATCACCCTATCAGAAACTCTCTTCACCTCTACTACACTCTTACTGTACTCTTCCTTCAGAATCACCCCTACACCATTTCTCTTCCCATCCACACCATGATAAAACAGTTTAAATCCACCTCCAATGTTCCTGGCCTTACTCCCTTTCCACTTGGTCTCCTGAACACACAGCATATCTACCTTTCTCCTCTCCATCATATCAGCTATCTCTCTCCCTTTACCCGTCATAGTACCAACATTTAACGTACCAACCCGAACCTCTTCTCTCCGGTATGAAATTCTCATTTGTGATCCGCATATTTGATTTGGCACATGTTTTACGCTGGATGCCCTTCCTAACGCAACCCTTCCCATTTACCCGGGCTTGGGACCGGCACTAAGAGTGCACTGGCTTGTGCCCCCCTAATGACTGGGTTAATGACATCAGTAATCTGGAAGACTTAAATGTTTTCCAACTCTTGTGCAGTACATTGTAACATCTTGGAATCCAGAATTCCGGATGGATAAGAGGAGATCTATCAGTTAACAAACTCTGTTACTTCTGTATTTAAAGGGCACCAAGTGACCAAGAGCACACAATGGAAGGTATGATTTCGTTTCATTTATTGTAATTGAACAATTTTTATTTCCTTGCTCATGTTTGGGGGGTTATTATAACTTATTTCACACCATGTTGTAATAAACATATCTTTGCAATGTTATCAGATCTGCATTTTCCATTGATATTGTTAATGAAAACCAACATGGTTGCCAAATGTGTCATTTTTTTCATTATTATTCGTCTACATAGATCAGGCATTAAGGTGTCTCCAAAACAAGCGCCCAACATTCACATTCGGAAGTGTGGGCCCATATGACATTCAAGTGAACAGTTTGAACACCTTAATGACGGACAACCAGGTTTCTGATGAGGTAAATGGTTATCATTATAGTGAGAAATGAAAATTCTTACGCTTATTTTCTGTGACTTGTTTGGTGTATTGTTATCTACATTTTTGTAAAGTATAACTTGGTAATGGAATTTAAAACAAATGAAAGTCAACATCTCAGCAATTAAGTTTTTTTGTTTTGTTTTGTTCTTTTGGCCCTCCCTTAAAATGTCAGTCACAACAATGTCCCCCAGACAATTTGAGTTTGAGACCCCTGTTCTACAATTTAGCCTTCAAACATGTTCTGGATGTTTTCCCAAATATTTTTACAACATTTATTTGCTGACCAGGTTTCAACAACATTAAAGAAAATGAAAAATGTCTGTTGATAAACTTTTCACAACAACATTTCATAACATTTCATTGATTTTTTATTTTTTAATGTCACATTTATCCTTGAAACATTCAGGTCATGAATTCCATATGTGGTATCCTTAGTAAGGTATGTGTAATTTTATCAGCAATATCTTAAAGTGTACACATAAAAAAGGATGATGATGATGATGATGATGATAATAATAACAATTTAAAATAAAATATTAGTTAATGATACAGAAAATAATGTAATATTTAGTGCAGTCACGCATACTTACAGTATTTCTTTAACCCTATTGAAATGGAAAACATTATTTTGTTGATCTACTCTAAACCAGGTGCGCCTATGTGTTGTGCACATCAATTGTCAGGTGCTCACAAAAATACTGGATGGCTCTAAAAGGGCAAAGAGCATCTACTTTCTTAAGGTATGTCAGTGATTTTTTTTAGGTACTATATTATTGATTAGCTTTTCAACATCAGCGAGCTTAATTAAAGCATTTTGATTGTCATATGCTAGTGTTTTTTTCTGTTGTTTCTTTGAATCTACAGAATAATGTTTTGGAAAGGGCAAAAGAGGTGTTTGGTGTGTATCTGGAGAATGGTAATGGTCTCAAACTATCCTTTTTAAGGATAAAACATGCTCGTATGCAGAATCTATTTTATTCTTGACTAAAACCTTTACATATTACCATCTTAAGGATCACTCATTTTGAATCAATATGTAATGTGCAACATTATTTGTTTATTTAAGCCCAACACATTTCCAAACTTTCAAGGTAAAATGCAAAAAAAGAAAAAAGATTATTACACGGTCAAATTATGAATAAAATATTTGACATTATTATAAGCGGTCAAATTATTAATAAAATATTTGACATTATTATAAGCTGTATCACACATGAATCCTATTTTTTTTAATTAAATGTTCCTAGTAATAAAAGGTACGCAGTTTAGCCCAACACTTAACTTCAAACTTTAAGGCAAGGGTCTTTAAACTTGGTCTTGGAGGGCCACTGTTCTGCAGAGTTTTGCAGCTCTTAGCAGCTCACACCTGCTTAAAAATGGTTACCTAGCGACACCTTAATTGTCAGGATCCCATGTGTTTAGTTAGGGTTGCACCTCGGCAACACCAGAGCTCCAAAAATATCAAAGTTTATTGTTATTAAAAACTCATAGCTTCATAGCTATTTGATGTGACGTTTTAAGCACAGCCTGTGTGCTTGAAACGTCACATCATATATGAAGCAGAGCAAAATTATTTATTTATATTTTCTTTTGCATAATTAAGGGAAATGTTCAAATTTTGCAACACTTTCCCAGTTTCTGTTTTTATGGATTGATTCCATTTAATGAATAAAAAACACTGACAGGTTTTTAATATAATGTAATCCTTTTCAGCCAGTGGAAAAAGCTCTGAAAAACACTTCATAGTGCAAGAGAGTGAAAGTGTAATGTTGTTTGTGATTTATAACAGACAACCGATAGCAGCTCTATATGTCATTTAAGTAACATGAATATTGTGCTTTGTTTTTTGGCAGGAGGAGCATTGAACAAATGAAGATTAATCTACAAAACCTTGGCCCTGAATCAGAGCTGGATTTGGTCACTTACCGCTTTGGGCCTACAGCAGCTAATATGTTTTTATCCTTTTTAGCGGACTGTATGAGATAATCTGCTTCAGTAAGTGGCACATATACTTGGATCAGATTTGCAAATAAAAACAGAAAGGTTCTTGATCACAATTAGATTTTTATTTTATTTTAGACACAAAATACAATGTTTTTTGTTTTATTATTGGCTGATTGACAATATTTACAATGTTCAAAATGTTCAAAAACATGACTTTAATAAAAAGTTTCTCTTAACCCTTAATTGATTTATTTATTTTTGGCCACTGTTAGCTTTGTGTTTTCTATTTGACTTAACAGGAAAACTAAATGTGACATCTGTCACATCTTTCCAATTTTGTGATAGTGGTGTGATGCCTTTCATTCTCAATTTCATTGTATATCAGCTCCACTGAAATGTTCATAGCACTATTTGACTTTGTCTCAGTCACCTCATTGAAAACTCCCTTAGCTTGCAGAAGACAAGCACATTTGTTATAAAATGCGAAGGTGCAGCAGTCACATACGCTTGTCATGATGCATGGTTTGATGCTGCTCTTCCAAATAAGCTTTCAACTTCTACAGTTTTTTGAGGCTTTGCAGAAATGCTATACTTATGCCTCAGAATCAAACATACTGGCATGGGCCTGCAGTTGTGTGTCCAAATCAGGAAAAGTCTCTGACTAGCACAAGTGAGAAGGTTTACTAAAAAGAGATGCTTGCATGTTTGTTTCCTTGTTACCAGTTACAACTGAAGAACTAGAGCTGGATCAGACTGAAAAGCCTTCCTGTATTTCTTAGTGAAATTATGGTTATGAGTATAAAAATGTAATATTTTTAATAAAAACAATCAATTATATTATTTATTTTATTTTATAAAAGAAAATCAGATTTCTTTCAAACCATTTTTTGTCATCCCATTTTGCGATGAATATTTCACTTTCAATGGTTTTTCGTTAATAATGCTTATGAATATGAAAAGTCTTCACAATTTCACAATGACTTGTAAAAGTTTACATGTAGTTTACGTATTAATTTCATATTTATAAGGAAAATCATTGTTATGTCAAAACATGGTATATCATGAAACCTTTTTCGGTTATTGATTGCACATTTAACAATTCTTATGATAAACTTTTCACAACAACATTTCATAACATTTCATTGATTTTTTTATTTTTAATGTCACATTTATCCTTGAAACATTCAGGTCATGAATTCCATATGTGGTATCCTTAGTAAGGTATGTGTAATTTTATCAGCAATATCTTAAAGTGTACACATAAAAAAGGATGATGATGATGATGATGATGATAATAATAACAATTTAAAATAAAATATTAGTTAATGATACAGAAATAATGTAATATTTAGTGCAGTCAGGCATACTTACAGTATTTCTTTAACCCTATTGAAATGGAAAACATTATTTTGTTGATCTACTCTAAACCAGGTGCGCCTATGTGTTGTGCACATCAATTGTCAGGTGCTCACAAAAATACTGGATGGTCTAAAAGGGCAAAGAGCATCTACTTCTTAAGGTATGTCAGTGATTTTTTTAGTACTATATTATTGATTAGCTTTTCAACATCAGCGAGCTTAATTAAAGCATTTTGATTTCATATGCTAGTGTTTTTTCTGTTGTTTCTTTGAATCTACAGAATAATGTTTTGGAAAGGGCAAAGAGGTGTTTGGTGTATCTGGAGAATGGTAATGGTCTCAAACTATCCTTTTTAAGGATAAAACATGCTCGTATGCAGAATCTATTTTATTCTTGACTAAAACCTTTACATATTACCATCTAAGGATCACTCATTTTGAATCAATATGTAATGTGCAACATTATTGTTTATTTAAGCCCAACACATTTCCAAACTTTCAAGGTAAAATGCAAAAAAAGAAAAAGATTATTACACGGTCAAATTATGAATAAAATATTTGACATTATTATAAGCGGTCAAATTATTAATAAAATATTTGACATTATTATAAGCTGTATCACACATGAATCCTATTTTTTTTTAATTAAATGTTCCTAGTAATAAAAGGTACGCAGTTTAGCCCAACACTTAACTTCAAACTTTAAGGCAAGGGTCTTTAAACTTGGTCTTGGAGGGCCACTGTTCTGCAGAGTTTTGCAGCTCTTAGCAGCTCACACCTGCTTAAAATGGTTACCTAGCGACACCTTAATTGTCAGGATCCCATGTGTTTAGTTAGGGTTGCACCTCGGCAACACCAGAGCTCCAAAAATATCAAAAGTTTATTGTTATTAAAAACTCATAGCTTCATAGCTATTTGATGTGACGTTTTAAGCACAGCCTGTGTGCTTGAAACGTCACATCATATATGAAGCAGAGCAAATTATTTATTTATATTTTCTTTTGCATAATTAAGGGAAATGTTCAAATTTTGCAACACTTTCCCAGTTTCTGTTTTTATGGATTGATTCCATTTAATGAATAAAAAACACTGACAGGTTTTTAATATAATGTAATCCTTTTCAGCCAGTGGAAAAAGCTCTGAAAAACACTTCATAGTGCAAGAGAGTGAAAGTGTAATGTTGTTTGTGATTTATAACAGACAACCGATAGCAGCTCTATATGTCATTTAAGTAACATGAATATTGTGCTTTGTTTTTTGGCAGGAGGAGCATTGAACAAATGAAGATTAATCTACAAAACCTTGGCCCTGAATCAGAGCTGGATTTGGTCACTTACCGCTTTGGGCCTACAGCAGCTAATATGTTTTTATCCTTTTTAGCGGACTGTATGAGATAATCTGCTTCAGTAAGTGGCACATATACTTGGATCAGATTTGCAAATAAAAACAGAAAGGTTCTTGATCACAATTAGATTTTTATTTTATTTTAGACACAAAATACAATGTTTTTTTTTATTATTGGCTGATTGACAATATTTACAATGTTCAAAATGTTCAAAAACATGACTTTAATAAAAAGTTTCTCTTAACCCTTAATGATTTATTTATTTTTGGCCACTGTTAGCTTTGTGTTTTCTATTTGACTTAACAGGAAAACTAAATGTGACATCTGTCACATCTTTCCAATTTTGTGATAGTGGTGTGATGCCTTTCATTCTCAATTTCATTGTATATCAGCTCCACTGAAATGTTCATAGCACTATTTGACTTTGTCTCAGTCACCTCATTGAAAACTCCCTTAGCTTGCAGAAGACAAGCACATTTGTTATAAAATGCGAAGGTGCAGCAGTCACATACGCTTGTCATGATGCATGGTTTTGATGCTGCTCTTCCAAATAAGCTTTCAACTTCTACAGTTTTTTGAGGCTTTGCAGAAATGCTATACTTATGCCTCAGAATCAACATACTGGCATGGGCCTGCAGTTGTGTGTCCAAATCAGGAAAAGTCTCTGGACTAGCACAAGTGAGAAGGTTTACTAAAAAGAGATGCTTGCATGTTTGTTTCCTTGTACCAGTTACAACTGAAGAACTAGAGCTGGATCAGACTGAAAAGCCTTCCTGTATTTCTTAGTGAAATTATGGTTATGAGTATAAAAATGTAATATTTTAATAAAAACAATCAATTTATATTATTTATTTTATTTTATAAAGAAAATCAGATTTCTTTCAAACCATTTTTGTCATCCCATTTTGCGATGAATATTTTCACTTTCAATGGTTTTTCGTTAATAATGCTTATGAATATGAAAAGTCTTCACAATTTCACAATGACTTGTAAAAGGTTTACATGTAGTTTACGTATTAATTTCATATTTATAAGGGAAAATTCATTGTTATGTCAAAACATGGTATATCATGAAACCTTTTCGGTTATTGATTGCACATTTAACAATTCTTAGTGAAATGATGCTTTTGAATATGAAATTTCATATTTTCACAAAACTTGATCATTTCACGTTTATCATTGAATTTGCACTTTTTAACAGTTTTTCATTAAATGGAGCTTATGAAAATGAAAGTGTGTATTTCACAATAACTATCACAGTTTTTTATGAAAAATTCATATTTTTGTCAAAACTTGATTTGTACTTTTTTGTTTTTCCTTCACTTATGGCACTTTTTAAAGGTTTTCCATAATCATATGATTTATATTTTTACAATTAACATATTATTTATATTTCTTTACAGGTTAACATATTTTTTTATGAAAATATGATTAATGAAAATTCAGATTTTTCTGATATAAACTCTAATATTTATCTGAAAATGTCACATTCTGCTTATAAAATAATTTGCTATAATCATATTTCATTATAAACATGTAAATGTGTCATGGGCAAGTGCCTGCTTTATTAAAAACTTACTATTTCTGTCTAAGTATATTTTGTCATGTCACCTGTTCGTGCACTTATTGCAAATTTTTTTTCAGTTTTGAATGAGATTATCCTAATGAATATGAAAATTCATATTTTCACAATAACATATTTTTTATGATAAAGGTTAACTTTTTTTTATGAAATTACAATTATGAACATGAAATGTAATATTTTAATAAAAACAATAAATTTTGTATAAAAAGAAATTTAAACCATTGTTTGTCATCACGTTTTGCGTTTCAGTCGAGTTAAACGATACATATGAATATGAAAATTCATATTTTCCCAATAACTTAATTTTATTAAAAAGTTTTTTTAATGAAATTATGGTTATGAATATGAAATGTAATATTTTAATAAAAGCAATCAAATTTTTTTTAAAGAAAGTAAGATTTTTTTAAACCATTGCTTGTCATATCACTTTTTGCAGTTTTTAGTGAAATGATTTTAGTGAAATGATGCTTTTGAATATGAAAAGTCATATATTCACAATATCTTGTAAAAACCTGATTTGTCATATCACTCGGATGAATATGAAAACGTATATTTTACCAATGAAGTTTATATTTTTATTAAAAAAGTTATATTTTTCTAAGACCATGGTTTGTAATGTAAGTTTTTGGCCTACACATGGTTTAACTGTTTTTTTTTTTTTTTTTTTTTTTTTTTTACTAAATAATGCTTATAAATATGAAAATTAATATTTTTACACTATCACATTTGTAATATTCTTGTCAAAACATGATTTGTATGGTCACCTTTTGTTTTGTATTCACTTATGGCACTTTTTATATATATTTATATCATATTCATATGAAAACCCATTTCCATTCACTTGTTGCAGTTTTTATGAAATTATGATTATGAATATGAAAATTAATTTATTTGAAATAACTATAATCTTTATGTGAAAAATGAAATATTTTGTTTAGAAAAAGTTTTGTTTTATCATTTTCTTCATACAGATCTAAAAGTCTCATGGGGAAATGCATGCTGTTTGTGCAAATATGCTTGATTCGAAAAACCACTTTCTCTTCGTCCTAGAAGCCTGAGACTTGCAGAATCGCGTTTTGAGAGCGTTAGAAACTCATTCTTGACAGCACGTAGGAAGCTTTGCCAAATATGTGCTGCTGTTATACTTTTGATTATTTATGACTTTCAACCCATTTTCATTCACTTTTTGCAGTTTTTATGAAATTATGATTGTGACTATGAAAATGTATATAAGTGAAATAGTTATTATATTTACAGGAAAAAGTCAAATTTTGAACAGAAAATGTTTTGTTTTATCATTTTTTTTAACATACAGATCTAAAAAACTCATGAAATTTTTATGAAATTATGAAAATGAAAATGTATATATTTGAAATAATTATTATATTTACAGGAAAATTGTCTTATTTTGAACAGATAATGGTTTGTTATATCATAACTCACCAAAAACATGTAAAATTCTCATGGGGAAATGCATGCTGTTTGTGCAAATACGCTTGGTTCGAAAAACCGCTTTCTCTTTGTCCTAGAAGCCTGAGACTTGCAGAATCGCATTTTGAGCTGGTTAGAAACTCATTCTTGACAGCACGTAGGAAGCTTTGCCAAATATGTGCTGCTTTTTATACTTTTGATTATTTATGACTTTCCAACCCATTTTCATTCACTTTTTGCAATTTTTATGAAATTATGATTGTGACTATGAAAATGTATATAAGTGAAATAATTATTATATTTACAGGAAAAATGTCTTATTTTGAACAGAAAATGGTTTGTTTGATCATTTTTCTTCATAAACATGTAAACTTCTCATGGGGAAATGCATGCTGTTTGTGCAAATACGCTTGGTTTGAAAAACCGCTTTCTTTTCGTCCTAGAAGCCTGAGACTTGCAGAATCGCGTTTTCAGAGCGTTAGAAACTCATTCCTGACAGCACGTAGAAGGCTTTGCCAGAAATGTGTTGTTGTTTTACTTTTGATTATTTATGACTTTCCAACCCATTTCCATTCACTTTTTGCAGTTTTTATGAAATTATAATTGTGACTATGAAAATGTATATAAGTGAAATAGTTATTATATTTACAGGAAAAATGTCTTATTTTGAACAGAAAATGGTTTGTTTGATCATTTTTCTTCATAAACATGTAAACTTCTCATGGGGAAATGCATGCTGTTTGTGCAAATACGCTTGGTTTGAAAAACCGCTTTCTTTTCGTCCTAGAAGCCTGAGACTTGCAGAATCGCGTTTTCAGAGCGTTAGAAACTCATTCTGACAGCACGTAGAAGCTTTGCCAAAATGTGTTGTGTTTTACTTTTGATTATTTATGACTTTCCAACCCATTTCCATTCACTTTTTGCAGTTTTTATGAAATTATGATTATGAATATGAAAATTAATATGTTTGAAATAATTATAATTTTATATGAAAGATTAAATATTTTGAGCAGAAAATTTTTTTATCATTTTTTTAACATACAGATCTAAAAGTATCATGGGGAAATGCATGCTGTTTGTGCAATTACGCTTGGTTAAAAAACCGCTTTCTCTTCGTCCTAGAAGCCTGAGACTTGCAGAATCGTATTTCATAGCGTTAGAAACTCATTCTTGACAGCACGTAGGAAGCTTTGCCAATATGTGCTGTTGTATACTTTTGATTAATTATGACTTTCCAACCCATGTTCATTCACTTTATGCAGTTTTTTATGAAATTATGATAATAATTATGCTCTTTGTTATGCTCTTTGTTCAAATATGCTTGGTTCGAAAACCGCTTTCTCTTCGTCCTAGAAGCCTGAGACTTGCAGAATCGCATTTTGAGCTGGTTAGAAACTCATTCTGACAGCACGTAGGAAGCTTTGCCAATATGTGCTGCTGTTATACTTTTGATTAATTATGACTTTCCAACCCATTTTCATTCACTTTTTGCAGTTTTCATGAAATTATGATTTGACTATGAAAATGTATATAAGTGAAATAGTTATTATATTTACAGGAAAAATGTCTTATTTGAAAGAAAATGTTTGTTTGATCATTTTCTTCATAAACATGTAAACTTCTCATGGGGAAATGCATGCTGTTTGTGCAAATACGCTTGGTTCGAAAAACCGCTTTCTCTTTGTCCTAGAAGCCTGAGACTTGCAGAATCGCATTTTGAGCGCGTTAGAAACTCATTCTTGACAGCACGTAGGAAGCTTTGCCAACTATGTGCTGCGGTTATACTTTTGATTAATTTTATTGACTTTCAAACCTATTTTCTTTCACTTTTTGCAGTTTTCAACAGTTTTTATGAAATTATGATAATAATTATGAAAATTAAATTGTTTAAATAACTATATTTTTTTATTAGAAAAATGTCATTTTTTGATCAGAAAATGTTTTGTTATATCATATTTCATGATAAACATGTAAACTTTTCATGGGGAAACGCATGCTATTTGTGCAAATATGCTTGGTTCAGAAAACCACTTTTACTTCGTCCTAGAAGCCTGAGACTTGCAGAATCGCGTTTTCAGAGCGTTAGAAACTCATTCCTGACAGCACGTAGGAAGCTTTGCCAAATATGTGCTGCTGTTATACTTTTGATTAATTATGACTTTCCAACCCATTTCCATTCACTTTTTGCAGGTTTCAACAGTTTTTTTGAAATTATGATAATAATTATGAAAAATAAAATGCTTGAAATAACTAAATTATTTATATGAAAAATTTTATATTTTGATCAGAAAATGTTTTGGTATATCATATTTCATCATAAACATGTAAACTTCTCATGGGGAAATGCATGCTGTTTGTGCAAATATGCTTGGTTCAGAAAACCGCTTTCTCTTCGTCCTAGAAGCCTGAGACTTGCAGAATCGCGTTTTGAGCTCGTTAGAAACTCATTCTTGACAGCACGTAGGAGGCTTTGCCAAATATGTGCTGCTGTTATACTTTTGATTAATTATGACTTTCCAACCCATTTCCATTTACTTTTTGCAGTTTTTTTAAAATATTGAAAATGAAAATGTATATATTTGAAATAATTATTAAATTTACAGGAAAATTGTCTTTTTTTAAACAGAAAATGTTTTGTTATATCATAACTCACTATAAACATGTAAAATTATCATGGGGAAATGCATGCTGTTTGTGCAATTACGCTTGGTTTAAAAAACCGCTTTCTCTTCGTCCTAGAAGCCTGAGACTTGCAGAATCGTATTTTCATAGCGTTAGAAACTCATTCTTGACAGCACGTAGGAAGCTTTGCCGAATATGTGCTGTTGTATACTTTTGATTAATTATGACTTTCCAACCCATGTTCATTCACTTTATGCAGTTTTTTATGAAATTATGATAATAATTATGCTCTTTGTTATGCTCTTTGTTCAAATATGCTTGGTTCGAAAAACCGCTTTCTCTTCGTCCTAGAAGCCTGAGACTTGCAGAATCGCATTTTGAGCTGGTTAGAAACTCATTCTCGACAGCACGTAGGAAGCTTTGCCAAATATGTGCTGCTGTTATACTTTTGATTAATTATGACTTTCCAACCCATTTTCATTCACTTTTTGCAGTTTTCATGAAATTATGATTGTGACTATGAAAATGTATATAAGTGAAATAGTTATTATATTTACAGGAAAAATGTCTTATTTTGAAAAGAAAATGGTTTGTTTGATCATTTTTCTTCATAAACATGTAAACTTCTCATGGGAAATGCATGCTGTTTGTGCAAATACGCTTGGTTTGAAAAACCGCTTTCTTTTCGTCCTAGAAGCCTGAGACTTGCAGAATGGCGTTTTCAGAGCGTTAGAAACTCATTCTTGACAGCACGTAGGAAGCTTTGCCACAAGAGTGCTGTTATTATACTTTTGATTATTTCTGACTTTTGCAACCCATTTCCATTCACTTTTTGCAGTTTTTTTAAAATTATGAAAATGAAAATGTATATGTTTGAAATAATTATTAAATTTACAGGAAAATTGTCTTATTTTAAACAGAAAATGTTTTGTTATATCATAACTCACCATAAACATGTAAAATTATAATGGGGAAATGCATGCTGTTTGTGCAAATACGTTTCGTTCAAAAAACCGCTTTCTCTTTGTCCTAGAAGCCTGAGACTTGCAGAATCGCATTTTGAGCGCGTTAGAAACTCATTCTTGACAGCACGTAGGAAGCTTTGCCAACTATGTGCTGCTGTTATACTTTTGATTAATTATGACTTTCCAACCCATTTCCATTCACATTTAGCAGTTTTCAACAGTTTTTATGAAATTATGATAATAATTATGAAAATTAAATTGTTTAAATAACTATATTTTTTTATTAGAAAAATGTCATTTTTTGATCAGAAAATGTTTTGTTATATCATATTTCATGATAAACATGTAAACTTTTCATGGGGAAACGCATGCTATTTGTGCAAATATGCTTGGTTCAGAAAACCACTTTCACTTCGTCCTAGAAGCCTGAGACTTGCAGAATCGCGTTTTCAGAGCGTTAGAAACTCATTCTTGACAGCACGTAGGAAGCTTTGCCAAATATGTGCTGCTGTTATACTTTTGATTAATTATGACTTTCCAACCCATTTCCATTCACTTTTTGCAGGTTTCAACAGTTTTTTTGAAATTATGATAATAATTATGAAAAATAAAATGCTTGAAATAACTAAATTATTTATATGAAAAATTTTATATTTTGATCAGAAAATGTTTTGGTATATCATATTTCATCATAAACATGTAAACTTCTCATGGGGAAATCCATGCTATTTGTGCAAATACGCTTGGTTCAGAAAACCGCTTTCTCCTCGTCCTAGAAGCCTGAGACTTGCAGAATCGCATTTTGAGCTCGTTAGGAACTCATTCTTGACAGCACGAAGAAAGTTTTGCTAAATATGTGCTGTTTTTAAACTTTTGATTAATTATGACTTTCCAACCCATTTTCATTTACTTTATGCAGTTTTCAACAGTTTTTATGAATTATGTTAATAGTCATGCAAATTAAAATGCTTGAAAAAACTATATTATTTATATGAAAAATTTCATATTTTGATCAGAAAATGTTTTGTTATATCATATTTCATGATAAACATGTAAACGTTTCATGGGGAAATGCATGCTGTTTGTGCAAATATGCTTGGTTCAGAAAACCGCTTTCTCTTCGTCCTAGAAGCCTGAGACTTGCAGAATCGCGTTTTGAGAGCGTTAGAAACTCATTCTTGACAGCACGTAGGAAGCTTTGCCAAATATGTGCTGCTGTTATACTTTTGATTAATTATAACTTTCCAACCCATTTCCATTTACTTTTTGCAGTTTTTTTAAAATATTGAAAATGAAAATGTATATATTTGAAATAATTATTAAATTTACAGGAAAATGTCTTTTTTTAAACAGAAAATGTTTTGTTATATCATAACTCACTATAAACATGTAAAATTATAATGGGGAAATGCATGCTGTTTGTGCAAATACGTTTCGTTCAAAAAACCGCTTTTTCTTCGTCCTAGAAGCCTGAGACTTGCAGAATCGCATTTTGAGCGCGTTAGAAACTCATTGTTGACAGCACGTAGGAAGCTTTGCCAATATGTGCTGCTGTTATACTTTTGATTAATTTTATTGACTTTCAAACCCATTTTCATTCACTTTTTGCAGTTTTCAACAGTTTTTATGAAATTATGATAATAATTATGAAAATTAAATTGTTTAAATAACTATTTTTTAATTAGAAAATGTCATTTTTTGATCAGAAATTGTTTTGTTATATCATATTTCATGATCAACATGTAAACGTTTCATGGGGAAACGCATGCTATTTGTGCAAATATGCTTGGTTCAGAAAACCACTTTCTCTTCGTCCTAGAAGCCTGAGACTTGCAGAATCGCGTTTTCAGAGCGTTAGAAACTCATTCTTGACAGCACGTAGAAGGCTTTGCCACAAGAGTGCTGTTGTTATACTTTTGATTTTTTATGACTTTCCAACCCATGTTCATTCACTTTATGCAGTTTTTATGAAATTATGATAATAATTATGCTCTTTGTTATGCTCTTTGTTCAAATATGCTTGGTTCGAAAAACCGCTTTCTCTTCGTCCTAGAAGCCTGAGACTTGCAGAATCGCATTTTGAGCTGGTTAGAAACTCATTCTCGACAGCACGTAGGAAGCTTTGCCAAATATGTGCTGCTGTTATACTTTTGATTAATTATGACTTTCCAACCCATTTTCATTCACTTTTTTGCAGTTTTCATGAAATTATGATTGTGACTATGAAAATGTATATAAGTGAAATAGTTATTATATTTACAGGAAAAATGTCTTATTTTGAAAAGAAAATGGTTTGTTTGATCATTTTTCTTCATAAACATGTAAACTTCTCATGGGGAAATGCATGCTGTTTGTGCAAATACGCTTGGTTTGAAAAACCGCTTTCTTTTCGTCCTAGAAGCCTGAGACTTGCAGAATGGCGTTTTCAGAGCGTTAGAAACTCATTCTTGACAGCACGTAGGAAGCTTTGCCACAAGAGTGCTGTTATTATACTTTTGATTATTTCTGACTTTTGCAACCCATTTCCATTCACTTTTTGCAGTTTTTTTAAAATTATGAAAATGAAAATGTATATGTTTGAAATAATTATTAAATTTACAGGAAAATTGTCTTATTTTAAACAGAAAATGTTTTGTTATATCATAACTCACCATAAACATGTAAAATTATAATGGGGAAATGCATGCTGTTTGTGCAAATACGTTTCGTTCAAAAAACCGCTTTCTCTTTGTCCTAGAAGCCTGAGACTTGCAGAATCGCATTTTGAGCGCGTTAGAAACTCATTCTTGACAGCACGTAGGAAGCTTTGCCAACTATGTGCTGCTGTTATACTTTTGATTAATTATGACTTTCCAACCCATTTCCATTCACATTTAGCAGTTTTCAACAGTTTTTATGAAATTATGATAATAATTATGAAAATTAAATTGTTTAAATAACTATATTTTTTATTAGAAAAATGTCATTTTTTGATCAGAAAATGTTTTGTTATATCATATTTCATGATAAACATGTAAACTTTTCATGGGGAAACGCATGCTATTTGTGCAAATATGCTTGGTTCAGAAAACCACTTTCACTTCGTCCTAGAAGCCTGAGACTTGCAGAATCGCGTTTTCAGAGCGTTAGAAACTCATTCTTGACAGCACGTAGGAAGCTTTGCCAAATATGTGCTGCTGTTATACTTTTGATTAATTATGACTTTCCAACCCATTTCCATTCACTTTTTGCAGGTTTCAACAGTTTTTTTGAAATTATGATAATAATTATGAAAAATAAAATGCTTGAAATAACTAAATTATTTATATGAAAAATTTTATATTTTGATCAGAAAATGTTTTGGTATATCATATTTCATCATAAACATGTAAACTTCTCATGGGGAAATCCATGCTATTTGTGCAAATACGCTTGGTTCAGAAAACCGCTTTCTCCTCGTCCTAGAAGCCTGAGACTTGCAGAATCGCATTTTGAGCTCGTTAGGAACTCATTCTTGACAGCACGAAGAAAGTTTTGCTAAATATGTGCTGTTTTTAAACTTTTGATTAATTATGACTTTCCAACCCATTTTCATTTACTTTATGCAGTTTTCAACAGTTTTTATGAATTATGTTAATAGTCATGCAAATTAAAATGCTTGAAAAAACTATATTATTTATATGAAAAATTTCATATTTTGATCAGAAAATGTTTTGTTATATCATATTTCATGATAAACATGTAAACGTTTCATGGGGAAATGCATGCTGTTTGTGCAAATATGCTTGGTTCAGAAAACCGCTTTCTCTTCGTCCTAGAAGCCTGAGACTTGCAGAATCGCGTTTTGAGAGCGTTAGAAACTCATTCTTGACAGCACGTAGGAAGCTTTGCCAAATATGTGCTGCTGTTATACTTTTGATTAATTATAACTTTCCAACCCATTTCCATTTACTTTTTGCAGTTTTTTTAAAATATTGAAAATGAAAATGTATATATTTGAAATAATTATTAAATTTACAGGAAAATTGTCTTTTTTAAACAGAAAATGTTTTGTTATATCATAACTCACTATAAACATGTAAAATTATAATGGGGAAATGCATGCTGTTTGTGCAAATACGTTTCGTTCAAAAACCGCTTTTTCTTCGTCCTAGAAGCCTGAGACTTGCAGAATCGCATTTTGAGCGCGTTAGAAACTCATTGTTGACAGCACGTAGGAAGCTTTGCCAATATGTGCTGCTGTTATACTTTTGATTAATTTTATTGACTTTCAAACCCATTTTCATTCACTTTTTGCAGTTTTCAACAGTTTTTATGAAATTATGATAATAATTATGAAAATAAATTGTTTAAATAACTATTTTTTAATTAGAAAAATGTCATTTTTTGATCAGAAATTGTTTTGTTATATCATATTTCATGATCAACATGTAAACGTTTCATGGGGAAACGCATGCTATTTGTGCAAATATGCTTGGTTCAGAAAACCACTTTCTCTTCGTCCTAGAAGCCTGAGACTTGCAGAATCGCGTTTTCAGAGCGTTAGAAACTCATTCTTGACAGCACGTAGAAGGCTTTGCCACAAGAGTGCTGTTGTTATACTTTTGATTTTTTATGACTTTCCAACCCATGTTCATTCACTTTATGCAGTTTTTATGAAATTATGATAATAATTATGCTCTTTGTTATGCTCTTTGTTCAAATATGCTTGGTTCGAAAAACCGCTTTCTCTTCGTCCTAGAAGCCTGAGACTTGCAGAATCGCATTTTGAGCTGGTTAGAAACTCATTCTCGACAGCACGTAGGAAGCTTTGCCAAATATGTGCTGCTGTTATACTTTTGATTAATTATGACTTTCCAACCCATTTTCATTCACTTTTTGCAGTTTTCATGAAATTATGATTGTGACTATGAAAATGTATATAAGTGAAATAGTTATTATATTACAGGAAAAATGTCTTATTTTGAAAGAAAATGGTTTGTTTGATCATTTTTCTTCATAAACATGTAAACTTCTCATGGGGAAATGCATGCTGTTTGTGCAAATACGCTTGGTTTGAAAAACCGCTTTCTTTTCGTCCTAGAAGCCTGAGACTTGCAGAATGGCGTTTTCAGAGCGTTAGAAACTCATTCTTGACAGCACGTAGGAAGCTTTGCCACAAGAGTGCTGTTATTATACTTTTGATTATTTCTGACTTTTGCAACCCATTTCCATTCACTTTTTGCAGTTTTTTTAAAATTATGAAAATGAAAATGTATATGTTTGAAATAATTATTAAATTTACAGGAAAATTGTCTTATTTTAAACAGAAAATGTTTTGTTATATCATAACTCACCATAAACATGTAAAATTATAATGGGGAAATGCATGCTGTTTGTGCAAATACGTTTCGTTCAAAAAACCGCTTTCTCTTTGTCCTAGAAGCCTGAGACTTGCAGAATCGCATTTTGAGCGCGTTAGAAACTCATTCTTGACAGCACGTAGGAAGCTTTGCCAACTATGTGCTGCTGTTATACTTTTGATTAATTATGACTTTCCAACCCATTTCCATTCACATTTAGCAGTTTTCAACAGTTTTTATGAAATTATGATAATAATTATGAAAATTAAATTGTTTAAATAACTATATTTTTTATTAGAAAAATGTCATTTTTTGATCAGAAAATGTTTTGTTATATCATATTTCATGATAAACATGTAAACTTTTCATGGGGAAACGCATGCTATTTGTGCAAATATGCTTGGTTCAGAAAACCACTTTCACTTCGTCCTAGAAGCCTGAGACTTGCAGAATCGCGTTTTCAGAGCGTTAGAAACTCATTCTTGACAGCACGTAGGAAGCTTTGCCAAATATGTGCTGCTGTTATACTTTTGATTAATTATGACTTTCCAACCCATTTCCATTCACTTTTTGCAGGTTTCAACAGTTTTTTTGAAATTATGATAATAATTATGAAAAATAAAATGCTTGAAATAACTAAATTATTTATATGAAAAATTTTATATTTTGATCAGAAAATGTTTTGGTATATCATATTTCATCATAAACATGTAAACTTCTCATGGGGAAATCCATGCTATTTGTGCAAATACGCTTGGTTCAGAAAACCGCTTTCTCCTCGTCCTAGAAGCCTGAGACTTGCAGAATCGCATTTTGAGCTCGTTAGGAACTCATTCTTGACAGCACGAAGAAAGTTTTGCAAATATGTGCTGTTTTTAAACTTTTGATTAATTATGACTTTCCAACCCATTTTCATTTACTTTATGCAGTTTTCAACAGTTTTTATGAAATTATGTTAATAGTCATGCAAATTAAAATGCTTGAAAAAACTATATTATTTATATGAAAAATTTCATATTTTGATCAGAAAATGTTTTGTTATATCATATTTCATGATAAACATGTAAACGTTTCATGGGGAAATGCATGCTGTTTGTGCAAATATGCTTGGTTCAGAAAACCGCTTTCTCTTCGTCCTAGAAGCCTGAGACTTGCAGAATCGCGTTTTGAGAGCGTTGGAAACTCATTCTTGACAGCACGTAGGAAGCTTTGCCAAATATGTGCTGCTGTTATACTTTTGATTAATTATAACTTTCCAACCCATTTCCATTTACTTTTTGCAGTTTTTTTAAAATATTGAAAATGAAAATGTATATATTTGAAATAATTATTAAATTTACAGGAAATTGTCTTTTTTTAAACAGAAAATGTTTTGTTATATCATAACTCACTATAAACATGTAAAATTATAATGGGGAAATGCATGCTGTTTGTGCAAATACGTTTCGTTCAAAAAAACGCTTTTTCTTCGTCCTAGAAGCCTGAGACTTGCAGAATCGCATTTTGAGCGCGTTAGAAACTCATTGTTGACAGCACGTAGGAAGCTTTGCCAAATATGTGCTGCTGTTATACTTTTGATTAATTTTATTGACTTTCAAACCCATTTTCATTCACTTTTTGCAGTTTTCAACAGTTTTTATGAAATTATGATAATAATTATGAAATTAAATTGTTTAAATAACTATTTTTTAATTAGAAAAATGTCATTTTTGATCAGAAATTGTTTTGTTATATCATATTTCATGATCAACATGTAAACGTTTCATGGGGAAACGCATGCTATTTGTGCGAATATGCTTGGTTCAGAAAACCACTTTCTCTTCGTCCTAGAAGCCTGAGACTTGCAGAATCGCGTTTTCAGAGCGTTAGAAACTCATTCTTGACAGCACGTAGAAGGCTTTGCCACAAGAGTGCTGTTGTTATACTTTTGATTTTTTATGACTTTCCAACCCATGTTCATTCACTTTATGCAGTTTTTATGAAATTATGATAATAATTATGCTCTTTGTTATGCTCTTTGTTCAAATATGCTTGGTTCGAAAAACCGCTTTCTCTTCGTCCTAGAAGCCTGAGACTTGCAGAATCGCATTTTGAGCTGGTTAGAAACTCATTCTCGACAGCACGTAGGAAGCTTTGCCAAATATGTGCTGCTGTTATACTTTTGATTAATTATGATTTTCCAACCCATTTTCATTCACTTTTTTGCAGTTTTCATGAAATTATGATTGTGACTATGAAAATGTATATAAGTGAAATAGTTATTATATTTACAGGAAAAATGTCTTATTTTGAAAAGAAAATGGTTTGTTTGATCATTTTTCTTCATAAACATGTAAACTTCTCATGGGGAAATGCATGCTGTTTGTGCAAATACGCTTGGTTTGAAAAACCGCTTTCTCTTCGTCCTAGAAGCCTGAGACTTGCAGAATGGCGTTTTCAGAGCGTTAGAAACTCATTCTTGACAGCACGTAGGAAGCTTTGCCACAAGAGTGCTGTTATTATACTTTTGATTATTTCTGACTTTTGCAACCCATTTCCATTCACTTTTTGCAGTTTTTTTAAAATTATGAAAATGAAAATGTATATGTTTGAAATAATTATTAAATTTACAGGAAAATTGTCTTATTTTAAACAGAAAATGTTTTGTTATATCATAACTCACCATAAACATGTAAAATTATAATGGGGAAATGCATGCTGTTTGTGCAAATATGCTTGGTTCAGAAAACCGCTTTCTCTTCGTCCTAGAAGCCTGAGACTTGCAGAATCGCGTTTTGAGCGCGTTAGAAACTCATTCTTGACAGCACGTAGGAAGCTTTGCCAAATATGTGCTGCTGTTATACTTTTGATTAATTATGACTTTCCAACCCATTTCCATTTACTTTTTGCAGTTTTTTTAAAATATTGAAAATGAAAATGTGTATATTTGAAATAATTATTAAATTTACAGGAAAATTGTCTTTTTTTAAACAGAAAATGTTTTGTTATATCATAACTCACTATAAACATGTAAAATTATCATGGGGAAATGCATGCTGTTTGTGCAAATACGTTTCGTTCAAAAAACCGCTTTCTCTTCGTCCTAGAAGCCTGAGACTTGCAGAATCGCATTTTGAGCGCGTTAGAAACTCATTTTTGACAGCACGTAGGAAGCTTTGCCAAATATGTGCTGCTGTTATACTTTTGATTAATTTTATTGACTTTCAAACCCATTTTCTTTCACTTTTTGCAGTTTTCAACAGTTTTTATGAAATTATGATAATAATTATGAAAATTAAATTATTTAAATAACTATATTTTTTAATTAGAAAAATGTCATTTTTTGATCAGAAAACGTTTTGGTATATCATATTTCATGATAAACATGTAAACGTTTCATGGGGAAATACATGCTATTTGTGCAAATATGTTTGGTTCAGAAAACCGCTTTCACTTCGTCCTAGAAGCCTGAGACTTGCAGAATCGCGTTTTCAGAGCGTTAGAAACTCATTCTTGACAGCACATAGAAAGCTTTTCCAAATATGTGCTGCTGGTATACTTTTGATTAATTATGACTTTTCAACCCATTTTGATTTACTTTTTGCAGTTTTTATGAAATTATGATTGTGAATATGAAATGTATATAATTTAAATAATAATTATATTTACAGGAAAATTGTCTTTTTTTAAACAGAAAATTTTTTGTTATATCATAACTCACTATAAACATGTAAAATTATCATGGTGAAATGCATGCTGTTTGTGCAAATACGCTTGGTTCAAAAAACCTCTTTCTCTTCGTGCTAGAAGACTGAGACTTGCAGAATCGCATTTTGAGGGGGGTTAGAAGCTCATTCTTGATAGCACAAAGAAGGCTTTGATAAATATGTGCTGTTATTCTTTTGATCAATTATGATTTTCTAACCCATTTTCATTCACTTTATGTAGTTTTTAACAGTTTTTATGCATCACGTTTTGTACTTTTGAATTTTTGAACTTTCAACGGTTTTTAGTTAAATGATGCTTATGAGTATGAAAAGTAATATTTTCACACTGACTTGTAAAAACTTCATTTGTCATATTACGTTTTCAGTAAAATTATTTGGATAAATATAAAAATGCAAATTGTACAAATTAATAAAAAAAACAATATATATATATATATATATATATATATATATATATATATATATATATATATATATATATATATATATATATATTATATTTTTTTTTTTTTTTTTTTTTTTTTTTTAAATATTGCACTTTTTACGGGTTTTCAATAAATGATGCTTCTAAATATGAAAATTCATATTTTCACAATATTACATTTTCAATGAAAATGTAATTTATGTCCAAATATGATTTGTATGGCCACTTTTTTTATTTTTGCTTCTTAATGTTTTTTTCTAAAGGTTTTCGATGAACATATGCTTCTGAATATGAAAATCCATATTTTCATAATTACTATCATATGTTGTCATATCACCTTTTGCGTTGAATTTTTGCACTAAAATGTTTTTATCAAATGATGCTATGAAATATAAAATGTCATTTTTCTATCAATAAATTGTAAAAATTTGATTTGTCTTTAAATTAATCAATTAAAGAAATTCGTATTTGACCAATTTTTTTCATATTCGTATGAAAAAAGTCATATTTTTGCCAAACATGATTATCAGAAATCTGTTTTCGTTCACTTATTGCACTTTTTTCATTAATTTTGTAAAACCATGGTTTGTCGTAAAAGTTTTATGTTTACATATTGCACTTTAAAGAAATTGCCTTTAAAGAAATTATTCTATAAAAATTCCTATTTTTACAATAACATATTTTTATGAAAATGTTAACGATTTCTTTATGAAATTATGGTTATGAACATGAAATGTAATATTTTAATAAAAAACAATATATTTTTTAAAATATATTAAAGTCAGATTTGTTTCAAACCATTGATTGTCATAACAGTTTTTGCGATGAACATTTGCACTTTTAGATTTATATCATGCCCAAACAAAACTTAATTCTTGGAGAGGAATACATACAAACTACGAATTCGTGGTGCCTTTTCTGATATCAGGGAAGAATCACACAGCACACAGAATGGAGCAATGTTTTTCTTTATTTATTGCATGCAGCAGCCTGCAAAGAAAGCCTGACATAAAGCTGGTTCCTGTTTGGATAAGGAGACAAATAGTGTGTAAAGATGTGTGAGCCCAGAAAAAGACTACCTGTATACCTTACGTACTAACATTCTAAATATTCTATAGACACTAAACAGAGAAAGAAATGTGTGTTAAATTTGTAACCAGTGTAGATTTATTCATTGCTAGAGACTCAAAGCACTTTTGTACGTCGCTCTGGATAAGGGCGTCTAATAAATGCAGCAAATGTAAATGTAAATTAGAACCACCCTATCACTAACAATGTCCACTTTAAATCATTTATGATTAGCATCACACACCAATTAAATAGGATGTTCATTCCTGGGAACAGGATCGATGATATAACCTGCAAATGAAAAGATAATAACAAACAAAAACAACAGATTTCATTTCATTCCGTCCTACATGCATATTATCCTTCATCATTACCACTCCAATCGAGGCCTTTATGGCCTATCTTACCATCGTCTTCAAACATGGCCACATGCAAAGTACAATTCCAACAATCAATGCAAGAATCAATCCTAAAACAAAGTAGTGTTCAACACTCGTAAACAAATTCTTAATCTTCTCCTATCATAAATAAAGGTAAAAAAAATTGATATTACATAAAAGAAAAAAAAATAAACCTAACAAAGCATGTTTTGTTAAAAACAAGACAGTCTTTCAAAAAAAGATAACAGATATTTTTAAAACATGAATTTTGATAATTATAATTTAATAGAAAATCATTAAATATTGCAATAAGAACAAAAAACAATAAACTGACAAATTATTTTTGGACATAAAAAACACTTTCATATATATATATATATATATAAAAGAGTTATTGATTTATTATATTTATAATAGTTTATTTTTTATATAAAACAAACTTTAAAAGGATGGATAAGATTAGAAATGAGTTTATTAGAGGGACAGCCAACAGTTTTTATGAAATTATGATAATAATTATGAAAATTAAATTGTTTAAATAACTATATTTTTTTATTAGAAAAATGTCATTTTTTGATCAGAAAATGTTTTGTTATATCATATTTCATGATAAACATGTAAACTTTTCATGGGGAAACGCATGCTATTTGTGCAAATATGCTTGGTTCAGAAAACCACTTTCACTTCGTCCTAGAAGCCTGAGACTTGCAGAATCGCGTTTTCAGAGCGTTAGAAACTCATTCTTGACAGCACGTAGGAAGCTTTGCCAAATATGTGCTGCTGTTATACTTTTGATTAATTATGACTTTCCAACCCATTTCCATTCACTTTTTGCAGGTTTCAACAGTTTTTTTGAAATTATGATAATAATTATGAAAAATAAAATGCTTGAAATAACTAAATTATTTATATGAAAAATTTTATATTTTGATCAGAAAATGTTTTGGTATATCATATTTCATCATAAACATGTAAACTTCTCATGGGGAAATCCATGCTATTTGTGCAAATACGCTTGGTTCAGAAAACCGCTTTCTCCTCGTCCTAGAAGCCTGAGACTTGCAGAATCGCATTTTGAGCTCGTTAGGAACTCATTCTTGACAGCACGAAGAAAGTTTTGCTAAATATGTGCTGTTTTTAAACTTTTGATTAATTATGACTTTCCAACCCATTTTCATTTACTTTATGCAGTTTTCAACAGTTTTTATGAAATTATGTTAATAGTCATGCAAATTAAAATGCTTGAAAAAACTATATTATTTATATGAAAAATTTCATATTTTGATCAGAAAATGTTTTGTTATATCATATTTCATGATAAACATGTAAACGTTTCATGGGGAAATGCATGCTGTTTGTGCAAATATGCTTGGTTCAGAAAACCGCTTTCTCTTCGTCCTAGAAGCCTGAGACTTGCAGAATCGCGTTTTGAGAGCGTTAGAAACTCATTCTTGACAGCACGTAGGAAGCTTTGCCAAATATGTGCTGCTGTTATACTTTTGATTAATTATAACTTTCCAACCCATTTCCATTTACTTTTTGCAGTTTTTTTAAAATATTGAAAATGAAAATGTATATATTTGAAATAATTATTAAATTTACAGGAAAATTGTCTTTTTTAAACAGAAAATGTTTTGTTATATCATAACTCACTATAAACATGTAAAATTATAATGGGGAAATGCATGCTGTTTGTGCAAATACGTTTCGTTCAAAAAAACGCTTTTTCTTCGTCCTAGAAGCCTGAGACTTGCAGAATCGCATTTTGAGCGCGTTAGAAACTCATTGTTGACAGCACGTAGGAAGCTTTGCCAAATATGTGCTGCTGTTATACTTTTGATTAATTTTATTGACTTTCAAACCCATTTTCATTCACTTTTTGCAGTTTTCAACAGTTTTTATGAAATTATGATAATAATTATGAAAATTAAATTGTTTAAATAACTATTTTTTAATTAGAAAAATGTCATTTTTTGATCAGAAATTGTTTTGTTATATCATATTTCATGATCAACATGTAAACGTTTCATGGGGAAACGCATGCTATTTGTGCGAATATGCTTGGTTCAGAAAACCACTTTCTCTTCGTCCTAGAAGCCTGAGACTTGCAGAATCGCGTTTTCAGAGCGTTAGAAACTCATTCTTGACAGCACGTAGAAGGCTTTGCCACAAGAGTGCTGTTGTTATACTTTTGATTTTTTATGACTTTCCAACCCATGTTCATTCACTTTATGCAGTTTTTATGAAATTATGATAATAATTATGCTCTTTGTTATGCTCTTTGTTCAAATATGCTTGGTTCGAAAAACCGCTTTCTCTTCGTCCTAGAAGCCTGAGACTTGCAGAATCGCATTTTGAGCTGGTTAGAAACTCATTCTCGACAGCACGTAGGAAGCTTTGCCAAATATGTGCTGCTGTTATACTTTTGATTAATTATGATTTTCCAACCCATTTTCATTCACTTTTTTGCAGTTTTCATGAAATTATGATTGTGACTATGAAAATGTATATAAGTGAAATAGTTATTATATTTACAGGAAAAATGTCTTATTTTGAAAAGAAAATGGTTTGTTTGATCATTTTTCTTCATAAACATGTAAACTTCTCATGGGGAAATGCATGCTGTTTGTGCAAATACGCTTGGTTTGAAAAACCGCTTTCTCTTCGTCCTAGAAGCCTGAGACTTGCAGAATGGCGTTTTCAGAGCGTTAGAAACTCATTCTTGACAGCACGTAGGAAGCTTTGCCACAAGAGTGCTGTTATTATACTTTTGATTATTTCTGACTTTTGCAACCCATTTCCATTCACTTTTTGCAGTTTTTTTAAAATTATGAAAATGAAAATGTATATGTTTGAAATAATTATTAAATTTACAGGAAAATTGTCTTATTTTAAACAGAAAATGTTTTGTTATATCATAACTCACCATAAACATGTAAAATTATAATGGGGAAATGCATGCTGTTTGTGCAAATATGCTTGGTTCAGAAAACCGCTTTCTCTTCGTCCTAGAAGCCTGAGACTTGCAGAATCGCGTTTTGAGCGCGTTAGAAACTCATTCTTGACAGCACGTAGGAAGCTTTGCCAAATATGTGCTGCTGTTATACTTTTGATTAATTATGACTTTCCAACCCATTTCCATTTACTTTTTGCAGTTTTTTTAAAATATTGAAAATGAAAATGTGTATATTTGAAATAATTATTAAATTTACAGGAAAATTGTCTTTTTTTAAACAGAAAATGTTTTTGTTATATCATAACTCACTATAAACATGTAAAATTATCATGGGGAAATGCATGCTGTTTGTGCAAATACGTTTCGTTCAAAAAACCGCTTTCTCTTCGTCCTAGAAGCCTGAGACTTGCAGAATCGCATTTTGAGCGCGTTAGAAACTCATTTTTGACAGCACGTAGGAAGCTTTGCCAACTATGTGCTGCTGTTATACTTTTGATTAATTTTATTGACTTTCAAACCCATTTTCTTTCACTTTTTGCAGTTTTCAACAGTTTTTATGAAATTATGATAATAATTATGAAAATTAAATTATTTAAATAACTATATTTTTTAATTAGAAAAATGTCATTTTTTGATCAGAAAACGTTTTGGTATATCATATTTCATGATAAACATGTAAACGTTTCATGGGGAAATACATGCTATTTGTGCAAATATGTTTGGTTCAGAAAACCGCTTTCACTTCGTCCTAGAAGCCTGAGACTTGCAGAATCGCGTTTTCAGAGCGTTAGAAACTCATTCTTGACAGCACATAGAAAGCTTTTCCAAATATGTGCTGCTGGTATACTTTTGATTAATTATGACTTTTCAACCCATTTTGATTTACTTTTTGCAGTTTTTATGAAATTATGATTGTGAATATGAAAATGTATATAATTTAAATAATAATTATATTTACAGGAAAATTGTCTTTTTTTAAACAGAAAATTTTTTGTTATATCATAACTCACTATAAACATGTAAAATTATCATGGGGAAATGCATGCTGTTTGTGCAAATACGCTTGGTTCAAAAAACCTCTTTCTCTTCGTGCTAGAAGACTGAGACTTGCAGAATCGCATTTTGAGGGGGGTTAGAAGCTCATTCTTGATAGCACAAAGAAGGCTTTGATAAATATGTGCTGTTATTCTTTTGATCAATTATGATTTTCTAACCCATTTTCATTCACTTTATGTAGTTTTTAACAGTTTTTATGCATCACGTTTTGTACTTTTGAATTTTTGAACTTTCAACGGTTTTTAGTTAAATGATGCTTATGAGTATGAAAAGTAATATTTTCACACTGACTTGTAAAAACTTCATTTGTCATATTACGTTTTTCAGTAAAATTATTTGGATAAATATAAAAATGCAAATTGTACAAATTAATAAAAAAAACAATATATATATATATATATATATATATATATATATATATATATATTATATATATATATATATATATATATATATATATATATATATATATATATATATATATATATATATTTTTTTTTTTTTTTTTTTTAAATATTGCACTTTTTACGGGTTTTCAATAAATGATGCTTCTAAATATGAAAATTCATATTTTCACAATATTACATTTTCAATGAAAATGTAATTTATGTCCAAATATGATTTGTATGGCCACTTTTTTTTATTTTTGCTTCTTAATGTTTTTTTCTAAAGGTTTTCGATGAACATATGCTTCTGAATATGAAAATCCATATTTTCATAATTACTATCATATGTTGTCATATCACCTTTTGCGTTGAATTTTTGCACTAAATGTTTTTATCAAATGATGCTATGAAATATAAAATGTCATTTTTCTATCAATAAATTGTAAAAATTTGATTTGTCTTTAAATTAATCAATTAAAGAAATTCGTATTTGACCAATTTTTTTCATATTCGTATGAAAAAAGTCATATTTTTGCCAAACATGATTATCAGAAATCTGTTTTCGTTCACTTATTGCACTTTTTTCATTAATTTTGTAAAACCATGGTTTGTCGTAAAAGTTTTATGTTTACATATTGCACTTTAAAGAAATTGCCTTTAAAGAAATTATTCTATAAAAATTCCTATTTTTACAATAACATATTTTTATGAAAATGTTAACGATTTCTTTATGAAATTATGGTTATGAACATGAAATGTAATATTTTAATAAAAAACAATATATTTTTTAAAATATATTAAAGTCAGATTTGTTTCAAACCATTGATTGTCATAACAGTTTTTGCGATGAACATTTGCACTTTTAGATTTATATCATGCCCAAACAAAACTTAATTCTTGGAGAGGAATACATACAAACTACGAATTCGTGGTGCCTTTTCTGATATCAGGGAAGAATCACACAGCACACAGAATGGAGCAATGTTTTTCTTTATTTATTGCATGCAGCAGCCTGCAAAGAAAGCCTGACATAAAGCTGGTTCCTGTTTGGATAAGGAGACAAATAGTGTGTAAAGATGTGTGAGCCCAGAAAAAGACTACCTGTATACCTTACGTACTAACATTCTAAATATTCTATAGACACTAAACAGAGAAAGAAATGTGTGTTAAATTTGTAACCAGTGTAGATTTATTCATTGCTAGAGACTCAAAGCACTTTTGTACGTCGCTCTGGATAAGGGCGTCTAATAAATGCAGCAAATGTAAATGTAAATTAGAACCACCCTATCACTAACAATGTCCACTTTAAATCATTTATGATTTAGCATCACACACCAATTAAATAGGATGTTCATTCCTGGGAACAGGATCGATGATATAACCTGCAAATGAAAAGATAATAACAAAACAAAAACAACAGATTTCATTTCATTCCGTCCCTACATGCATATTATCCTTCATCATTACCACTCCAATCGAGGCCTTTATGGCCTATCTTACCATCGTCTTCAAACATGGCCACATGCAAAGTACAATTCCAACAATCAATGCAAGAATCAATCCTAAAACAAAGTAGTGTTCAACACTCGTAAACAAATTCTTAATCTTCTCCTATCATAAATAAAGGTAAAAAAAAATTGATATTACATAAAAGAAAAAAAAATAAACCTAACAAAGCATGTTTTGTTAAAAACAAGACAGTCTTTCAAAAAAAGATAACAGATATTTTTAAAACATGAATTTTGATAATTATAATTTAATAGAAAATCATTAAATATTGCAATAAGAACAAAAAACAATAAACTGACAAATTATTTTTGGACATAAAAAACACTTTCATATATATATATATATATATAAAAGAGTTATTGATTTATTATATTTATAATAGTTTATTTTTTATATAAAACAAACTTTAAAAGGATGGATAAGATTAGAAATGAGTTTATTAGAGGGACAGCCAACAGTTTTTATGAAATTATGATAATAATTATGAAAATTAAATTGTTTAAATAACTATATTTTTTTATTAGAAAAATGTCATTTTTTGATCAGAAAATGTTTTGTTATATCATATTTCATGATAAACATGTAAACTTTTCATGGGGAAACGCATGCTATTTGTGCAAATATGCTTGGTTCAGAAAACCACTTTCACTTCGTCCTAGAAGCCTGAGACTTGCAGAATCGCGTTTTCAGAGCGTTAGAAACTCATTCTTGACAGCACGTAGGAAGCTTTGCCAAATATGTGCTGCTGTTATACTTTTGATTAATTATGACTTTCCAACCCATTTCCATTCACTTTTTGCAGGTTTCAACAGTTTTTTTGAAATTATGATAATAATTATGAAAAATAAAATGCTTGAAATAACTAAATTATTTATATGAAAAATTTTATATTTTGATCAGAAAATGTTTTGGTATATCATATTTCATCATAAACATGTAAACTTCTCATGGGGAAATCCATGCTATTTGTGCAAATACGCTTGGTTCAGAAAACCGCTTTCTCCTCGTCCTAGAAGCCTGAGACTTGCAGAATCGCATTTTGAGCTCGTTAGGAACTCATTCTTGACAGCACGAAGAAAGTTTTGCTAAATATGTGCTGTTTTTAAACTTTTGATTAATTATGACTTTCCAACCCATTTTCATTTACTTTATGCAGTTTTCAACAGTTTTTATGAAATTATGTTAATAGTCATGCAAATTAAAATGCTTGAAAAAACTATATTATTTATATGAAAAATTTCATATTTTGATCAGAAAATGTTTTGTTATATCATATTTCATGATAAACATGTAAACGTTTCATGGGGAAATGCATGCTGTTTGTGCAAATATGCTTGGTTCAGAAAACCGCTTTCTCTTCGTCCTAGAAGCCTGAGACTTGCAGAATCGCGTTTTGAGAGCGTTAGAAACTCATTCTTGACAGCACGTAGGAAGCTTTGCCAAATATGTGCTGCTGTTATACTTTTGATTAATTATAACTTTCCAACCCATTTCCATTTACTTTTTGCAGTTTTTTTAAAATATTGAAAATGAAAATGTATATATTTGAAATAATTATTAAATTTACAGGAAAATTGTCTTTTTTTAAACAGAAAATGTTTTGTTATATCATAACTCACTATAAACATGTAAAATTATAATGGGGAAATGCATGCTGTTTGTGCAAATACGTTTCGTTCAAAAAAACGCTTTTTCTTCGTCCTAGAAGCCTGAGACTTGCAGAATCGCATTTTGAGCGCGTTAGAAACTCATTGTTGACAGCACGTAGGAAGCTTTGCCAAATATGTGCTGCTGTTATACTTTTGATTAATTTTATTGACTTTCAAACCCATTTTCATTCACTTTTTGCAGTTTTCAACAGTTTTTATGAAATTATGATAATAATTATGAAAATTAAATTGTTTAAATAACTATTTTTTAATTAGAAAAATGTCATTTTTTGATCAGAAATTGTTTTGTTATATCATATTTCATGATCAACATGTAAACGTTTCATGGGGAAACGCATGCTATTTGTGCGAATATGCTTGGTTCAGAAAACCACTTTCTCTTCGTCCTAGAAGCCTGAGACTTGCAGAATCGCGTTTTCAGAGCGTTAGAAACTCATTCTTGACAGCACGTAGAAGGCTTTGCCACAAGAGTGCTGTTGTTATACTTTTGATTTTTTATGACTTTCCAACCCATGTTCATTCACTTTATGCAGTTTTTATGAAATTATGATAATAATTATGCTCTTTGTTATGCTCTTTGTTCAAATATGCTTGGTTCGAAAAACCGCTTTCTCTTCGTCCTAGAAGCCTGAGACTTGCAGAATCGCATTTTGAGCTGGTTAGAAACTCATTCTCGACAGCACGTAGGAAGCTTTGCCAAATATGTGCTGCTGTTATACTTTTGATTAATTATGATTTTCCAACCCATTTTCATTCACTTTTTTGCAGTTTTCATGAAATTATGATTGTGACTATGAAAATGTATATAAGTGAAATAGTTATTATATTTACAGGAAAAATGTCTTATTTTGAAAAGAAAATGGTTTGTTTGATCATTTTTCTTCATAAACATGTAAACTTCTCATGGGGAAATGCATGCTGTTTGTGCAAATACGCTTGGTTTGAAAAACCGCTTTCTCTTCGTCCTAGAAGCCTGAGACTTGCAGAATGGCGTTTTCAGAGCGTTAGAAACTCATTCTTGACAGCACGTAGGAAGCTTTGCCACAAGAGTGCTGTTATTATACTTTTGATTATTTCTGACTTTTGCAACCCATTTCCATTCACTTTTTGCAGTTTTTTTAAAATTATGAAAATGAAAATGTATATGTTTGAAATAATTATTAAATTTACAGGAAAATTGTCTTATTTTAAACAGAAAATGTTTTGTTATATCATAACTCACCATAAACATGTAAAATTATAATGGGGAAATGCATGCTGTTTGTGCAAATATGCTTGGTTCAGAAAACCGCTTTCTCTTCGTCCTAGAAGCCTGAGACTTGCAGAATCGCGTTTTGAGCGCGTTAGAAACTCATTCTTGACAGCACGTAGGAAGCTTTGCCAAATATGTGCTGCTGTTATACTTTTGATTAATTATGACTTTCCAACCCATTTCCATTTACTTTTTGCAGTTTTTTTAAAATATTGAAAATGAAAATGTGTATATTTGAAATAATTATTAAATTTACAGGAAAATTGTCTTTTTTTAAACAGAAAATGTTTTGTTATATCATAACTCACTATAAACATGTAAAATTATCATGGGGAAATGCATGCTGTTTGTGCAAATACGTTTCGTTCAAAAAACCGCTTTCTCTTCGTCCTAGAAGCCTGAGACTTGCAGAATCGCATTTTGAGCGCGTTAGAAACTCATTTTTGACAGCACGTAGGAAGCTTTGCCAACTATGTGCTGCTGTTATACTTTTGATTAATTTTATTGACTTTCAAACCCATTTTCTTTCACTTTTTGCAGTTTTCAACAGTTTTTATGAAATTATGATAATAATTATGAAAATTAAATTATTTAAATAACTATATTTTTTAATTAGAAAAATGTCATTTTTTGATCAGAAAACGTTTTGGTATATCATATTTCATGATAAACATGTAAACGTTTCATGGGGAAATACATGCTATTTGTGCAAATATGTTTGGTTCAGAAAACCGCTTTCACTTCGTCCTAGAAGCCTGAGACTTGCAGAATCGCGTTTTCAGAGCGTTAGAAACTCATTCTTGACAGCACATAGAAAGCTTTTCCAAATATGTGCTGCTGGTATACTTTTGATTAATTATGACTTTTCAACCCATTTTGATTTACTTTTTGCAGTTTTTATGAAATTATGATTGTGAATATGAAAATGTATATAATTTAAATAATAATTATATTTACAGGAAAATTGTCTTTTTTAAACAGAAAATTTTTTGTTATATCATAACTCACTATAAACATGTAAAATTATCATGGGGAAATGCATGCTGTTTGTGCAAATACGCTTGGTTCAAAAAACCTCTTTCTCTTCGTGCTAGAAGACTGAGACTTGCAGAATCGCATTTTGAGGGGGGTTAGAAGCTCATTCTTGATAGCACAAAGAAGGCTTTGATAAATATGTGCTGTTATTCTTTTGATCAATTATGATTTTCTAACCCATTTTCATTCACTTTATGTAGTTTTTAACAGTTTTTATGCATCACGTTTTGTACTTTTGAATTTTGAACTTTCAACGGTTTTTAGTTAAATGATGCTTATGAGTATGAAAAGTAATATTTTCACACTGACTTGTAAAAACTTCATTTGTCATATTACGTTTTTCAGTAAAATTATTTGGATAAATATAAAAATGCAAATTGTACAAATTAATAAAAAAACAATATATATATATATATATATATATATATATATATATATATATATATATATATATATATATATATATATATTTTTTTTTTTTTATATTTTTTTTTTTTTTTTTTTTTTTAAATATTGCACTTTTTACGGGTTTTCAATAAATGATGCTTCTAAATATGAAAATTCATATTTTCACAATATTACATTTTCAATGAAAATGTAATTTATGTCCAAATATGATTTGTATGGCCACTTTTTTTTATTTTTGCTTCTTAATGTTTTTTTCTAAAGGTTTTCGATGAACATATGCTTCTGAATATGAAAATCCATATTTTCATAATTACTATCATATGTTGTCATATCACCTTTTGCGTTGAATTTTTGCACTAAAATGTTTTTATCAAATGATGCTATGAAATATAAAATGTCATTTTTCTATCAATAAATTGTAAAAATTTGATTTGTCTTTAAATTAATCAATTAAAGAAATTCGTATTTGACCAATTTTTTTCATATTCGTATGAAAAAAGTCATATTTTTGCCAAACATGATTATCAGAAATCTGTTTTCGTTCACTTATTGCACTTTTTTCATTAATTTTGTAAAACCATGGTTTGTCGTAAAAGTTTTATGTTTACATATTGCACTTTAAAGAAATTGCCTTTAAAGAAATTATTCTATAAAAATTCCTATTTTTACAATAACATATTTTTATGAAAATGTTAACGATTTCTTTATGAAATTATGGTTATGAACATGAAATGTAATATTTTAATAAAAAACAATATATTTTTTAAAATATATTAAAGTCAGATTTGTTTCAAACCATTGATTGTCATAACAGTTTTTGCGATGAACATTTGCACTTTTAGATTTATATCATGCCCAAACAAAACTTAATTCTTGGAGAGGAATACATACAAACTACGAATTCGTGGTGCCTTTTCTGATATCAGGGAAGAATCACACAGCACACAGAATGGAGCAATGTTTTTCTTTATTTATTGCATGCAGCAGCCTGCAAAGAAAGCCTGACATAAAGCTGGTTCCTGTTTGGATAAGGAGACAAATAGTGTGTAAAGATGTGTGAGCCCAGAAAAAGACTACCTGTATACCTTACGTACTAACATTCTAAATATTCTATAGACACTAAACAGAGAAAGAAATGTGTGTTAAATTTGTAACCAGTGTAGATTTATTCATTGCTAGAGACTCAAAGCACTTTTGTACGTCGCTCTGGATAAGGGCGTCTAATAAATGCAGCAAATGTAAATGTAAATTAGAACCACCCTATCACTAACAATGTCCACTTTAAATCATTTATGATTTAGCATCACACACCAATTAAATAGGATGTTCATTCCTGGGAACAGGATCGATGATATAACCTGCAAATGAAAAGATAATAACAAAACAAAAACAACAGATTTCATTTCATTCCGTCCCTACATGCATATTATCCTTCATCATTACCACTCCAATCGAGGCCTTTATGGCCTATCTTACCATCGTCTTCAAACATGGCCACATGCAAAGTACAATTCCAACAATCAATGCAAGAATCAATCCTAAAACAAAGTAGTGTTCAACACTCGTAAACAAATTCTTAATCTTCTCCTATCATAAATAAAGGTAAAAAAAAATTGATATTACATAAAAGAAAAAAAAATAAACCTAACAAAGCATGTTTTGTTAAAAACAAGACAGTCTTTCAAAAAAAGATAACAGATATTTTTAAAACATGAATTTTGATAATTATAATTTAATAGAAAATCATTAAATATTGCAATAAGAACAAAAAACAATAAACTGACAAATTATTTTTGGACATAAAAAACACTTTCATATATATATATATATATATAAAAGAGTTATTGATTTATTATATTTATAATAGTTTATTTTTTATATAAAACAAACTTTAAAAGGATGGATAAGATTAGAAATGAGTTTATTAGAGGGACAGCGCATGTAGGATGTTTTGGTGACAAGGTGAGGGAGGCGAGATTGAGATGGTTTGGACATGTGCAGAGGAGAGACATGAATTATATTGGTAGAAGAATGCTGAGGATGGAGCCACCAGGTAGGAGGAAAAGAGGAAGGCCAAGGAGGAGGTTCATGGATGTGGTGAGGGAAGACATGCAGGTAGTTGGTTTGTAAGAGGCAGATGTAGAGGACAGGGTGGTGTGGAGACGGATGATCCGCTGTGGCGACCCCTAATGGGAGCAGCCGAAAGAAGAAGAAGAAGAAGAATATATTAGTTACAGTGCCCTCCACAATTATTGGCACCCCTGTTTAAGATGTGGTCGTGGACTTCTAAAAATTCTCCTTTTTTTTAAAACAACATAGAACCCAAATGCAAAAAAAGAGAAAAATCCAACCTTTTATTTAAGTACATTACTTTGGTGGTAAAAAAATCACACATTTAGAAAAAAAAAAAAAACTTGAAATCATGTGTGCCACAATTATCGGCACCCCTGATGTTAATACTTTGTACAACCTCCTTTTGCCAACAGGACAGCACTTAATCTCCTCCTATAACATTTCATACGATTGGAGAACACAGAGAGAGGGATTTTTGACCATTCTTCTTTGCACAATCTTTCTAGATCATCCAGTGTCCTGGTTCCTCTCTTATGCACTCTTCTCTTTAGCTCGCCCCACAGGTTTTCGATTGGGTTGAGGTCTGGGGACTGAGATGGCCATGGGAGGACCTTAAGTTTGTGACTGCTGAACCACTTTTGTGTAGATTTTGCCACATGTTTTGGATCATTATCCTGCTGAAAGACCCAATGACGACCCATCTTCAGCTTTCTGGCAGAGGCCATCAGGTTTTTATTTAAAATATCCTGGTACTTCAAAGCGTTCATAATGCCATGCACCCTAACAAGGTTCCCAGGGCCTTTGGAAGAGAAACAGGCCCACAGCATCACAGATCCTCCACCATACTTCACGGTGGGCATGAGGTGCTTTTCGGCATACTCATCTTTTGTTTTACGCCAGACCCACTTAGAGTGTTTGTTGCCAAAAAGCTCAATCTTAGTCTCATCTGACCAAAGCACACGATCCCAGTTGAAGTCCCAGTACTGCTTAGCAAACTCCAGACGTTTACGTTTGTGAGTGTTAGTGAGAAAAGGCTTTTTCCTTGCATGCCTCCCAAACAGCTTGTTGGCATGTAGAGAGCGTCTGATGGTTGTTTTGGAGACTCTGTGACCCCAAGATGCCACTCTTTGATGCAATTCTGTGACGGTGAGCTTGGGAAATTTTTTTACTTCTCTTACCATCCTCCTCACTGTGCGTTGTGGCAAGATAAACTTGGGACCTCTTCCAGCCTTGTTTGTCACTGTTCCAGTTGTTTTAAACTTCTTAATGATTCCTCTGACTGTAGATACCGGCAAGTTAAGGCGAGTGGCTATTTTCTTGTAGCCATTGCCTGACTTATGAAGGTCGACACACATCTGCCTTACTTGAATGGTGTGTTCTCTTGTCTTTGCCATGTTGACAAATGGGTAAGAGAATTAGGCCTCTGTGTCACGTCATATTTATACCCCAGGGAAACAGGAAATCATGAATTACTAATTAAAAGTCCCTAGATACCCTGACCAACCTTAGCAACTACAGAAAAATATATAAAAAAAAAAAAAACAATTAAATCTTTCAGAGGAATTGTTAGGGGTGCCAATAATTGTGGGACACATGATTTCAAGTTTTTTTTTTTTCTAAATGTATGATTTTTTTTACCACCAAAGTTATGTACTTAAATGAAAGGTTGGATTTTTCTCTTTTTTTTGCATTTGGGTTCTATGTTGTTTTAAAAAAAAGGAGAATTTTTAGAAGTCCACGACCACATCTTAAACAGGGGTGCCAATAATTGTGGAGGGCACTGTATTGCAAAAAAATGGGTTAGAAAGTCATAATTAATCAAAAACGAACCAACAACACATATTTGGCAAATTATTCTACATGCTGTCAAGAATGAGCTTCTTAGCTGCTGAAAATGCGATTTTGCAAGTTTTAGCCTTCTAGGACGAGGAGATAGCGATTTTTCAAATCAAGCGTATTTCCACATAAAGCAGGCACTTGCCCATGACAAATTTACATGTTTATAATGAAATATGATATAGCAAATTATTTTATGACCAGAATGTGACATTTTCAGATAAATTTTAGAGTTTTTAGAAAAATATGAATTTTCATGAATCATAATTTCATAAAAAATATGTTAACCTTTACCATGAAAATTGATTAATTGTAAAAATATAAATCATATGATCATGGAAAACATTCAAAAAGTGCCATAAGTGAAGGAAAAACAAAAAAGTACAAATCACGTTTTGACAAAAATATGACTTTATATAAAAAATGTGATAGTTATTGTGAAAATATTAATTTTCATATTTAAAAGCATCATTTCACGAAGAATTGTTAAAAGTGCAATCAATGAACAAAAAAGGATTCATGATTTACCATGTTTTGACATAACAATGACTTTTCACTTATAAATATGAAATTAATCGGTAAACTTTTTATGTTATTGTGAAATTGTGAAGACTTTTCATATTCATAAGCATTATTAACTAAAAACCATCGAAAGTGAAAATATTTATCACAAAATGTGATGACAAACAATGGTTTGAAATAAATCTTTTATTAAAAAAAAATAAGAAAATTATTTTTATAAAAATATTACATTTTATACTCATATCGATAATTTCACTAAGAAATACAGGAAGGCTATTCAGTCTGATCCAGCTCTAGGTCTTCCGAATTATTCTAAGCCTTTTCACCTCTATGTGCATGAACGTGGTGGTACGGCTGCGGGGATTCTAGCCCGGGAACACGGTGACAGATTTCGCCCTGTTGCGTATCTTTCCAAATCTTTAGACAACATAACACAAGGGTCTCCCTCGTGCTTGCGTGCAGTGGCTGCTGCGGCTCTGATGGTCCGGGATGCTGGGAAAACGGTGCTGTCACAACCTTTGATACTGTACACCTCACATCAGGTAACAGCTATTTTACACAACCTCAACACACAAGATATGACAGCACCACGTAGATCTGGTTATGAAACCACGCTCTTGGCGACAGAAAACGTAACCATTAAGCTTCTTCTCAGCCGCATTCAGCTGTAGTAGCGCTGCTTGATCTGCTAGACTTTATTGGCCTAGATGGTTTTGACGACGCACACTATTGCCTTAAACACATTGAACAAGAGGCCTCTTGTAAGCCCGATCTTTTAGATACGGCCCTGGAAGAGGGAGATTGTCTATATGTAGATGGATCGTGTTCAAACCCTCTGATGTGTATTTATGTGGATATGTGGTTGTAAGATTACCTGATTAAATAGTTTAAGATAAACCATTACCATACACATCTGCACAAGCTGCAAAGTTGGTGGCACTCACAAGAGTATGTCAGTTGTCATGTTAAAGGACATGCCGCAGGTGATTCAGAGGAAATTCGGGGAAGCACGTTAGCGGATAAAGTAGCGAAGGAAGCAGCAAAACAACCAGTAGATTTGGACACAGTACATACAAATCCTGAGATTCCAATGATGACAAATATCTCCAATATACCAGATATTGACCTAAAAAATACTTCAGAGTCAGCCTACTGACAAGGACATAAAGTATTGGGCTTCAAAACTATGTAAATCAGATTCTGCTGGTATCATTAGACATGTAGATGGAAAAATTGTTTGCCTAAACTAGCTTTAATAGTGTTGGTGCAGCATTACAATGGGATGTTACACATTAGCATAGCTAAAGTCATACAGGCTATAAACTCATTATACTGTCTTGCTGACGTAGCTAAAACAACCAAGCTAGTGTTAGATTCATGTTTGACTTGTGCCAAAACTATCATAAATTGACCTGTACGACATGATGTGCTTACTTTTCCTGAGCAACCATTCCAACACCTGCAGATAGATTTCACACATTTGCCACCTATAGGAAATTTGAGATACCTGTTGGTTATAGTTGACAGATTCAGTCAGAAGCATTTGCATGCGTGACAGAGAACGCTATAACAGTTGTAAAAATATTAACAAAAGAGATCATCTCTAGGTTTGGTATTCCTAGTGTGATTGAAAGTGATAACGGCACAACTTTTGCTTCTAAAGTAACACTTTTGGCTAAAAGCTTAGCAATTGATTGCTATTTTAATATTCCCTTTCACACACAGTCAGCTGGAGTGGTAGAGAGAACAAATAGAACCATTAGGGAACGTGTTATTAAAAACCCAGCCATTAGGGAGGCACAAGCCAGTGCATTCTTAGTGCCGGTCCCAAGCCCGGGTAAATGGGGAGGGTTGCGTTAGGAAGGGCATCCAGCGTAAAACATGTGCCAAATCAAATATGCGGATCACAAATGAGAATTTCATACCGGATCGGTCGAGGCCCGGGTTAACAACGACCGCCACAGGTATCGTTAGCCGACAGGGTACCGGTGGAAATTGGGCTACTGTTGGCCGAAGGAGGAAAAGGAGAGGAGGAAGACGTCTACAGAGACGGCAGGGAAAGGAGCAGTGTAGGAGAGTGGAGGTTAGGGTTGGTACTTTAAATGTTGGTACTATGACGGGTAAAGGGAGAGAAGTAGCTGATATGATGGAGAGGAGAAAGGTAGATATGCTGTGTGTTCAGGAGACCAAGTGGAAAGGGAGTAAGGCCAGGAACATTGGAGGTGGATTTAAACTGTTTTATCATGGTGTGGATGGAAAGAGAAATGGTGTAGGGGTGATTCTGAAGGAAGAGTACAGTAAGAGTGTAGTGGAGGTGAAGAGAGTTTCTGATAGGGTGATGATCGTGAAGGTGGAAGTTGAAGGGATGATGATAAATGTCATCAGTGCCTATGCTCCACAAGTTGGCTGTGAGATGGAGGAGAAGGAAAGATTCTGGAGTGAATTAGATGAAGTGGTAGATGGTGTACCTAGGAAAGAACGGTTGGTGATTGGGGCGGACTTTAATGGGCATGTAGGTGAAGGGAACAGAGGTGACGAGGAGGTGATGGGTAGGTATGGTTTTAAGGAGAGGAATGTGGAAGGGCAGATGGTGGTAGATTTTGCTAAAAGGATGGAAATGGCAGTGGTGAACACTTATTTTAAGAAGAAGGAGGATCATAAGGTGACTTATAAGAGTGGAGAAAGGTGCACACAGGTGGACTATGTGCTATGCAGGAGATGCAACCTGAAGGAGATTGGCGACTGTAAGGTGTTGGCAGGGGACAGTGTAGCTAGACAGCATAGGATGGTGGTCTGTAGGATGGTTTTGGAGGCGAAGAAGAAGAGGAGGAGAGTGAGGACTGAAAGAAGAATAAGATGGTGGAAACTGAAGGAGGAAGAGTGTAGTGTGAGGTTCAGGGAAGAGGTCAGAGAGAGGCTCAGTGGTGTTAAGGAGGTGTTGGATGATTGGGCAAATACTGCAGGAGTGATGAGGGAGGCAGCTAGAAAAGTACTTGGTGTGACATCTGGAAATAGAAAGGAAGACAAGGAGACGTGGTGGTGGAATGAGGAAGTGCAGGAGAGCATAAGGAGAAAGAGGTTGGCAAAACAGAAGTGGGATAGACAGAGTGATGAGAAAAGTAGGCAGGAGTACAAGGAGATGCGGCAGCAGGTTAAGAGGGATGTGGCGAATGCCAAGGAAAAGGCATACGAGGAGCTGTATGACAGGTTGGACACTAAGGACGGAGAAAAGGATTTGTACCGATTGGCCAGGCAGAGGGACCGAGCTGGAAAGGATGTACTGCAAGTTAGAGCAGTAAAGGATGGAGAGGGAAATGTGTTGACTAGTGAGGAGAGTGTGTTGAGAAGGTGGAGGGAGTATTTTGAGCAGCTGATGAATGAGGAAAATCAGAGAGAGAGAAGGTTGGATGATGTGGAGTTGGTGAAGCAGGATGTAGATAGGATTAGTAAGGAGGAAGTGAGAGCAGCGATTAAGAGGATGAAGAGTGGAAAGTCGGTTGGACCAGATGACATACCGGTAGAAGCGTGGAGATGTTTAGGAGAGATGGCAGTGGAGTTTTTGACCAGATTGTTTAACAGGATTTTGGAAGGTGAGAAGATGCCTGAGGAATGGAGAAGAAGTGTGCTGGTACCAATCTTTAAGCATAAAGGAGATGTGCAGACCTGCAGTAACTACAGGGGTATTAAGTTGATCAGTCACACCATGAAGTTATGGGAAAGAGTAGTGGAAGCCAGGCTGAGAGAAGAGGTGACCATCTGTGAGCAACAGTATGGTTTCATGCCGAGGAAGAGCACCACAGATGCCTTATTTGCTTTGAGAATGTTGATAGAGAAGTATAGAGAAGGACAGAAGGAATTGCATTGTGTATTTGTGGATTTAGAGAAGGCGTACGACAGGGTGCCAAGAGAGGAGTTGTGGTATTGTATGAGGAAGTCAGGGGTGTCAGAGAAGTATGTGAGGGTGGTGCAGGACATGTATGAGGACAGTGTGACGGCAGTGAAGTGTGCAGTAGGTACGACAGACTGGTTTAGAGTGAAGGTTGGACTGCATCAAGGATCGGCCCTGAGCCCTTTCCTGTTTGCAGTGGTGATGGACAGGTTGACGGACGAGGTCAGACAGGAGTCTCCCTGGACTATGATGTTTGCGGATGATATTGTGATTTGTTGTGAGAGTAGAGAGCAGGTTGAGAAGAGCCTGGAGAGGTGGAGATATGCGCTGGAGAGAAGGGGAATGAAACTCAGTAGGAGTAAGACAGAATACATGTGTGTGAATGAGAGGGAGGGCAGTGGAGTGGTCCGGTTGCAGGGAGAAGAGCTTCAGAAGGTGGAGGAATTCAGGTACCTGGGGTCAACAGTGCAAAGTAATGGAGAGTGTGTTAGAGAAGTGAAGAAAAGAGTGCAGGCAGGGTGGAGTGGGTGGAGAAGAGTGACAGGAGTGATTTGTGATAGTAGGGTATCTGCAAAATTGAAAGGGAAGGTTTATAGGACTGTGGTGAGACCTGCGATGTTGTATGGTTTAGAGACAGTGGCATTGAGTAAAAGACAGGAGGTGGAGCTGGAGGTAGCAGAGCTGAAGATGTTGAGGTTTTCGTTGGGAGTGACGAGGATGGATAAGATTAGAAATGAGTTTATTAGAGGGACAGCGCATGTAGGATGTTTTGGTGACAAGGTGAGGGAGGCGAGATTGAGATGGTTTGGACATGTGCAGAGGAGGGACATGAATTATATTGGTAGAAGAATGCTGAGGATGGAGCCACCAGGTAGGAGGAAAAGAGGAAGGCCAAGAAGGAGGTTCATGGATGTGGTGAGGGAAGACATGCAGGTGGTTGGTGTGGGAGAGGCAGATGTAGAGGACAGGGTGGTATGGAGACGGATGATCCGCTGTGGCGACCCCTAATGGGAGCAGCCGAAAGAAGAAGAAGAAGAAGAAGGGAACGTGTTATTAAAGCCTGCATTGAAACAGGCCAAAATTGGACTGTTGTTCTCCCAGCAGTACTCACAGAAATGAGAATGATCCCATCTTAGACTACTAAACTGTCACCTTTTAAAATTCTAATGGGACGCACTGGCATTTCTTCCTTAGGTAACCTGGAAGTGATGGTGGACGACTACGTTTCTGCCCTGGTTAAAAAATTTAATTCTATTAGTGCTGATGTCTCACTAACTCTTCCTCTGCCCACAGAAATGCCAACACACCTTTTTTTTTTTTGCCTAATCAGCAGGTCCTGTTACGAAGTCTGAAGCCTACCAAGGTCAGTGAGTCCAAGTGTCTGGGTCCAGCGACCAATTAGTGCACATATTAAGGGGGTGCTGTTTTGATCCTGCTTGCATGTATCCACTGTGGCTGATAATCAGTCATAACTTCAGCTGTAACCAGAACTGAAGTTATGACTGATTATCAGCCACAGTGGATACATACAAGCAGGATCAAAACAGCACCCCCTTAATCTGTGCACTAATTGGTCTGTTGGCCTACGAAGCCTACCTAAGTGAGTATTCAGGGCTGAAATAGTTGAGAGCCCACGGAAAGATCCTTTTCTTTATAGTAGAAAGGGGGCCACTTCCGGGGTCTGACTCGCTCGACTGTTTTGTTTAGCTTACCGTGACAGTGATGAACACTGTCTCAAAGCAGCTTTACACAGATGATGTGGTGATTAAAAGTGAATATGTTCTTTATAAGTAAGTTTGTCCCTGATGAGCAAGCCGGTGGCAAATGAAATGAAATCTGTTGTTTTTGTTTTGTTATTAACTTTTCATATGCAGTTTATATCACCGATCCTGCAAAACCAAGTTTTTACAGGTTATTGTGAAAATATGAATTTTCATATTCAAAAGCATAATTTCACGAAGAATTGTTAAAAGTGCAATCAATGAACGAAAAAGGTTTCATGATATACCATGTTTTGACATAACAATTAATTTTCCCTTATAAATATGAAATGAATAGGTAGACTAAATGTAAACTTTTTCCTGATTTGGACACACAACCGCAAGCCCATGCCAGTATGTTGATTCTAAAGCCTAAGTATAGCAGCATTTCTGCAAAGCCTCAAAAAACTGTAGAAAGTTTATTTGGAAGAGCAGCATCAAAACCATGTATCAAGACAAGCGTATGTGACTGCTGCACCTTCTCATTTCATAACAAATGAGCTTGTCTTCTGCAAGCTAAGGGAGTTTTCAATGAGGTGACTGAGACAAAGTCAAATAGTGCTACGAACATTTCAGTAGAGCTGATACACAATGAAATTGAGAATGAAAGGCATCACACCACTATCACAAAATTGGAAAGGGTATTAAAGGTTCTACAGACATGGGAGAACATTCCTGAGGATATTGCCCAAAAAGTGAATGAACTAGAAGTGCAAACTAAAAAAGAAAGTATGAACATTAAAGGATTTGGGAGACTTTCTGAAGCAGACAAATCACGGAAAATACCTCCACTGTTTGCAAACAGAAAAAGATAGACAGACAGAAAAACAACCCCAGAAACAATGACAGATGTCACATTTAGTTTTCCTGTTAAGTCAAATAGAAAACACAAAGCTAACAGTGGCCAAAAAACTAAATCAATTAAGGGTTAAGAGAAACTTTTTATTAAAGTTCATGTTTTTGAACATTTTAAACATTGTACATAATTTCAATCAGCCAATAATAAAACAAAAAAGTATATGTGCCACTTACTGAAGCAGATTATCTCATACAGTCCGCTAAAAAGGATAAAAACATATTAGCTGCTGTAGGCCCAAAGCGGTAAGTGACCAAATCCAGCTCTGATTCAGGGCCAAGGTTTTGTAGATTAATCTTTATTTGTTCAATACTCCTCCTGCCAAAAAACAAAGCACAATATTCATGTTACTTAAATGACATATAGAGCTGCTATCGGTTGTCTGTTTTAAATCACAAACAACATTACACTTTCACTCTCTTGCTGATTAATTGACTTTTTGAAAGGTTTATACTACGGTAAGTAAAAGCACTAAGTAAATCACTGTTTGTACACTTTAAGTAAATCTGGCCCTTAAAAGCAACGTTTGGACATCCAAGAGTCCTTAAAATGTATTTAAATGTTTAGCAGATGCAGATGGGTTTCTCATTATTTTTCAAAAGATACGGAGGTCAGACTGAAAAAGATATTTATTGCTTATTTTTTCATCTTAACTAACTCCAAAATAGTTATTTTTCTCTTAGAAAATAAAAAGAGGTACAGCCACCAATATATTAGAAGATATAATTCCAAATAAAGAGATAACCTACAGTGTTGCTGGGATGTCCTTTTCAGGAATCCCTGAGAGTAGTTTGTCTTTTGGCACATGTTTGGCCAGTGCCGTTCCAAACCCCTTGACAACATCTTCCGCCTCTCCCTCTGTTAAAGTGCTGAATATTGTCACCTTTGTCTTTGCCTTTCTAGGCTGCTGAAGCACTTTGGGTGGAACATCTTTTTTGCCAACCTACGTATAAACAATTACAGTGTCACAGATGCAAAGCACATGAACAGGGTTTTCTAAATAACAGTATTCTGTGAAAAGCCATGTGGGGCATTGTGGCAAACTGTGTATGATTTGCTATCACTACTAATCCAAGATCATGCACCTTGCATAAAAAAAAATGACAGTGAAGATTTTTATGCTTCTTAATTGGTGGCTCTTTTAATTTTTCACTACCTATTATAAATAATTTTGCATTTTATATGTAAATGTATGTAATACAAACCCTCATCAACATTCGGAACATGTTTGTGGACATGTTTTCTCCTTTGACCCTCCTCCTCAACTCATCTTCATCTACCTGGTAGGTCTTTCCTTGTGCTGTTAGCATTCCTAAAACTTTGAACACTTTCTTTTATTTTTCCTGCAATCCCACTTTTTACTCATCTTCCCTATTTCTTTCTCCATTGTGCTTATGCTTCTCTTCCTCCTTGTCTTCCTCTGTCTCTCCCTCACAGCAACAGGCCATAGGTTTTCCTATGGCCTCCAACATGGATATAACGGTGTCCTCGGTTCCGAAATAAGTCAGAACCCATGTCAACATTACAGGTTAACAAAGTGGGAAGCTAAACAACACTTGTTTCTAAGCAAACAATACTTGTTTCTAACAAATAAACTAAACTTAGGCACTGCTTTGACATTATCTGAACATTATTGCAGCATGCTAAACTAGATAAATGTTCATATTGAATCAGAACGCATGTAAGAATTAGAAAAATGACCCTGTTGACATTCAGACCCTTCAGCACATCCAGTGAGCTTGACTAACAAGTCAGGGTCAGCTGAGTTAAACACAAGACTTAAATGTAAGAGATAACCTAAATGATAAAACATCATCATGACTAGTGCATTGATTTAACCAGTCAATAACTAAACAGTAACCTGAACGTGGTGCGGATTCTGATGCAGGCAAAGACATTTGGGCCAATTGGTTGCTGTCATCTGATACAGAAAAATCATGTGATATAGAAAGTCATGAACATTTTGAACCATGTATACCCTCATTGTATGTGGACTGATAACAAGACATAGGAGAATGCTTATGGTGATGAGTCAATTCAAATAAAATGTACTACCTTGACATATGTAGCACATGGGTGTTGCTGCACACTCTACATGCAGCACTGCCCCACAGGAACATGCCGTCTGTTAATACAGAGAAATCACATGTACAATAGGGATGTGAACCACATATACACAAGCCAGGTCCTTGTCTATATATATATATATATATATATATATATATATATATATATATATATATATATATATATATATATATATATATATATTTTTTTTTTTTTTTTTTTTTTTTTTTATTTATCTATATAAACCATTTTGCCACAAATTCCACATTTTTTGGTTCGATCTGTAAATATACATGTAAAAAATTATTTCTTTATATTTTCTATTGCATAATTAAGGGAAATGTTCAAATTTGCAACACTTTTCCAGTTTCTGGTTTTATGGATTGATTCCATTTAATGAATGAAAAACACTGACAGGCCCAAGCTGCACAGAGTGGCCTCCAGTCGAAGAGAACACTATCCAGAGGCAGGCCTGGACGAAGTGGGAAGATCCACAGAGGGGAGAGGGGCAGGAACAGTGGTCACTGGAGCCTCAGGAGCATGTTTAACTCGACAAAGAGAGAGCGTGAGAGAGAGAGAGAGAGAGAGAGGAGGGGTGACAGGAAGAGAAGGATATGGATTATTAAGTGTCTTTATTGTTGTATGAAAGTTAATATCACTGTGCAGTTTGGACTCCGGCAAGACTCGCTATGGCAGCATAACTGGAAGGGAGAACCAGAAGGTAACACCAACATGAGGGATCTCTGGGATAAGAGACAACCCACCACACCACCGTCAACAAACCTGAGTGAACGTGTGAGAGTGAGGGGACAACAGCATACAAATATCCCAGTTCACCAAACACTCTATATCCATGCTCCCTCCAGATCTGCCCCTTTACCTAAGAAAAAAATCTACTGATAAAAGGTTTGACTAAATAAATATGTTTTTAACCGCGACTTGAACACTGAGACTGTGTCTGAGTCCCGAACACTGATTGGAAGGTTGTTCCATAACTGTGGGGCTTTTTTTTATTTTTTATAATTCAACTTTTTTATTGTTCAACAGTACAAACTTCACATCAACATGGCATTCTAATCCTTGGTCTTTTTCCATCCCATGGAATGGAATGTTAACAGGTATCATCATGGATATATAATTGAACTGCGGAGCAATAACCATCTTGACAACATTGACTTTACCCCACAAAGAGAGTTTCAGATGTTCCCACTTGTCCACATTGTGCTTTATCTTTGACAGCAGCGGCTCATTATTCAACATCAGTATATCCTCCAAGTTCTGTGTTAGTTTAACCCCAAGGAATGTCATACCTTTAGGAACCCATTTAAAACTGAATTGGGTCACTGTATGGGAGTGACATGTTCTAGATATTGGCATAGCCTCAGACTTCACCCAATTTATTTTGTATCCCGACACTCTTGAATATAATTGTATAACACTCATTAATGGAGGTAGAGATTTTAGAGGATCACGAGCACATTAGATGAATTAGCCTTCTCACATTATCGGCTGATGACCTTCCCTTAATGAAGCCCACCTAGTCCTTATAGATTATACTCGGAAGAACCTTCTCTAACCGTGACGCCAAAATTCTCGCCAACACCTTACAGTCCACATTGATAAGACTTACTGGTTTAAAATTAGCCGGATCAGTTAAATCCCTATCTTTCTTAGGTATCAGTGTTATCAATGCCTCCATGAAAGTACCAGGCAATTTTCCAGTCTCAAACGCCTCTATATAGACTTCTTTTAGGATTGGAGCCACTATATCAACACATTTCCTATAATATTCAGCTGGAAACCCGTCCGCCCCTGGTAACTTACCAGAGTTCATAGAGGTGATTGCAGCTTTGACCTCCTCTTCAGTAATAGGAAGGTCTAGAGACTCAGATTGCAATGTATCTAACTTAGGTAACTTTATATTAGAAAAGAACTGTTCCAGTTCTTCTCCATCTAGACCACCTGAAGATGTATATAAATGTTCATAAAAATTACGAAAGACCTCATTTATTTCTTTCGTCAATTATACCATACTATCTCCTCTCTTAATTGCCGGGATAACGTTAGCAGCATTTTGCTGTTTTAATTGTCTGGACAGGAGCTTGCCTGCTTTTTCCCCGCCTTCATAAAACCTGGTCCGCAGCCTAAATAGTGCATATTTGGCTTTTCTATTATATACATCGTGTAACTGAAATTTATATTTACAAATAACCTGATATAAATTATTAGAGTAGTGTCTAGCCAGCTCCTTCTCCAAGGTACAAATTGTTGTTTCCAAGTTCTTAACCAAGTCTCTTTCCTCATTCTTCTTTCTAGCTGCCTGTGCAATCAGTTTCCCTCTAATGTATGCCTTTGAGGCCTCCCATACAGATGCCAACCTATCAGTGCTTCCTACGTTCAATTAAAAAAAGGAGGTCAGATCTTTAGCCAACAATTTGCTAAACTCCTCGTCTTGCAATAATGCAGTATTCAATCGCCATCTTCCCCTTCTACCAGCGTCAATATTTAGAGCTATATCCAATTCCACAGCCACATGGTCTGACAATACTATTGCTCCAATCTTACAATTTACAACCTGATCAGTGATAGAATTTGAAAGTAAGAAGAAATCTATCCTAGAGTGGGATTTATGGCAATGAGAATAGAAAGTATATTCTCTTTCCTTTGGATTGACCAGACGCCAAATATCAATCAACCCAATATCCTCTGTTAGCATATGAAGGGCAGCCCTATCCCTTGGCATAGAAGATCCCTGATATTTACTCTTATCCAAAACCCCATCCATAACCTGATTAAAGTCCCCAGCCAAAATTATTTGCCCCCCTTTTTCACCAAGAATTTTGTTTACTTTTTGAACAAAACTCGGATCCGCCTTATTGGGGGCATATACATTACATAAAATCACTTTTACTCCATTAATGAGGGTTTCTATACAAATAATCCTACCCATATCATCTTTAGTTTCTGTTAACATTACGAAATTCAGCCTCTTATGTATTAGGATCATTACCCCATTTTGTTTGCTCGAAAATGATGAATGAAATACATGCCCCACCCAGTCTCGTTTCAATTTGAGCGCTTCGTTATCCGTTAAATGACTCTCTTGCACAAAAGCAACATCTACATGTTTATGTTTGAGATACGACAGAACCTTTTTTCTTTTAATTGGACTTCCACAACCGTTAATATTCCATGTTATAAACCTGATGTGACTACCTATAGTTTCAGTTGAATAACACCCAAGATGGCGGCGCGAGCACATCGCAAGGCTCAGGGTCTCTCCAGAATCTGCAATTTTGCGGTATTTCTGTTGCTCATATCGGGTCTGTTCGTGCAGAACAGCTGTGCATATACATCGTACACCCGACGTGAGCTTTTGGATATTGGTTTACGACTCCCCGACAGTTTTATGGACAACCTTCATCTCCTTCCTGAGATCACCAGAGCACCCGAGGCAGCTCACTCTACCCGGCCGGGCGGAAGTGCTCGCAGGCGGCGTCGAGATCGTAAACAAAGGCGGGGGAAGCGTGGTGGAGTGAAAGCTAAGCTAAAGATAACACCACACCGGCTCTCTTTACCCAGCATCTTCCTCGCCAATGTTCAGTTGCTGGTGAACAAAATGGAGGAGATTCGACTCAGCATCACACACAGCATGAAACTTCAGAACTGTAATGTCATGATTTTCACAGAAACATGGCTACACAGCGGCATTCCGGACAACGCTATTGAGCTAGTGGGACGACACACACTCCGGGCGGATAGGACATTAGATGGCTTCGGTAAGACCAGAGGCGGTGGACTGTGCATTTATGTCAACAAAGCTTGGTGCACGAACTCTGTTATTGTCGAGAGTCATTGTTCAGCTAACCTGGAGTTTCTCATGGTTAAATGTAGACCGTTTTATCTACCGCGGGAGTTCACTTCCACCATTATTACTGCTGCTTACATTCCCCCTGATGCTGATGCTAAGCTCGCTATGAAAGAACTTTTTGCGGCCATCAGTAAACAACAGACTGTTCACCCGGAAGCTGCGTTTATTGTTGCGGGAGATTTTAATCACTCAAACTTAAAGGCAGTTCTTCCAAAATTTCATCAGCATGTTTCATGTCACACCAGAGGGAACAAAACTTTAGACTATGTATACACAAACATGGCTGGAGCTTACGTTGCGACCCCCCTCCCCCACCTGGGACAGTCAGATCACCTTTCTTTGTTTCTCACCCCCAAATATGCACCCCTCATCAACCGGGTAAAGCCATCAGTGAGAACCATCAAGGTGTGGCCCGCAGACGCAGATTTCACACTTCGGGAAAGGTTTTTACACACAGACTGGAGTTCATTTGCTTCTCAGGCCACCAGTGACTCTCACACAGACATTGACTGCTATACCTCCTCTGTTCTGGATTACATCAGTTCCACCACAGACAGTGTTACTACCAGAAACAGATCATCACATACCAAAATCAGAAGCCATGGATGAACAAGGAGGTGCGCCTCCTGCTGAAGGCACGCACTACTGCCTTCAGGTCAGGTGACGCTCAGGCCTACAGCACATCCAGAGCTAACCTGAAGAGGGGCATCAAAGAGGCCAAGCACTGCTACAAGCTAAAGATAGAGGAGCATTTTTCTAACTCTGACCCTCGACGCATGTGGCAAGGCATCCAGGCCATCAGTGATTACAAAACCTCCCACTCCACCCCCGCTGCCACTGATGTCCTCTTTCTGAATGAGCTTAATGACTTTTATGCTCGCTTGAGAGAGACAACAAGGAAACTGCCACCAAAGCTCAAACTCTCGGCTGATCACTCTCCAATCAAACTCTCCTCCACAGATGTCTGCAATCACTGAGCCAGATCAGTGCTCACAAAGCCGCTGACCAGACAACATCCCTGGTCGCGTACTCAGGGCATGTGCTGAGCAGCTCGCTGGGGTCTTTACTGACATCTTCAACCTGTCTCTTGCCCAAGCAGCTGTTCCCACTTGCTTTAAAGTACCTCCATTGTGCCAGTGCCAAAACACTCCAACCCAACGTGCCTGAACGACTACCGCCCTGAAGCACTGACACCCATTGTCATGAAGTGCTTGAGCGCTGGTCCTGGCACACCTGAAGACTCTCTGCCAACCACATTGACTCCCACCAGTTGCCTACCGGAGCAATAGAAGCACAGAAGATGCAGTTTCCATGGCACTGCACTCTGTGCTCACAATATATTCATCTGTAATTATATTTATAGTACATATATATATATATATATATATACACTACTCTGTATATTGTGTTTTACCTATATAACATATATTCATCTGTATACAACATTTATAGTACATATTCATCTTTAAATTACTGTTTATAGTCTTTATTTTATTTAACTATGTAAATTCATGTTAAATCTATATATCCTGCACTTGCTGTTATTGCACTCTGGTTAGACCCAAACTGCATTTCGTTGCATTGTACTTGTACATGTGTAATGACAATAAAGTTGAATCTAATCTAATCTAAACAGGTTCTGCAGCGTCACTGTCGGTTCTGAAGCTCCTCAGCAGTGCAGTAACAGTCTCTGTGTATGTGCTGGTGACCTTCATTCTGGCAGTGAAATGCTACAGAGCTCAAAGTAAGAATCTTCATTAACCATCACATAAAACCATCACATTTAATAACAGACTCATTTGAAGTGTTCATGTGTGTTTTACAGCTGAACCTGATGATAACAGACCATACAGAGTGATAGAAGCTGAAACATCTTTCTGAGTGTTAAATGGCAGGTTTTCTGTTTCATAATTTAGCTTTTACATAAACAGTTTCCAGTGTAAGAGAACACATTCTGTGAGGATTTAGACTTGTTTCATTAAACCTGTTAAACCTGTGATTAAACCTGTTACCATCATGGGTGAGGATTTGGGGTTGTGGACGATTACAAGTTCTTGGGTGTTCACTTGAACAGTAGATTAAACAGGAGGACCAACACGGACACTGTGTATAAGAAGGGTTTGAGCAGACTTTATTTCCTGAGGAAGCTCAGATCCTGTATGCAGCAGGATGCTGGGAATCTTTTATCAGTCTGTTATGGAAAGTGCTCTTTATAGTGCTGTGGTCTGCTGGGAGCAGCATCAGTGTCAGGGATGCAGGCAAGATCAATAAAATCATCTGCAAGGCTGAATACATAATCAGACACAAACTGGACAGAGTTCATTCTCTAACAGACTGATTCAGCTTCCCATAATTCACTGGTATTTTACACACATTTCCTTACAATTTGCACATTTTATTTTTCATTTTGATTTGTCAGTTTGCACTCTTTCTATGTAGCAGCATCTGCAATGTTCTATTAATTGTATAAATTACAATTAAGTCTGTCTACTTTCATTTACTGCATTTCCTTCGTGTGTACATGTTTTCCTGGTGATGTCAAATCGTGTGCAAGTTCCACTGTATGTCCAGACTTTTGGTCAAGTCAAGAAACTGTATGCAGTAGAATTGTTGCTTTGCCCCTTTATTTTACCATATACATCTTCCCTTCTGAATTTTTGGATTATTCTTTTTGTCCTGCTGTGTCCAACTCTTACACTGTCAACCCGAGTTCGAGCCAAGAAACTATAAACCTGTGGAAGTTGAACACACAGCGGGAACAGGACGCAGGAAGTAGCGACTATTTAACATACAGAGAAAACACATGGAGGAAGCATTGAGGACCTCTAGTGGCCAAATCATGAACATCTTAATCCCGACAATATTCATGTACATGCTGTTAGTAAATACAATTTAAGTATTTCTGATATATTGTTTGTATAACTTTCCTTTCCTTTTCACATTGTTTTAGCTACATCACTATTATATATATATATATATATATATATATATATATAATATATATATATATATATATATATATATATATATATAAATGTATGCTCTAGATATTTACTCAGGGATAAATGTGTAGTGTGTAATATTTGTAATTAAATGGGACGTTGCTTATTATTTAAATATTAAGTTCCTGGCATTTAAGTTTGGTTTGTAATTTTCTGTAACTGTCTGCTTTTGTTTTTTAATAAAATAATTTACTGAAAAAAATTATTTTATTTATTTATTTTTTCTTTCAATAACTAGTAGGAATTATCTACACAAACTTGTACACATTAATTATGCATTAAAAAAAACAAGCCTCTTTACTTTAATTGAGGTTTACCAGAAAACAGAAAATATCCAGATATGTAGTTTATTTAATGATCAGGTTTCCATAAGTTTTAATGAACATCACATTTTTCTAAATTACATCTAATGCAGAGACTAAATGTAACCCAGATAAAGTCATGGGTATTTGTTTTAGATTTATGCATTTATGCTAAAGAAATTGTTTGAGTTCCATATAAATAGTTTTACAAATGAATGTTATGAAAATTATAATTCATTGGCCAAATAATATAAATATGCTGGTAAAAAATTATTTAAAAAGAACTTGTATTTTGTTTGTAAGTTTTTATTAATTTATGTGTCATGTTATGAGGGATGCTGGGTGCGCACGTGCACGGTGTGGGTGAGAGAGAGAGCGCGAGAGAGAAAAGGAGGGAGAGTAAAACAACGGAGCTGCTGAACTAACAAGTACGACCTGTTCTTCAATTAGTGTAACGAAGCTAATTAGGTGTTTAACCCGAACCCGTGTTAATGATAGTTTCCGTGCAGAGTTGGAAACATCAGAAAGACGTGGACATCGCCTCTGACGAACGGAGATTTAAGTTGTGGTTTACTGCGCATGTGCAGAGACTTTGCTAATGGACCGGCGGATAGCTAGCTCAACTAGCAGGACTAAGTGTGGCGAAGGAGTGTCCCCTAAAGCATCCAAGCTCTCTGTGTTTTACATCGACCCTTTTCTGTCTGACGCGTGCACGGTGTGCCTACAAACTTCATACCAGGTACTATTTTCCGTTTGTTGCCCTCGTGGTGAAGTAGCCATTTTGTTTGGCTTCTACGAACCCCAGCTACGTACAGGCCTGCAACTGGTAGACTGAGTAAAGTTTTCATTTACTTTTGCTGGCTTTTATTATTTGTATTGTGGCCATTTTTGAATAATAATTGAATGTACTGATATTTTTCATTAAAAACTGAACTGATTTTAAGTTATTTACACCATATTTTATTTGACATCACGTTTAGTAAACTGTTATTGTTGTTTAAATGTTTTGTGTCTTTATTTACAATATAGAAGTGTATTTCATTTTCTTGGTACCGGTTAGTTAATACATTTAATTATAAATAGACCCATACTCAAAGTGAAGATGAGACAAATTGATTAGGTTAATATTTTCAGATATTTATTAAAAATAACTCTTATTAAAAAGAAGGTTAGCCACCCCATTATAGCCATTAACGCTAGGGGCGCTACATAAAACTTCCGAAAATCCTGAGTCTTTAAACTTCTTACAGTCAGCTGTATTTATACTGTAAACTGTGCCAGATTAATATAAATTTTATAATTTACTAAAACTGAATAAAATGATATGTGGTGAGGTGAAGGGAGGGGAAGATAAACACTACTAATACTAATAATCCCTTAAGAGGAGTTTGATGAAGCAATGCGACTACACCACTCTTTAAAGAAAGGGAAAGTAAATACCCAATAGAAACAGGGCACAAGGTTTGTTATGTGGATGGTAAAGAGACATGAGGATCAATATAAAAGACAAAGTTTAATGATCTCACATACACAAGTAAAACATTCCAGTTGCTAATTGAAGGACGACTCAAACAAGACACTCATACGAACATGTAACATTCTAAAGAGAACATAAAAATTGTGCCATGTTTTTTCTATGTGGAATTAAAACTCATTGTAAAATATAAGAACTCATTGGAGTATTTGGACTGCAGGAATGACGGAATCGATTTATCTCTTAGTTGCTGCAGCCCTAAATTGATGGACAGTGAATATCAATAATTAAAAAAAACAAAAAAATAAACAATGTTGCAAAAACGTTTTAAATATTAGGGAACACTTTTACTAAACAGGCTGTAACACATGAATGGAATAAGATATCTTCACCAAACTCAATAAACAAGTAAAAGAGCTCAATCTTCTTCTTTCGGCTGCTCCCATTAGGGGTCGCCACAGCGGATCATCCATCTCCATACCATCCTGTCCTCTACATCTGACTCTTTCACACCAACTACCTGCATGTCTTCCCTCACCACATCCATGAACCTCCTCCTTGGCCTTCCTCTTTTCCTCCTACCTGGTGGCTCCATCCTCAGTATTCTCATACTGATATACCCCATGTCCCTCCTTTGCACATGTCCAAACCATCTCAATCTCGCTCCCACACCTTGTCACCAAAACATCCTACATGCGCTGTCCCTCTAATAAACTCATTTCTAATCTTATCCATCCTCATCACTCCCAACGAAAACCTCAACATCTTCAGCTCTGCTACCTCCAGCTCCACCTCCTGTCTTTTACTCAATGCCACTGTCTCTAATCCATACAACATCGCAGGTCTCACCACAGACCTATAAACTTTCCCTTTCATTCTTGCAGATACTTTTATATCAAAATCACTCCTGCCACTTTTCTCCACCCACTCCACCCTGCCTGCACTCTTTTCTTTACTTCTCTAACACACTCTCCATTACTTTGCACTGTTGACCCAGGTACCTGAACTCCTCCACCTTTTCCAGCTTTTCTTCCTGCAACAGCACCCCTCCACTGCCCTCCCTCTCATTCACACACATGTACTGTCTTACTCCTACTGACTTCATTCCCCTTCTTGCCAACGCATATCTCCACCTCTCCAGGCTCTTCTCAACCTGCTCCCTACTCTCACCACAAATCACAATATCATCCGCAAACATCATAGTCCAGGGAGACTCCTGTCTGACCTCGTCCGTCAACCTGACCATTATCACTGCAAACAGTAAAGGGCTCAGGGCCGATCCTTAATGCAGTCCAACCTTCACCCTGAACCAGTCTGTCGTACCTACTGCACACTTCACTGCCGTCACACTGTCCTCATACATGTCCTGCACCACCCTCACATACTTCTGACACACCTGACTTCCTCATACAATACCACAACTCCTCTCTCAGCACTCTGTCGTACGCTTTCTCTAAATCCACAAATACACAATGCAAATAAAACAAATAATGTTTAAAGCAATAAGGCGTCTGTGGCTCTTCCTCGGCATGAAACCATACTGTTGCTCACAGATGGTCACCTCTTCTCTCAGCCTGGCATCCACTACTCTTTCCCATAACTTCATGGTGTGACTAATCAACTTAATTCCCCTGTAGTTACTGCAAGACTGCACATCTCCTTAATGCTTAAAGATCAGTACCAGCACACTTCTTCTCCATTCCTCAGGCATCTTCACCTTCCAAAATCCTATTAACACTCTGGAGTCTGAATTGCTGCCGGCGCCCAAACGTGCTTTTTTTCAGTTGCTAGCAAAAATCTGAAAAGGGTCCACTTTCATTTGTGTATGCTCACTATATAAACAAAACGTTGAATTTTTTTTAAATGAATAAAATAGTCAGGGTGCGCCATCTGTCGCCTTTGTCTGCGTGAACTTTTTTTAGAAACACGTCATCAAAAAGTGCTGAAACTCGGCCAATAGCTGACACACGGAAATAAAAAATATATCTTTAGACAGCTTAAAGTGTGTAGTTTTAGAATAAGTCGGTGAAATAAAAATACATATGTTTCCAATAATATAAATCATGTGAAACCAAGTAGAGGCACAGATTTTCCACCGCAGCTCATTATCCGATAATGAGCTGCAAGCAGACACACACCCCCCCCCCCCCGCTACTTACAGGTAAAGAGTTCACACGTTGAGTCACACACACACACACGCCCCCGGACAGTGGCATAAAACAATGGCAGAGAATTTACCTTTTCATCCGAAGAAGATTGCGATTCCGATGAGGAGCGTTTGCATTTTGAAGAGCGAGGACTTTCCAGCAAGTTGCTACGATGAAGTTATTTAGTCTTACATTCTGATCATATAAACTCATATTGTTTGTAGACATCTCTGCCTAGCTTTTGTCAGCATTGCCTTTTAATGTTACAACAAATATCCACCAATATCTGCTAATTTTTAACATTAACTGTTTGTGATTGTATGCCCTAAATATTGTTGACGTTATATAAAGTTATATTTTAGCCTCAGTTCAGTTTTGGTTGTGTCACTGATCATCCTGAAAGGCTGTTACGTAGTGTTAGCTAGCAGAGATGTTCCCGAATGCTGAGGTGTAAATGCTATATGTACAATGCATGCTAACAAATATATATTGTTCAAGAATACTATATTTGTCAAATATATTTATCAAAAATACTGAAAAAATAAATTGTTTGATTATTTTTAGGAATGTGGCTGCATCACCCTTGCCTTCACTGGAAACTCACACCAGGCCACGCAGGTGTCGCTCCATTTTGAGTTCGACCGAGAATCATCCTGAGTAAGTACATATTTTATATTTTCCTAAATTATATTTAGTTTGAATCATTATTGCATTGTATGACATATGCAAACAACTTTATCAATGACAATATTATTTGCTTAGCTGTAAATGGTGATGGTGTAAATGTCTGAGATGCATTATGGTCTATGGCCCATCAACAAACATTTATCTGTCCTATCGCCCATCAACAAATAGGCCTATAGGCTGTACAATGCATGCTAACAAATATATTTTGTTCAAGTTTATTCATCATCCTAAAATATATTGTTTGATTATTTTTAGAAATGTGGCTGCATCACTCTTGCCTTCACTGGAAACTCACACCAGGCCTCGCAGGCGTCGCTCCATTTTGAGTTCGACCAAAGATCATCCTGAGTAAGTACATATTTTGTATTTTCTTAAATTATATTTAGTTTGAATCATTATTGCATTGTATGACATATTCAAACAACTTTACCAATGACACAATTAGTGATGTTCGTGTGTGTGTTTCATAAACAGATGTGATCAAGCACCTGCTCCCAAAAGGGCAAAGGCAGCACACACAGTCCACCATGTGATGGAGGGATCAGACAGATAATGACACAGTTCCACAGACTCTACGATTCCTGCCTGCACGTGAACCTGAACCTCAACTGAGGTCTTCTCTATGTAGTCTATTTAAAATGTTTTTCCCCTGACAGTGTTGTGTCAACATTGTGCCACAACACAAATGCTCAAGCTGCCAAGTCAATAGCCAAGTGACGCAAATACAAATGGAGAGATGTAACCGTGAGGGAGATGTATCGCTACATTGGGCTCTTATTTTACATGGCAATGGTAAAGTTGCCCTCCATCATAGACTACTGGTGACAGAGCAGTATTTTCACAGTTCCCTTTCCAGCAACAATTCTGTCAAGGGACAGATACAGGAACATTTTGTGGAATGTACACATGAGTCACCCAGATGCAGACAAAGAAAATGACAGAAAGAGGGGCACATCTGAACATGACCGTCTGTTCAGAGTGAAACTGTTTATGGACACAATCCGTAAGACATGCAAAGCAATTTATCATCCTAGAAGACATTTAGCCGTGGATGAGAGGATGGTAGCATGCAAAGCTAACACTGGGATGACACAGTACGTGAAAGCCAAGCCGACTAAGTGGGTGTTCAAGTTGTTTGTTCTTGCCGATTCCTCAAATGGATACACTATTATTATTTAATGCATAGTATTGCAGAACCCTACTGTAGTGTATTGTGTTAGTTTTTGTCGCACTCTTTATTTTTTATACATACTGTACTGTATTGTTTTATTGTTACACAATTCCCTTTTTAATGCTGTCCTTGCTAATGTGTATTTTTAATAAACACAAAGGAAACACATTCCTTGTTGTAGTACTGAACTTCTCACTGTGATCCTGGCTCAGTGATCCACAGCTTATTATGTAATCGACAGCTCATTATGCGACCCATTGTCTACGAAGCTGTCAGTCACAGCATGTCGACGCCTCTTCGCATATGGCCTTTCAAAGTAGAAAGTGTTTTTTAAATTTTAAATCAAATTATTGTTTAAGGTGAATGAGCAGGCAGGATGATTTTCACATGATTAAAAATAAAAAAACCTACATTAGAAGCTCTGTTCTCAAAAAGTCTTGGGAAAACATGTTTACTATCGGTTTTGTGGCCTTATTTCAGTGAGGTTTTTTTTTTGCTTTTTTAAAAACCACGCATAAACCTTATTTTGTCAAAAATACAAACAAACACATATAAGTTGTTTACATATTATGGTAGCCCGGTTTGTGCTGAATACAGTGTAATAAGCCTTTTGTCAATAATATCTTTTAAAAGCAACTAAAAAGAACCAAATGTAAGAGCACGTCAAAATCTCTCAAGGGGTCAAAAACACCCTCAGACTCCAGAGGGTTAACCTTTGACTATACAACAGCAAATAGCACCGAGCACGTTCATTGTAAGTGATGGAAAACACTGGAATGCTGCACATTTTTCTGTTTGGCCTGAGAGATTTGAAAACCTTCACAAGCTGAAACCTCAAAGAAAGAAAATACATCAACAAAGACCTTACCTAGGATAATGCAAAGCTTTAGAGAGAAACATCCACCGGTATGTGATGAACTAAATCTGATTTATGAAGAAGATTGGACATGTGAGGTTGTAAGCAGACTGAATGAATGTTTAAATGTTTGAATTGATTTAAGAAATTGAATCTGTCTTCAGTTTAATAATCTATTATAGTTAGCACCGTTGTTCCTGCTAATAAATGTTTAACTAGTAACTAAATTTGCAGTTAATGAAGTAAATGTTAGTTACATTTTATGTACATATACAGTAAAATAAAGTTTAAGGAAGAAAAGCTTTTTGGGTAACAGGAGATGTTGTGTCTAGAGCAGGGGTGTCAAACTCAAATTCACAGTGGACCAAAATTAAAAACTGGGACGAAATCGCGGGCCTATCTCAATAGTTATTGAAAAATTGACTGCAATTGTGCATGTTTTCCGTCTCTCCAGATGTGTAATGTTGAACCTTTTCATATGGAAACAAACTTTAGTTTTGCATAAACATTGAATCTGGAACAACCAAAGTTTAATATTATAAACAAATGAGAAATTTTAAATAAAACACACATCAGTGGTATTTATTTTTTATAAATACCTCTCTCTCTCTCTCTCTCTCTCTCTTTCTCTAGCCTTTCAAGATCCTTTTAAATGTAATTTATTTCACAGGCCAACAACAAAACAACCAATAATTATAATAATTTCCTTCAATTAAAAAAAGCAATCTTTCAACTATTAACAGTTCATGCCTTGGAGTAGAAAAAGTGCATAAAGACACCATTAATTCAAGCTCAGTTTGCTACACTCTGATTTACTCTGATTGGTTGAAGTCAGATACAGTGAGGAAAATAAGTATTTGAACACCCTGCTATTTTGAACGTTCTCCCACTTAGAAATCATGGAGGGGTCTGAAATTGTCATAGTAGGTGCATGTCCAATGTGAGAGACATAATTAAAAAAAAATATCCAGAAATCACAATATATGATTTTTAAACTATTTATTTGTATGATACAGCTGCAAATAAGTATTTAAACACCTGTCTATCAGCTAGAATTCTGACCCTCAAAGACCTGTTAGTCTGCCTTTAAAATGTCCACCTCCACTACATTTATTATCCTAAATTAGATGCACCTGTTTGAGGTCGTTAGCTGCATAAAGACACCTGTCCACCCCATACAATCAGTAAGAATCCAACTACTAACATGGCCAAGACCAAAGAGCTGTCCAAAGACACTAGAGACAACATTTACACCTCCACAAGGCTGGAAAGGGCTACGGGGAAATTGCCAAGCAGCTTGGTGAAAAAAGGTCCACTGTTGGAGCAATCATTAGAAAATGGAAGAAGCTAAACATGACTGTCAATCTCCCTCGGACTGGGGCTCCATGCAAGATCTCACCTCGTGGGGTTTTAGTGATCCTAAGGAAGGTGAGAAATCAGCCCAGAACTACACGGGAGGAGCTGGTCAATGACCTGAAAAGAGCTGGGACCACAGTTTCCAAGGTTACTGTTGGTAATACACTAAGACGTCATGGTTTGAAATCATGCATGGCACGGAAGGTTCCCCTGCTTAAACGAGCACATGTCCAGGCACGTCTTAAATTTGCCAATGACCATTTGGATGATCCAGAGGAGTCATGGGAGAAAGTCATGTGGCCAGATGAGATCAAAATGGAACTTTTGGGTCATAATTCCACTCAACGTGTTTGGAGGAAAAATAATGATAAGTACCATCCCAAGAACACCATCCCTACTGTGAAGCAAGGGGGTGGTAGCATCATGCTTTGGGGGTGTTTTTTACATTTACATTTGCGGCATTTAGCAGACGCCCTTATCCAGAGCGACGTACAAACGTGCTTTAAATCTCTAGTAGTGAATAAATCTACACTGGTATGCAAGAATACAAACTCAATATAAATATAACTCGAATTCTACAAACTTGGAAAGTGCTAATTTAGGTATTTCAGGAAGAGGTAGGTCTTCAGTCGTCGCTTAAAGATAATCAGGGACTCTGCTGTACGGACATCTAGGGGAAGTTCATTCCACCACCTCGGTGCCAGAACAGAGAAGAGCCTTGAATTGTACTTACCTCTCATTCTGAGATAAGGTGGTACCAGTCGAGCAGTGCTGGAGGATCTCAGACAGCGTGGTGCAGTGCGAGATGTGATGAGGTCACTGAGGTAAGATGGTGCTGGTCCATTTTTGGCCTTGTAGGCAAGCATCAGTGTTTTGAATCTGATACGTGCAGCTACTGGAAGCCAGTGAAGGGAGCGCAGCAGTGGGGTGGTGTGGGAAAACTTGGGCTGATTGAACACAAGTCGTGCAGCTGCATTTTGGATAATTTGCAGTGGACGAATAGCGTTCAGGGGAAGACCTGCCAGCAGAGAGTTGCAGTAGTCCAGTCTTGAAATGACAAGAGACTGAACAAGCAACTGGGCAGCCTGTATGGACAGAAATGGTCGAATCCTTCGGATGTTATAGAGAAGAAATCGACAAGAACGAGCAACATTAGCGACATGTGGGAAAAAAGACAGTTCATTGTCCATAGTTACCCCAAGGTTACGAGCAGTGGCTGAAGGGGAGAGCAGAGAGTCATGAAGTGTTATTTGTAGATCTTGACCTGGAGATGAATCACCTGGGATGACCAGCAGTTCTGTTTTGCTGGGGTTGAGTTTAAGTTGGTGAGCCCTCATCCATAAAGATATGTCTGACAAGCATGCTGAGATCCGAGCGGAAGCTGTGGTATCTGATGGAGGGAAAGAAAAGATGAGTTGAGTGTCATCTGCTTAGCAGTGATAAGAAAACCCATGTGAGGATATGACTTCACCAATGGAGTGGGTATAGAGGGAGAAAAGGGTGTTTTTCTGCACATGGGACAGGGCGACTGCACTGTATTAAGGAGAGGATGACCGGGGCCATGTATTGTGAGATTTTGAGGAACAACCTCCTTCCCTCAGTTAGAGCATTGAAGATGGGTCCAGGCTGGGTCTTCCAACATGACAATGACCCGAAGCACACAGCCAGGATAACCAAGGAGTGGCTCTGTAAGAAGCATATAAAGGTTCTGGTGTGGCCTAGCCAGTCTCCAGACCTAAACCCAATAGAGAATCTTTGGAGGGAGCTAAAACTCCGTGTTTCTCAGCGACAGGCCAGAAACCTGACTGATCTAGAGAAGATCTGTGTGGAGGAGTGGGCCAAAATCCCTCCTGCAGTGTGTGCAAACCTGGTGAAAAACTACAGGAAACATTTGACCTCTGTAATTGCAAACAAAGGCTACTGTACCAAATATTAACATTGACTTTCTCAGGTGTTCAAATACTTATTTGCAGCTGTATCATACAAATAAATAGTTAAAAAATCATACATTGTAATTTCTGTATTTTTTTTTTTTAGATTATGTCTCTCACAGTGGACATGCCCTGCGATGGCAATTTCAGACCCCTCCATGATTTCTAAGTGGGAGAACTTGCAAAATAGCAGGGTGTTCAAATACTTATTTTCCACGCTGTACCTGCATCTCTTATTAGATACAAGTGCATCATGTCTGGGTTTAGGCTCTGAGCTGAGGAAATACTCAGGATTAAGTGAAGGTGTTCATCAGTGAGACTCCTGAGTGGTGTTTTGTTCATCTTCATCAAAGAGAACAGTTGCTCACACAGATATGTGCTGCTGACCATAGAGAATATTAGAGCAACTTGGGCACGGAGTTGGTGCAGTGTGTCGTGGAGGAAACATGGAAACTGTGCAGCACACGCAGACTCGTACTTTGACTTAAGCGTATCTCTACACTGGATTTTAGATCCATTTGGAGGTTGGTTGGTGCGCTTTCCACGTCAACCACAAAAATATTACTGGGCAGTTCAAATCTGCATTTCTGGGCTTCATAGTCAGTAAATCGCCGGGTAAATTCAGCACTGAGTACGCAGAGTTTTTCAGCGGTCTCGACTGACGCACTAACAAAGCATTCTGGGATTTGTAGTATTAGTGGTGTATGAGCTATATAGTGGCGGGCCAGCTCTAATACACATTTGGTATGATCTCGTGGGCCAAATATAATTACAACGAAACAAATCTGGCCCATGGGCCTGAGTTTGACACCCCTGGTCAAGAACATGTTGCACACTGGTTAGGCTCACTTTAAATTCCAAACTGTACCAGTGTCACAATATAGACCAGGCATCTTGAGCGTTACATCCAAAGTGGAGAGAGAAGCAGGGAAGTAAGGGGAACACGAGTGGTAGGCAGTCTGGGAGATCAATCATAGCAACAAGTAGATCCGAAAGTGAGTGAGGGTGAGCCTTGGAGGGATGTGTGGCTGGTGGTTCCCTGACAACCAAAAAGATCACAGAAGAATTAGACTGAGCATAGGATAGAACATGTGCATGAATTAAGAGCAAATAAAAGAAGTAAGAAATGTGTTGGCTAAAATATACTTAGCTAAACTGTGTCTCTTCAATATTAATAAGGGTAACAAGACAGTATGTACAATTTTTGTTGTTACCTTTACATTTTTATTTCATTGGTGAAGAAGTTTAATTCCTAATGATGAATTGTCTTATTACAAAATCTGTATAAACAGATATAAATAAATAATGCAAAAGTCACTTATCAGTACAGTAACCTAATTATTTTAGTGCAGAATCTGTTTTTAAAATTGTGATCCACATTTTTCTTTACATCAGTAGTGATTGTTTTGACAGTTTAATCATTTAAATGTGAGCAGATTTACTGTGCATTCAGACTGAACTGTAAATTTCCTTTTCAATTAAAAAAATGTTAATACTTGTTTAAATAATAGCATTGTATAAGAACCATATTATCTAAATATGTATATGAAGAAATGTATTCATATACAATAACAGTGATATTTTTGTATCTTACAGAGTCTCCTAAACCTGTGGTGATTATAAAGCCTGATACACAAGTGTTCAGAGGAGAAACTGTGACATTCTGGTGTGAAATAATAACAGGAAGAGACACTGAGTGGAGATACGACTGGTATAAGGATGATAACACACTCGACCCAAAACACACAACACAGGAGTTCAGTATCAGCTCTGTTCCAGACTCTTCTAGAGGGAAATACACCTGCAGAGGGAGGAGACGCAGTGACAATCAGATCTCAGAGACGAGTGATTCTGTTACTCTCATTGTATCAGGTGAGTGTGGAAATGTATATATGTATTATTTATCAGAAGGTTATCATTCATAAATAGTCTCATTATAGTATCAGTACAGATTTTACTGATCCTCTCTTATCTGTTAACTTTTGGTTTTTACTTTCCCATGTGTAACTGTGATTTATTTTGCAAAGAAATACTTAACCGTTGTAAATTAGCTATTTTGTTGTTGTGACACATTGTTACTTAGCTGTTATTTTTTAACAGACACTAATGTGTGTAATATTCTTCAAGATTAAAGTTTAAGTTTATAAAACTTTTTTTAAATATGTTAATATTGTATATTGAAATAAAAGTGAAAATTCCAGAGTGTTTTCTATAAAACTGCTATAAACCACTTCATATAAACATGATCCTGATTTGCCAATTTCAAAATGTGTGTGTGTGTGTGTGTGTGTGTGTGTGTGTGTGTGTGTGTGTGTGTGTGTGTGTGTGTGTGTGTGTGTGTGTGTGTGTGTGAGGAAATGCAATAAATATTCAAGAAATTCTGCATGTATGTATTTTGCAATTTAACACTGGTACAATGCAACCCAGCCATTAGGGAGGCACAAGCCAGTGCATTCTTAGTGCCGGTCCCAAGCCCGGGTAAATGGGGAGGGTTGCGTTAGGAAGGGCATCCAGCGTAAAACATGTGCCAAATCAAATATGCGGATCACAAATGAGAATTTCATACCGGATCGGTCGAGGCCCGGGTTAACAACGACCGCCACAGGTATCGTTAGCCGACAGGGTACCGGTGGAAATTGGGCTACTGTTGGCCGAAGGAGGAAAAGGAGAGGAGGAAGACGTCTACAGAGACGGCAGGGAAAGGAGCAGTGTAGGAGAGTGGAGGTTAGGGTTGGTACTTTAAATGTTGGTACTATGACGGGTAAAGGGAGAGAAGTAGCTGATATGATGGAGAGGAGAAAGGTAGATATGCTGTGTGTTCAGGAGACCAAGTGGAAAGGGAGTAAGGCCAGGAACATTGGAGGTGGATTTAAACTGTTTTATCATGGTGTGGATGGAAAGAGAAATGGTGTAGGGGTGATTCTGAAGGAAGAGTACAGTAAGAGTGTAGTGGAGGTGAAGAGAGTTTCTGATAGGGTGATGATCGTGAAGGTGGAAGTTGAAGGGATGATGATAAATGTCATCAGTGCCTATGCTCCACAAGTTGGCTGTGAGATGGAGGAGAAGGAAAGATTCTGGAGTGAATTAGATGAAGTGGTAGATGGTGTACCTAGGAAAGAACGATTGGTGATTGGGGCGGACTTTAATGGGCATGTAGGTGAAGGGAACAGAGGTGACGAGGAGGTGATGGGTAGGTATGGTTTTAAGGAGAGGAATGTGGAAGGGCAGATGGTGGTAGATTTTGCTAAAAGGATGGAAATGGCAGTGGTGAACACTTATTTTAAGAAGAAGGAGGATCATAGGGTGACGTATAAGAGTGGAGGAAGGTGCACACAGGTGGACTATGTGCTATGCAGGAGATGCAACCTGAAGGAGATTGGCGACTGTAAGGTGATGGCAGGGGACAGTGTAGCTAGACAGCATCGGATGGTGGTCTGTAGGATGGTTTTGGAGGCGAAGAAGAAGAGGAGGAGAGTGAGGACTGAAAGAAGAATAAGATGGTGGAAACTGAAGGAGGAAGAGTGTAGTGTGAGGTTCAGGGAAGAGGTCAGAGAGAGGCTCAGTGGTGTTAAGGAGGTGTTGGATGATTGGGCAACTACTGCAGGAGTGATGAGGGAGACAGCTAGAAAAGTACTTGGTGTGACATCTGGAAATAGCAAGGAAGACAAGGAGACGTGGTGGTGGAATGAGGAAGTGCAGGAGAGCATAAGGAGAAAGAGGTTGGCAAAACAGAAGTGGGATCGACAGAGTGATGAGAAAAGTAGGCAGGAGTACAAGGAGACGCGGCAGCAGGTTAAGAGGGATGTGGCGAAAGCCAAGGAAAAGGCATATGAGGAGCTGTATGAGTGGTTGGACACTAAGGAAGGAGAAAAGGATTTGTACCGATTGGCCAGGCAGAGGGACCGAGCTGGAAAGGATGTACTGCAAGTTAGAGCAGTAAAGGATGGAGAGGGAAATGTGTTGACTAGTGAGGAGAGTGTGTTGAGAAGGTGGAGGGAGTATTTTGAGCAGCTGATGAATGAGGAAAATCAGAGAGAGAGAAGGTTGGATGATGTGGAGTTGGTGAAGCAGGATGTAGATAGGATTAGTAAGGAGGAAGTAAGAGCAGCGATTAAGAGGATGAAGAGTGGAAAGTCGGTTGGACCAGATGACATACCGGTAGAAGCGTGGAGAAGCGTAGGAGAGATGGCAGTGGAGTTTTTGACCAGATTGTTTAACAGGATTTTGGAAGGTGAGAAGATGCCTGAGGAATGGAGAAGAAGTGTGCTGGTACCGATCTTTAAGCATAAAGGAGATGTGCAGACCTGCAGTAACTACAGGGGAATTAAGTTGATCAGTCACACCATGAAGTTATGGGAAAGAGTAGTGGAAGCCAGGCTGAGAGAAGAGGTGACCATCTGTGAGCAACAGTATGGTTTCATGCCGAGGAAGAGCACCACTGATGCCTTATTTGCTTTGAGAATGTTGATGGAGAAGTATAGAGAAGGACAGAAGGAATTGCATTGTGTATTTGTGGATTTAGAGAAGGCGTACGACAGGGTGCCAAGAGAGGAGTTGTGGTATTGTATGAGGAAGTCAGGTGTGTCAGAGAAGTATGTGAGGGTGGTGCAGGACATGTATGAGGACAGTGTGACGGCAGTGAAGTGTGCAGTAGGTACGACAGACTGGTTTAGAGTGAAGGTTGGACTGCATCAAGGATCGGCCCTGAGCCCTTTCCTGTTTGCAGTGGTGATGGACAGGTTGACGGACGAGGTCAGACAGGAGTCTCCCTGGACTATGATGTTTGCGGATGATATTGTGATTTTTTGTGAGAGTAGGGAGCAGGTGGAGAAGAGCCTGGAGAGGTGGAGATATGCGCTGGAGAGAAGGGGAATGAAACTCAGTAGGAGTAAGACAGAATACATGTGTGTGAATGAGAGGGAGGGCAGTGGAGTGGTGCGGTTGCAGGGAGAAGAGCTTCAGAAGGTGGAGGAATTCAGGTACCTGGGGTCAACAGTGCAAAGTAATGGAGAGTGTGTTAGAGAAGTGAAGAAAAGAGTGCAGGCAGGGTGGAGTGGGTGGAGAAGAGTGACAGGAGTGATTTGTGATAGTAGGGTATCTGCAAAATTGAAAGGAAAAGTTTATAGGACTGTGGTGAGACCTGCGATGTTGTATGGTTTAGAGACAGTGGCATTGAGTAAAAGACAGGAGGTGGAGCTGGAGGTAGCAGAGCTGAAGATGTTGAGGTTTTCGTTGGGAGTGACGAGGATGGATAAGATTAGAAATGAGTTTATTAGAGGGACAGCGCATGTAGGATGTTTTGGTGACAAGGTGAGGGAGGCGAGATTGAGATGGTTTGGACATGTGCAGAGGAGGGACATGAATTATATTGGTAGAAGAATGCTGAGGATGGAGCCACCAGGTAGGAGGAAAAGAGGAAGGCCAAGAAGGAGGTTCATGGATGTGGTGAGGGAAGACATGCAGGTAGTTGGTGTAAAAGAGGCAGATGTAGAGGACAGGGTGGTATGGAGACGGATGATCCGCTGTGGCGACCCCTAGTGGGAGCAGCCGAAAGAAGAAGAAGAAGTTTCTGATCTGCACTATATTGCTGTTTGTCGGCGCTTGGATTTTGGACTGTTTAGAATATCTGATTTTGGTTTTCCTGCATTGCTCTGGCTCCTGGCTCTTGTAATTGGACTGTATTATGGACTTTGTTTTGCCTTGCCTGTGTCTTTATTAAAGCCTGCTTTCTATTACCCCTGTGGCATCCTGCATTAGGGTCCTCACTCACCCAGACCCCCATGCCCCCTGACAGAATAACCTGGCCTTGCATTGTGTCCCATGAGTTTCTGACAAATAGATTGACAATAATTTTATTAGGGCTGTTAAAATATACTAGGTTTCAGCAGTAGCATGAAACATGATTGGGTGCGAATATACAGTATGTTTAAGAGCAGATATAAATAAAATGCATGTCGTGTTTTTTTATTTTTTTATTTAAAGTTTTGTAGCGAATTTAGCTTGCAAAAAAGGAAATATTTATGAGTAATTATAATGGGTTGTAAGTACTTCTAAATATCTAAATTAAGTTGTTATGTTGACGGTAATTGAATTAACATTATAATTATAATAAATATAAATATAATTGGTCTGTTCTTCACCAAACAGACAGTATAATATTTTATTAATTCTATAAAAGGGGTATCTCCCTGGCCAAGAAAGTCGCCACCCCCCTTTACTTTATACTGTACAATTAATAGAGCATGTAGTTCAGATCGAATGTTGCAGGAACCTTGAAATGTGAGCGGCACTCAGAGACAATCACTTATGGAAAATACGCCGTTTAATGAATGAGACAAACACAACATAGAACTAACTACACAAACAAACAAAAAAGAAATAAAGAAAATAAAAAAATAATCAAAAGTAAAAAAAAAAAATGAGAAAGGAAGAGAGGGGGAAAGAAGAAAAGAGAGAAAGAAATGAACAGAATGGCAAGCCTAATCTTCAAAATTAACCACAACCTAAACGAGAATCATCAAGGAATACAAATTCACCTTAAAATTAAGGAGCTCAAGCTTAAACAGACATTAAAATTGGTTGGTAAATTGATTACTTGCATTTGCTTGTTGCACAAGAGTCCAGATGCGGTAGACAAAGGAATCTTTGAAGAGTTGGTTAGGAGGGAGTCAGATGTTCTTCCAGGTTCTCCTGAAGATCAGAGCAGATGTTGTTCTTGAAGGGTTTGAAATCTTGTCTTGTAGAGTCGCTGCTGGTCTTTTCTAAGCGTCCGACTCTCCGGGCCTTCGGGCCCCTGGGCGTCCGGGCCTCCGATCCTTTCTGATTGAGCCGAGCGAGCGAGGGAGCTAAGCTGAGCCAGCTTCAAATAGTTGGGTTCAAGACAATTTAAAGGAACCCCACCCATATTTGGGGGTATGGCCAATGCTATGGCCTGAAATTTTTAAACTTTCTTTGTTCATGCGTTTGTGGGCATGGTTAAATTTGCTTTGGAGAACTTAAAGTTTTATCCAAAGTGTATCAAGACAGTATGGTACATTTCATGATCAAATAAAATGCACCCTTGTTTGTAAAATAAGGAACAGATAATTTTGTGATCATTTTGATATTAAACATGAACAGAAAATACACCATTAAAACAGGGGTACATTGACATACCGGAACCAGTATTTAAGGTATAACTGATGTTAATACAATGTTATATTCTAATAGATAAAATGCACCCTTGTTAGGAAGGTAAAGAGCAGATAATTTTATATCAACTTCAGGCCGTAAAAGAAAAGACAGCATTAAAGTGGAGGTACATTAATAAACCTTTAGAGTGTAAATATTGTTGAGGTAAAGTTAAACACTCAGCTTATTTACAGGAGAAGATACATAAAACATGTATGTTTGTATCATGTATTGTGGAACATTTAATTTATTATTTAATTAATAAAAGAATGCTTCCTTGTGGTGTGTGTGTGTCTGTGTGTGTGTCACACAGTTTCGAGAGTGAATTGTTTTATGGTTTGAGGCTCCCTGTAAAGTCAATCAGAGAGGCCAGGGGGTTATCTGCCTGTTGGAGTGGTGTATGTGTGTGTGAGTGTGTACTGTGTAAGGTATAGAGACTGGCTTGTGTTATCAGTTGAATGCTGCTTTGAAGTCAGCTGGAGAGGTCAGGGTTTGTCCTGCTTTGTGTCTTCCGGGGTGGGGGTATGACACTGTGGTATACAAACCCCCAATAAAAGTGTAAGCTGTGGTCCTCATCCTTTGATTGAAATGCAGATGTCAAGGGTAAATGCCTGGGACATAAATTCTAAATGACCCATGCCCAGACGCTACAGTTTGTTTAATATGAAATTGTAAATATGATCTTTTATTAACATCATTATAGCAAACCTACTCCATAAAATGTTTACTATTGATGATTAACCATTTGCAGCAGCATGATTATTTACTTTCCAGATGACTGTATGTAGAGAAGGAGCTTTTCAGTCTCTTGTATTTACTGAGGGAGTTTCGATGGACCAGGCAGTGAACCTTTTAATGCAATATTTCTCAGATTGGTTCACACCTTTTTCTTTTGATACACAGTGAGTCTTTTACTATTAGCTCTGGTTATTGACTGATATTTTGGATTGTTGAGTAAAATGCTTTTGCCATCTGCCATCTAACAGAATATTATATGTATGAGGGTGGTGTCTTGCTATTATTCCATACTTTCCACAGTAATTTCACATTCCATAATTTTCACAAACATTTTTCTATAAAATGTTACATATGGGTCTTAGTACGCCTAAGTTCTTCCACTAAGTGAAGAAATTTAGCAATAAAGCAGTGGTGGGCGATCAGGGACAACAAAGCCTTTTCTGCTGGCCTAAACACTATCAGAAGCACTGACCCACATTTACAACCTAAATTCTAATATTTGTTCCATGAAATTGTATTAATTTATTCCCAACAGTTTATTCTCTTTATTTCATAGCTTTTCTCTTGGCTGCACTGCTTCCAGTACATGTATGCGGATGTTAGATTTTTTTGTCCAATCAGATTTCAACTTCTATGTGCTGCCATGTCAATCTAATCTGCCCAGGTCCTGCAAAGTCTGTACTGCTGGCCCTTTTTACCTTAGTCTTAATAAGAAATAAATCTGTTTCTTTAACCAATCAGATTTCAAATTTGCCTCACAGTGCAGCTAGCTGGCCCAGAATAACGTCATCATTTGTGTCAGCATTTTTCCGTCCTCTGATTGGTTGGTCAGAGGAAAACTGTTACAACCAAGTTTGACTGGCAAAACAGTTGTGTAACATGCTACACACATTAATACATCCAAGTTAGACTTTTTTTATGCCTATGGAGAAAGAGAAATTGATTTGGTCTCAGACATTCATAAAAATCCACTTTGAAGAAAAACTAGACATCATGAGGGGAGGTCAGCCAACCCAGAAGCTAGCTAGCGTGTCTCATCCCAAGTGAATACAAGTGGTACCACTGGCTTGCAGCCTCTGAGGAGCGGTGCTATATTGAGTTTTTGTATTGTATTGATAGTTTCTATAATTGCGACGTGATAGTGGTGGTATTAAGATGTGGATTAAGTCGGGTAAATCTCCACTAAAGGCCCAGGTACCAAATGCACGGCCCGCCGCTGCAATAAAGATCTACTTGTTGAAACGTAAATAAATAATAAAATAAAACTTTAGGTAGAAAATTAGAGCCATACAGTGATTTTCAACATTGAAACCAATATAACGTGTAGATATAATAAGATAATTTTAGGTATTTTGAGGAAGTTAAACCGAACATTATTTCTATAAATTAGGGTTGCACAAGCCAGTGCACTAATAGTGTTATTAAGGGCATCCTGTGTGAAACATGTGCCAAATAAAATATGCGGATCACGACCCAGAATTTCATATCGGATTGGTCGAGGCCCGGAATACCAACCAGCTATCGTTAGCCAACAAGGTACTGGTGGAAATTGGATGATTGTGACAACAGCAATTAAGTGGATAAACAGTGGAAATTCGGTTGTTTCGATGTTTAGGAGAGATTGCAGTGGAGGTTTTTTTTTCTTTTTCTTTCAAACATTTTATTTGGAAAGGCATTTAGAATTGTAGACTCATGACTATATAATTCCTCTAAAAAAACAAAACTTTACAAATCTGATAGAGAACAAGAGAAAATAACATGGTACTATAACTTTTCCATGTGTATCCACAAAAACAAACAAACAAAAAAAAATAAAAATAAAGTCTACACACAGAAGTATGTAAACAAATGTAATATAAATAAATGATAATTAATAAAAATGAAGGGGTTTAGTCAGGAGATAGACACTGCAAAAAATTAAAGTATACAAGAAATAGTTGCCATCTACTGATACATTTTCCAAGTAGAACTCTAATAGAATATCTTATTTGTTTTTCTCATTTTAAAAGGACATGTTGTATTTAAGTCACTGATCTGTAGTTGGTGGTTTAGGGGATTTCCAAGGGATTAAAAGATGCTGCCTGGCTATCAAAGATGTGGAGGTCAAAATATTAAATATCTTTTTGTTGTACCGGATTAAAAATTGCTACACCGGGACTAACATCAATATTAATGTTAAATATTGCAGACATAGTTTTTAAAGTAATCACACCAGCAAAAGAAGAACATGTGACTTAGATTACAAGGTGAATGATAACATCTGTCACAGCTGTTGCAAGATTGTTAAACCAGATTCTGGAAGGTGAGATGATGCCTGAGGAATAGAGAAGTGAAGAAAAGAGTGCAGGCAGGGTGGAGTGGGTGGAAAAGAGTGACAGGAGTGATTTGTGATAGAAATGTATCTGCAAGAGTGAAAGGGAAAGTTTATAGGACTGTGGTGAGACCTGCGATGTTGTATGGATCAGAGACAGTGGCATTGAGTAAAAGACAGGAGGCGGAGCTGGAGGTAGCAGATCTGAAGATGTTGAGGTTTTCTTTGGGAGTGACGATGGACAGGATTAGAAATGAGTTTATTAGAGTGAAAGTGCATGTAGGACGTTTTGGAGACAAGGTGAGGGAGGTGAGATTGAGATGATTTGAACATGTGCAGAGGAGGGACATGGGGTATATCGGTAGGAGAATGCTGAGGATGGAGCCACCAGGAAGGAGAAAACGAGGAAGACCAAGGAGGAGGTTTAATGGATGTGGTGAGGGAAGACATGCAGGGAGTTGGTTTAAAATGATATTGGACAATCTGCTCTGGGACTCCTAACGGGAGCAGCTAAAAAAAGATGATGAGATGAGTTCAAATCAAGTACAAATGCTTATAATTTTATCAAGCTATATAGTTAAACATACTACAGTGGATCCCGGTTATCTTGCCCTCGGTTACCTCGACAACCCTATTAAGTCGACGTTTTTGAAGTGGAACCGCCAAATTCTCGCTTTTTCTTAGCATTTTTTATCGGAATATCTCGAGCACAAGGGGGGAAATTTTTTTACGTCAGTTATGTCGATCGGCACTGTGCAGCCGCAGAAGAACTCGCGAAAGTGGCGGAAAAATCAAACCTTACAGATACTACAGGTGTTTGTATTGTATACTGGTGAATCTCTGCTGTTAGTAAGTGCACATATGCATTTTTTTGTTAAATGTTATGCGATGAACGGGAGCGCGGCGCTCCCGTTCATCCCGGCTTCATTTATTAATGACTCCAAAAAAACAGTACTTGGGCCTACAGACTGTTACTTATTCTGTGTGTGTGTGTGTGTGTGTGTGTGTGTGTGTGTGTGTGTGTGTGTGTAAAATCTATGACTGTTTTGAATTGTGCTACTATGTTTTAGCTACATATTTTCATAACTTTTTCTTTTATTTTTGTATTTAAAGCCTCAAATTAACCTGATTTGTCAAGAATCTGACTGGTGGCACAAAATAAGTATTAAGTAAAGGCAGTCACTCCCACATCTTCCTTCCTCTGCTATTATTCAAATAACAAGAATCATTTTACTGTACAAGAAATCTTTTCCTATTTATATATTACACAAACTTATTTTACTTTCACGATTTTACGCGTTTTATTGTCGGTAACCACAGTAAAGAGTTATAAAAATGTTATTATTTGATTACGTTTCTAAATGGATACTGGCAGGTGCAGGTTGTGGTACATGATATGACACTATGTACAAAGCATTAAACTAAAAATAATAAATGCAGTGACCTTCACACTTTTTAGGATTTTATTTTATAGATTGTGTTGCTTATAAACTATAAAAACACAATGACATATTTTTGTAATTTTTTTTAACTCTGTATCTAATTGCTGAATTAAGACACAAAAAAAATGTTGTAGAGGGAAAAGCAGCTCTGATGTCATCATTTTATATCAACAGAAAAACCAGAATTGACTGTGAGGGGGAATCCTCAGGGCTTCATCTACACTGGAGACAGTGTTACTCTGAGCTGTAATCTGCAGTCTACTGGATGGAGATTTTCCTGGTACAAAAGTGATCAGCATTCAACATCTCTGATAACTGAAGATACACACAGTAACACGCTCAGTGTAACAGGTTCTAATGAAGGACAAACAACATACTACTGCAAAGCAGGCAGAGGAAACTACAAATCATACTACAGTAATTCAGTCACAATTGAAGTGAGAGGTACATCATGTTTTCTACATTTTCACTGCAGACTTTAATTTAGTTAATCTATTTAGTGTGTAGTAATTTATTCTAATAATAAATAAAAATGTTTGATTAGATAATATATTTAAATGTACTGTATATTTTGAAGCTTTTGTTATCTTTATATAGCGAGACCAAAGCCTGTAGTGAAAATACACCCAGCTGTGAATGTGTTCATTGGGGAAACTGTCACTCTCACATGTGACATACAGACTGGAGAATCCTGGAAGTATCACTGGTATAGAAATAATGAAGAAATCAGAGCTGCTGCAGGAGAGAAGACCTACACAATCACTGATGTTAAAGACTCTAATAAAGGTCCTTATAGCTGTAAAGGAACTCAATCATCAGCCCCAAAATACACACAGAGCAGTGATGCAGTTACACTGACTGTAGCAGGTGAGTGAGTTTTATTTTACATACTGTGGGAAAATTATTTCATACAATACATAGATGCTGTGGGAAACTTTTAGCTGATGAACATTGCAAGCATTAGGATTATAGTTATATTCTACAGTGCTGTAAAAAAAAATAACCACCTTGCTGATATTTATTTTATTTTTGTGCATATTTGTTACACTTGAATGATTCAAATCATGATCCCCTGATTAATGCCAGACCTGCTGAATCAAGAAATCACTTAAATAGAACATGTCTGACAAAGTGAAGCATGCTAAATCTCAAAAATCAACACAATCGTGCCATGATTTAAAGAAATTCAAGAAAATAAAACATTGACGTATCAATTTTGAAAAGGTTACAAAGCCATTTATAAGATTCTTACAAAATTGGGAAGTAAAGAACAGGACAAGAGTGAGAAGAACAAAGGGAGAGATTAGAAAAGGAACAGAGATAAAACAAATAAGGGGGAGAGTACATTTGAGAAAAAGTAAAGAAAAAATATGATTAGAGAAAGTGATTTAAGAATAGGAAGACTAGAATAAAGAAAAAAATTAAAGAAGTAAAAAAAGAGGAGGATGGGCAAAAAAATAAAACAATACAAAGAAGTGATAAACAAGAGTGACAGTAAGGAACAGAGTAGAGTGATGTAGAAGTAAACCCACCTTTGTATGAGGTAGAAGCTCAGCCAAAATCTGGCCAGCAAGGCCTTTCTTCTTCCTGATGGAGAAAACCCATTTAAGTTGTTAAAGTCTTTGTAAGGGTAGATGATTTTATGATGTACTTTTAAATATGCAGTGTGCAGGTGAATTAAGTAATCAGCCTAAGAACAATACCACCCCCACATGTCAAATCTGAATAAAGATCTGAATAAAGTTTCATTGTCAGTTGTGTAATTCAGAAATAAACATTAATTGTGAAAAATAGTGATTGTTGAATAATTTAGTCTACATCTGACAGAACATAAACAATTATATGTGATGTAGTGTTGCTACTTAACAGGTTTTTTCTTTACACAATGACTCTAATCACAATGAAGAGTTAAACTAAATTTAGCTTTTTTAAAACAATTAAAAAGTATTTTAATTGTTTAGATACAGCAAATATCATCAGTGAGACAGTAATAGTGTGTTTCATGAGTGGGGTATGAATAAAAACCTTAAATTTCTGTTTTCCAGAAAAACCTAAACCTGAACTCACATCAGACCTTGCAGGAGCTGCTCTAACAGGAAACTCAGTGACTCTGTACTGTACACTGAATCTGCAGTCTGCTGGATGGAAGTTTTACTGGAAGAAAGACACACAGAGTTCTGAGACTGAGACTGAGACAGATCACTATATAATCAGATCAGTCAGTGTCTCTGATGGAGGTCAGTACTGGTGCAGAGCTGGAAGAGGAAACCCAGTCTACTATACATACTACAGTGATGCACTCTGGGTAAATGTTATTGGTAAGAGACTTTCTGCTAAGTGATTCTGCACATCACTGAACATATAAACAACGTGAGCAGAGTCACATTATAGTAATATGTACACAACTATCTACAGAGATAGTGATAGTGATCTACAGATAGTGATTTTGTTATTGAGGGTAACACAGCTGAGCAGGACTGATGTGAGCTGAGCTGGAAATAAGTGAGTGTGAGTGTGTGAAATGCAGGAGCAGACTGGCTATCTGGTAGACCGGGCATTCTCCTGCTGGACCGACGTACATTTTGGGCAGATACGTCTCAAACTGTTTTTGTCTGATCGGCCCATAAAACTCTTATTAGTCTATTTTATTTTCTGCTTCATTAGTTAATGGCACTGGGGACTTTGCAGCAGTATAATCTTTTTGTTAAAAAAAGTCGCCATAGGGTTTTTTTTCCATGAGGCATTTATTCAGCAGCCCGTTGGTGCTTTTCTTAATTGACATTGCACTGATCCAATCACATCTTTAAACAACTCCCCTGTTGGGCTCTGTGTGAGCGTGCAGCATCAGTGTGTATCTGTTAAATTAGTCAGAGAGATGGAGAAGAAATTGCGTGAAAAAGAAACAAAAAAGAAACATTCAGACAGACGCTACAAAATGTGTCAAAGTGAGATGTTTTCTGCTGCAGCAGGACCTTCATCAGCTGCTGTTGCAGCACCGGCACACACAGTGAGGAGGATAAAGAGAGGGACAGAGTTGAAGGAGAAGTGAGTGTAGAGCCTGCAGTAAGCAGAACTGCTTTTAGAACACTTAGGCTTTGTAATAAGTGTAGATACCCCTTGATAAAACTGAGCCAAAAACACAAAATAATGGTGATGGTACAGAAATAAATTAATTGCACGCTTTTCTCTGCGACTACGTGAGTTTGGCTCGTTACATTTCTGTCTGTGGAAAACAGTATTCTTGTTTTGTTCATTATTTCTTATAGGTTGTAGAGTGAAAAGTGTATTCTCTCTCTCTCTCTCTCTCTCTCTCTCTCTCTCTCTCTCTCTCTCTCTCTCTCTCTCACACACACACACACACACACACACACACACACACACACAGCATGCCATCTCCGTGATCATGTGATCAACGATTTATCACGTCTCTCCTCTTTCTCTATCAAACACACACACAAAAGATGGATGTAATAACTAGTTTTAGGATTATTGTATTAATAAATTACACTTTTAGAAGTTTTTAATGTACCAACTGTCACTCTTTACTGCTTATTATTATATGACTTTAGTGCTTTTATGGAATGAGAGTTTTGAACATAGTTAGGGGTGTGTAGAGATGGGTCGTGTTTGTGATCGTATGTATAAAAATATGCCAGGGCCAATTTTTCTGTCCCCGTCCAGCCCTGGTGAAATTAAAATTTATCTGGACCTTCTTTAGAGACATTTGTGTGTGTGTGTGTGTGTGTGTGTGTGTGTGTGTGTGTGTGTGTGTGTGTGTGTGTGTGTGTGTGTGTGTGTGTGCAGACAGGCTGTGATGAGAGAATTTGTAGGTCAGAATTATGATTTTCTAGACATGTTTTAATTTATTAAGTATATATGTTAAAATAATTGTAGTTATTGCTAGTAGAATTGTGCGCCTCTACAATTTTTGTTGTTTGCTTGCTAAGAAAATTTTAATATTTCTAAAGATGAACATTCAGGACAACAGAATTGTATCGATTCTACAATCAATTTAGCATCAATTCAGATATGAATAATTAAAATCATTTACCTAAATTGATCAAAATATTTATAGAATTGTAACCAGTTTTGGGATTGAGTGAGTTTTTTACACTGTGATCGTTATTTACTTCATAAGTAGTGATTGTTTAAATGATTCAGTCCAAGTCAGATGGAGCTTAAACATTTACATCTATTCACATTTACTGTATTACATTTTAAAAATGTTGCTATGTTATGTTGTTATTTTTAGAGTCCCCTAAACCTGTGCCGAGTTTTGAGCATAATAAACAGGTGTTCAGAGGAGAGAAAGTGACGTTCAGGTGTGACCTACAGACAGAAGAAAACATTAAGTGGACATATGACTGGTTTCAGAATGATTATACCTCCCACCCATACCAAACAACACAGGACTCGAGCTTCAGCATAGATACAAACTATTACCCACACTATAACAGTGTAAAATACTCCTGCAGCGGGAGGAGAAGTGACTCTCACACCTCTAAGATCAGTGATCCTGTTACACTCACTGTATCAGGTGAGTGCGAGTTTATAAACTCTTATGCAGGTTATTGCTTTTGTTTATATGTAGAAAGTATCTTAATTTCAGCTTTACATTTTTTTCTAATGTTTTTTAATGAGCTACAGTACATTGTAACCGCATCTCCTAACTTTACAGTTTACTCATAAATTATGTACTTTTTTTGTATCTTAAAGCATTCATTTTGCTGGATTCCTGATTAGGACAATAAGCACTACATATTAATTACTCTGGATGGATTTTTAATTCAATTAAAATTAATTGAATTAAAAATCCCTCCAGAGTAATTATGTAGTGCTTATATAAATATAAATGCTTGTATATATATAAAAGATATTTTGCTTATGTAAAAGTCAAGCTGATTCTATTGTCATAATTCTGCATGTCTGAAATAAGATGAAGGTTTCACAGTTGTTCCTTTACAGTAAAATCTGTATGTTTAGTTGAGTGAAGATCTTTAAATAGATAAATGATGAGTGCAGTTTGTGGTGCAGGTTGTTTCAAGTTTCCAACAGAAAATCACACACACACACACACACACACACACACACACACACACACACACACACACACACACACACACACACACACACACACACTCAGACACACACACAGCAAAGCCCCAAGATAAAGAGCTACTTACTAAATGTAACAATATGAAGACTCTAAGCAAGAAAAAGCAATGATTTCCCATATTGATAGGAGAAATTCAGGTAGCTCAGGTTCAGGCTGTTCACCTTAGCATTAGAAATGTTCTGGATTTATTAGTTTAATTAATTTGATAAATTTGGATTTTACTGAACTCTACAGGGAGTTTTATCATTTTTATAATTAATTCTTATTTATCAGATGAACTAGGACCTTATCAAAATTTAATAGCATTTATTAAGAATCCCAAAAACACTAAGAAAAAGGAAACAAGTATACATTCAAAACCCAGGAGCAAAGAGTCCAAAGGGAAATAAATCCACAAGCTAAAACACGAAAAACTAACATTCAGCAGGAGCAAAATCCATGAAGAAAAGACGGGTCGCAAAAACCAGCAAAGGCAAATGTCTGCATTCGAAAAGCACAGGATAAAAAAAGCTGGTAAAAGAAAACAACAAAAATAAAAAAAATAGTCTTTTTTTATGATTTGGAGAAAAATACAAGTCTGTTAGGCAGGACAAAACACTCCAAAGCTAGAAGGAAAAATCCCCCTGGATCCTGACAGACATGGGCAAAAATGCAGTATGCAAACATTCAACAAGCAAAACAGACAAATAAACCCCCTAAACAATAGAGTAACTTGTAAATGTGTTCACTGTGGGAAGGATAAAGGTATATCTTATCTCTTAGGCATCGTATAGGATAAAAAATGTTGCCTTAAATTTCTTCAGGTGAAAAAATACTCCATTTTTTTTTATAGTTTTGTAAACGACCACACAAGCTAGTTGTCATGTACAGATGGTTATTGTTGAAGCATATTTAAGATAAAAGTAAAGTAATAAAAGTAATTTGTAAAACACAGTGTTCAGTTTATTAGTTACAGTTTCACATACATTAAGTAAATATAGTAAGAGAAAAAGTAAAGGGATCTGATGGATGGATGAGCACAACTATAGTTAAATGAGGTTTTGGTGGATGAGATGTGCATTAAATGTCGTTTTGTTTTAATTAATATGTAAATTAGGTGATGAAGGCAGACTGGGAAATAGAGAATGTTACTTACATCTACTGAGTATGTAGAGATTTATTGCAGTGTCTTTTCTTTATATACATTTAATGATGTACATTTTGCTGTTTGGTGGCAAAAATTATAATTTTTTTTATTGTTTATGAGTAAACACAGTGTTTAAAAAACACAAACATTTTTAGACCCTCACTTCAATTTTCACTTTACATTTAATTTCTCGTTTGTTCTTCACATCACAGTCATGAATCACAATCTAAATAAAGATTCAACAATATTTTTTAAAGTAGACATAAGTTATGTGGCATCGACACAGAGAGTATTAATGTTTTACTGTAGAAGTGATTCATGTAGTAAAGACTTCACTTTCTAAACTTATATTTCATTTCTAACAGAAAAACCTAAACCTGAACTCACATCAGACCTTAAAGGAGCTGCACTGACAGGAAACTCAGTGACTCTGTACTGTACACTGAAGCTGCAGTCTGCTGGATGGAAGTTTTACTGGAGCAAAGACACACAGTGGCCTGAGACTGAGACTGAAACACACTCCCACACCATCGGATCAGTTAGTGTCTCTGATGGAGGTCAGTACTGGTGCAGAGCTGGAAGAGGAAACCCAGTCTACTACACACACTACAGTGATGCACTCTGGGTAAATGTTATTGGTGAGTAAGAGACTTTTTGTTAAATGAATCTGTGCAACTCTGAATATATAAACAACATTTGGGCAGGATCACAATATAACAACATTTACACAAGTAAATACAGAAAACACATTAGATAATTATATAATTAAATTAATTTTAAAATATTTAATTATTAAAGAGAGGCAGTGTGCGCATGGCTGAACAGGACTGGTGTGAGGTGAACTAAAAAAACAAGTGGTATAACACTCATCTAGCTTTGGTAGAAAATGTCACCCAGTGTTGGAGAGTAATGAAGTAAATGTAATTCATCACTGAAGCTTTTTCACGTATCTCTACTTTACTGAAGTATTTCCATTTGGGGAGACTTTTACTTTATATTTACTACATTTTAAAGTCAAATATATTTTACTTAAACTCTCTTTTTACTTAACTACATTTTGCTAAATCAGTTTATTAATGAGTAGATAAAATGTTTAATTTTGATGTAGGGAGTGAAGTTTTAACTCATCGAGGATTTACTGTGACTTTAAATAAGAGGCAGAGAAAATACAGAGAGAACAGCACACTGATTTGGAGGCAGAGTGTGTGTGTGTTTGTGTGTGAGAGAGAGAGAGAGAGAGAGAGAAAGAGAGAGAGAGAGAGAAAGAGAGAGAGAGAGAGAGTGGCTACAATAAAAATTATAGCCTTAATAAATCATAGAACTTTAAAAACTTAAGTACATTTAAAGGCAAAAACTTTTGTACATTTACTCAAGTGAAAGTCTAAAGGGACACTTTTATTAAGTAATATTTTACCAACTCTGCTTTTACTCAACTACATGGTTTGTACTTCACCCCCACTGACGTCACCAAACTGTGGTGCTCAGAGGCTGTAAAAGCCCTTCATCAATTTTACTATTTCAGAAACATTCAAATGTTTGAGTCGAGACCTGCCTGAGTGTGAACTTTTATACTGAACCACTGAGTGTAGGAGGCTGTAAAATCTGTACAGTGTGAGAGATCAGTGTGTGTATAAGGAGTTATGAATTGAGAAATTGTATGTATTTATACAAATGTGAAAACAGAAATTTACTGGTATCCCTTAAAAAATATAAATAATTGAATTAGTGTGATGTTTTAGGCTTATTGTTATCTTTAAAATGTGCTAAAATGCATACTGACTAAGCCACAATTCTTCTAGAAGAATGTCATTTGGACTAATGAGCAGTTTGTCCATGAAGAGTGGAATAAACTACCTGTAGGCAGGTGCAGAAATCTCACTGAGAGCTACACAAACTCCTTGTGTGCAGCGATGACTTCTGAAGGTTGTGGAACAAAATATTATTGTTATGGATTAAAAGCAAAGTAAAGTTTATATTGCTATGGAATAAATAATGATGAACGCCAATTACTTTCTTTGTCTGGATCTTCCGGGCACATTGTGTGCACTTCCGGTTTCGCACGCGCACTTCCGGTTTGTCGGCGGCCATCTTTCCGTTTTTTCCGCGCCTCGCTGTATTCAAAGACTTTAGCTTGGGGCCAAATCATCTTCCCGGCTCCATAGTACCTGAGCATATTCTTACTGTCCTGCCTGATCTGGATCCTGTTCCTGTTCTGCTCGTTTTTTTGTTTTTGCTCTGACTATGTTGCTCTTTTTTTCGGCTCTCTGAATCTTGGACTGTTTTCTGTTTGGTGTTGTTTTTCCCTGCATCACCCTGTTTGCCTGTGTTTCAGACCCTGGACTGTGATTTGGACTGTGTTTGTGCCTGTGCCCTGTTGCTCAGTGTGTCTTTATTAAAGACTGTTTTCTCCTTAACTCTGTTGTGTCCTGCATTTGGTTCCTCACATCCAGTCCTCACTCACCGAGTCACACCCAAGCACTTCTATAGACAGAATAATCTGATCGTGTATCGTGTCCTGTGACTCCCTGACATTCTCCTTCACAATAAGTTATAGATGAGAGAGAGAGAGCCATTTTGTTTTTACCTCTGCTTTCCTGTTCTATTGCTGAAGAGATTTAATTCCTAAAGCTGAATTGTCCTATCAAGAGATCTACAGGACAGTAACACTGTAATTCAGAGAGGAATAAATAGTATAGATGTTATCAGTACAGTAACCGGATTATTTTTGTGCTTTGTCTCTTTTTTAAATTGTGATCACATTTACTTTACATCAGAAGAGATTGCCATGACAGAGTTTATTCATTTACATGTGAGCAGATGTACTGTACAGTATCTACACACTGATCTGTAAATGATCTTTTCAGTTTTAAAACATTAATAATGTACAGGTTTAAATGATTGAGTTGGAAATGTATTCATATAGAAACATTGATATTTTTGTATCTTACAGAGAATCCTAAACCTGTGGTGATTATAAAGCCTGATACACAAGTGTTCAGAGGAGAAACTGTGATATTCAGGTGTGAAATACAGAGAGGAAGAGACACTGAGTGGAGATACGACTGGTATAAGGATGATAACACACTCGACCCAAAACAAACAACACAGGAGTTCAGTATCAGCTCTGTTCCAGACTCTTCTAGAGGGAAATACACCTGCAGAGGGAGGAGACACAGTGACAATCAGATCTCAGAGACGAGTGATTCTGTTACTCTCACTGTATCAGGTGAGTGTGGAAATGTATATTATTGGTTATTTACTGTATCTGAAGGTTTTCATTGGTTTCAGATCGATTTACAGATTTAAGTAATTATCACTGATTCTTCACCTAATAGTCACCTGATTCTATTGTCACACTTTCAGTGATGTGGTTTTATAATGAAGAATTAAAAAACTTTAAAGTTTTTTTTAAAGACAATAATATGTCAGTATGCATCATTTTGTTTTTATTTAAGTAATTTTAAACATGTTAAAATTGTCTATTACATTAACTGTAAAGGTGTGTTTTGTATAAAACTTTTAATCCACTTTATATACACATAATGGTGGTTTGCAAATTTCTCTGATAAACACAGTATTTTGGAATCTTTTATACATCCAACAAACTCATCTCATAAACACTGCCTTCATGAACTAAAGGCTCAGTATCTTATTTTAATCAAACGTTTTCTCAGCCAGAGTCAGAAGGTAAAAGATACAGGAATAAAATCCTTGTGTATTTTAATTGTAAAAGTGTTCTGCAGGTAAACTGAAGTAACAGAGCTTATTTTATTCCTTATAATCTTTTACAAACATAAAACAGGAAATAACAGTGAGAAATCATGTTAATAATGTGTAATCTACAAACCCAATTCCAAAAGTTGGGACACAAATTGTGTATAAAAAAGAATGCAATGATGTGGAAGTTTTTTTTTTTTTCAGAACACAACATAGAAGAGATATCAAATGTTTAAACTGAGAAAATGTATAATTTTATGGGTAAAATAAGTTGATATAAAATTTCATGGCATCAACACATCTCAAAAAAGTTGTGACAAGGCCATGTTTACCACTGTGTGGTGTCCCCTCTTCTTTTTATAACAGTCTGCAAATGTCTGGGGACTGAGGAGACAAGACAAGTTGCTCAAGTTTGTGAATAGAAATGTTGTCCCATTCTTGTCTAATAAAAGGCTTTTAGTTGCACAACTGTCTTAGGTCTTTGTCGCATCTTCCTCTTTATGATGCGCCAAATGTTTTCTATAGGTGAAAGATCTGGACTGCAGGCTGGTCATTTCAGTACCCTGATCCTTCTTTTACGCAGCAATGATGTAATAATTGATGCAGTATATGGTCTGGCATTGTCATGTTGGAAAATGCAAGGCCTTCCCTGAAAGAGACAACGTCTGGATAAGAGCATATTTGTTCTTGGTTCTTGGACTTGAATATACCTTTCAGCATTGATGGTGTCTTTCCAGATGTATAAGCTGCCCATGCCACACGCACTTATGCAAACCCATACCATCAGAGATGCAGGCTTCTGCATTGAGTGCTGATAACAACTTGGGTTGTCCTTATTCTCTTTAGTCCAGATGACATGGCATCCCAGTTTTCCAAAAAGAAAACATTTTGACCACTGAACAGTTTTCCACTTTGCCACAGTCCATTTTAAATGAGCCTTGTCCCAGGGAAAATGCCTGCGCTTCTGGATTATGTTTAGATATGGCTTCTTTTTTTGACCCAAAGAGTTTTAGCCGGCCACGGCGAATGGCACGGTGGATTGTGTTCACCAACAATGTTTTCTGGAAGTGTTCCTGAGCCCATGTTGTGATTTCCATTACAGTAGCATTCCTGTATGTGATGCAGTGCCGTCTAAGGGCCCGAAGATCACGGTCATCCAGTATGGTTTTCCGGCCTTGACCCTTACGCACAGAGATTGTTCCAGATTCTGTAGCTTTGGATGATATTAAGTACTGTAGATGATGATAACTTCAATCTCTTTGCAATTTTTCTCTGAGAAACTCCTTTCTGATATTGCTCCACTATTTTTCGCCGCAGCATTGGGGGAATTGGTGATCCTCTGCCCATCTTGACTTCTGAGAGACACTGCCACTCTGAAAGGCTCTTTTTTATACCCAATCATGTTGGCAATTGACCTAATAAGTTGCAAATTGGTCCTCCAGCTGTTCCTTTTATGTACATTTAAATTTTCTGGCCTCTTACTGCTACCTGTCCCAACTTTTTTGGAATGTGTAGCTCTCATGAAATCCAAAATGAGCCAATATTTGGCATGACATTTGAAAATGTCTCACTTTCAACATTTGATATGCTATCTATATTTTATTGTGAATAAAATATCCGTTTATGAGACTCCCAATTTTGGAATCAGGTTTGTACATAATAATAATAACAATCTACATAATGTAACAATTAAATGTCTACTTTGTATTATAATCCGTTCTTTTGAACATATATTCTTTTCTATTTCTTTTTGTTTTGAACAATGGTGGACAAAGTACACAAAGCATGTGGTTGAGTAAACGTAGTGATACAGTGGGTAAAATATGACTCTAGTAAAAGTAAAAGTGGGTCTTTAAATCTTCACTTGAGGAAAAGTACAAACGTATTTGCCTTCAAATGTACATATTTGTACATCAGTTTATTTCAGCTTGAATGGCGCCTGGGTGAACCACACCATGACCCAACGTCTCCCCCATTAAAAGGTATCAGCTTTGAAAAGTTCCTCTCTGCTTCAGCTACTTTGACTGGATGAGTAAAACATATTATCAGAGCAATCCACAAATTTGTTTAGGGTGACATTAATAGATATGACTATAAATGCATTTATTTTACAATTAGATTAATGCATCATTGTGCACAATTTATTAAACTCTCAGAACCAATAGCCTACAACTATTTGGCTAATTCTAGCCATAAGATACCTACAGCATCTATATCCTTATAATATGTCTTTCAAATGAGCTTTTAAGCTGCACTGGAAATTCCCCTTACTGACTTCAATCCAGGATCTATTCAGTACAATCTTTATGACATTACCTTTATTAAAGTTAACCAAATCAATAAGTGCTATTTTCAGTAAAATACAACTAGACTAATTCAGCTATAATTGTTTTGTTTCTACACATTATGATAAACTACATTGGATCATTACAGATACAACAAAAACTGTTTTCTTCTTCTTTTTGTAGAGGATTCTAATAAATCAATGTTAGTTAAAAATGATTCCCGTGAAATTTGTTTTGTGTTTAACAGAAAAACCTGAACCTGAACTCACATCAGACCTTAAAGGAGCTGCACTGACAGGAAACTCAGTGACTCTGTACTGTACACTGAAGCTGCAGTCTGCTGGATGGAAGTTTTACTGGAGCAAAGACACACAGAGACGTGAGACTGAGCCTGAAACACACTCCTACAGCTTCAGATCAGTCAGTGTCTCTGATGGAGGTCAGTACAGATGCAGAGCTGGAAGAGGAAACCCAGTCTACTACACACACTACAGTGATGCACTCTGGGTAAATGTTACTGGTGAGTATGTGAATCAATTACACAGAACATGTTTACAGAAGATCTGGGTAGAAACACAGTAAATTATATTTACACTCCTACATACAGAGAACAAATACATTTTACCCAGTATAAAGCTCGAGTGTGAATAAGAGAAGAAGAGAAGGATTGAACTTTTATACTGTACAGAAGAAATGTATGTCTGTGTTTCATGATTTAACTCTGGTACACTGCAGCAACTTCATCACACTAAATCTTTTTTCTACATATTTTTCACCAACATTAATTTTTATATACCAGTGTCATAAATGTAAATATAATAACATTAATATATATTTATTAACAGATAAATCTGCTTCAGTGTCACTGATCATCAATCCCAGCAGATCTCAACACTTTACTGCTGACTCTCTCTCACTGAGCTGTGAGGACCAGAGAGACTCTACTGGATGGACAGTGAGACGATACACACTCAATCAGACAACTTTTAATTGTTCATTAGTTTCAGGATCTACATGTAACATCAGCTCCCTCTCTCCATCACACACTGGAGTTTACTGGTGTCAGTCTGAATCTGGAGAACGCAGTGATTCTGTTAACATCACAGTACACAGTGAGTCTTTATCACTTCTCATCAGTAGAATTTAATACATAAACCAGATCTAATATAAAAATATATTCTTAATAATAGACATTACATGATATTTCTAGTAATTAAGTATGAAATCCTGTTTACTCTCCTCTGCTGTAATTTATTTTAATATTTAAAAATAATTGAGGGACACAGTGTCAGTATCTACTCCAGATAAACAATTACATTAAACATTACAAGACATGAATCTCTCAGTTTCCTTCTGTAAGTCATTGTTAAAATAACTGCATCATTGTAGTGGCATTTCTATAACCTGAGTTAATGATGAAAGCTTTTACATACTGTATATGTTTCATTCACAGCTAGTTTTTATTTTACTGCTGTGTTCTTCTAATAACAAAATTGAATACTAGAATAATTGGCATATTATTGCTATATTGCATATTAAACAAAAGGTTTAATGACTTTCATTCATATAACCAGTGATTTCCTACAGTGCAGTTTGTTGTAGATTTTAATGTCCATTGATTTGTTTTGGTCATGTGACCTCTTTCCTGTAGTCATCATTTATGATCCATACCAAGTAGCAGGAAAAATAAATACAGATCAGGAGTCAGTACAGACATGAAAATCTACCATTCACAGATATTTTTATATAAATATGTATACTAGATAGATATGTAGTGATGTCCAGCAGGTATGTACAAAATTATATGTATTATTTTAAAAACTTTCTACTAAAGCAATAAACATTAACCATAAATCCTTTACACTTCTGTCTCAGACACATGCTCAGATCATTTATTTAGCTTAGCACATGTTATTATAGCCTCCTAGTTACCTGATATAAAGTGTTCTTTATAGAGGATTCAGCATTTTACAGCATTTAGAATTGAATATTATTATTTTTGACTTCTATTGTCACATTTTCCACAATCTTCTGGTCTTAAATATGGAAGTTTGTTTCTACAGCAGTGTCACATGGAACAGATCATTAGAGGTCTGCATGGTAAAATTATACTTTTACACACTTTATTTTTTTATTGTTGCTTTTCCTTTTCCTACAGATGGTGATGTGATCCTGGACAGTCCTGTCCATCCTGTAACTGAGGGAAATCCTCTGACTTTACACTGTTTATATCGAAACACAAATATCTCAACTGGTATTGATTTCTATAAAAATGATTCAATCATCCAGAATCAGACTACAGGAGTGATGACCATCAGCAGTGTCTCAAAGTCAGATGAAGGTTTCTACCACTGTAAACATCCAGTGAGAGGAGAGTCACCGAAAACCTGGATTTCAGTCAGAGGTGAGGAAATTATTCATATATTCATCTAAAATACTCTTCAGGTAACAGACAATATTTATTATTACTTTATAGACATTTATATTTATTGAGTTAATCGAATGCAAGTCACAAGATATTTACTGCTTTTTGGAATCTAAAGTGTAGAAATTAATCTTTCCCAGTTTTACACATTTAAAAAGATGTTGTATTTGGAGTAGATTGTAGAAGAGGGAAATATGCTGAGTGATTATCAGTGTGGTTTGTTTAGACTCTGTGTTGATGAGTATCCATCAATAATCATAATACATTTCAGGCCTGAATACTATTTATTAAAGCGCACATTAGACACTGTACAGAAAACCAGCTACAGTCTGTGACTAACCTGAGAAGTGTGAACCTGCCCATCACCTCATGTTAAATACTACAACACTGTCTGATAGAAAGTGTGAATTTTACAAACTAAACTTTGTATTAGGAGATTATTTCTTTTTTCTACATAATCAATAAGAAGAAGCAAATATATTTTTTCTAATAATTTTCCTAATGCTCTATTAAATGTTTAAAAAATGTTTTTGGCATTTAAATAAAAAATAAAAAATTACCAGCAAATGAATGCTTTGTATAATTGTATTTATATATTTATTTATATCAGTATTCCCCTCTTCAATTCAAAACTCACCAAGACACTGATATTCCTCACCTCACACTTTGTTGTTGCACGGACTGTTTACACAAACCTTGCTCATTTGCACACTGTTCTTTGTATTGCTGCTCACCATAAACTTATCACCACTGTATATATACCCGTCCTCTGTTTATAGCTATAGCAATATTATTATGTTCACCGCTCACATTCTTCTGTAAATCTCTGTGTATAGTAATAGGCATCTGTATAGCATGTTCATAATACATATATATATATATATTCATCTGTATATTATTGTTCATAGTACATATATATTCATCTGTAATTATATTTATAGTACATATATATATATATATATATATACACTACTCTGTATATTGTGTTTTACCTATATAACATATATTCATCTGTATACAACATTTATAGTACATATTCATCTTTAAATTACTGTTTATAGTCTTTATTTTATTTAACTATGTAAATTCATGTTAAATCTATATATCCTGCACTTGCTGTTATTGCACTCTGGTTAGACCCAAACTGCATTTCGTTGCATTGTACTTGTACATGTGTAATGACAATAAAGTTGAATCTAATCTAATCTAAACAGGTTCTGCAGCGTCACTGTCGGTTCTGAAGCTCCTCAGCAGTGCAGTAACAGTCTCTGTGTATGTGCTGGTGACCTTCATTCTGGCAGTGAAATGCTACAGAGCTCAAAGTAAGAATCTTCATTAACCATCACATAAAACCATCACATTTAATAACAGACTCATTTGAAGTGTTCATGATTGTGTTTTACAGCTGAACCTGATGATAACAGACCATACAGAGTGATAGAAGCTGAAACATCTTTCTGAGTGTTAAATGGCAGGTTTTCTGTTTCATAATTTAGCTTTTACATAAACAGTTTCCAGTGTAAGAGAACACATTCTGTGAGGATTTAGACTTGTTTCATTAAACCTGTTAAACCTGTGATTAAACCTGTTACCATCATGGGTGAGGATTTGGGGTTGTGGACGATTACAAGTTCTTGGGTGTTCACTTGAACAGTAGATTAAACAGGAGGACCAACACGGACACTGTGTATAAGAAGGGTTTGAGCAGACTTTATTTCCTGAGGAAGCTCAGATCCTGTATGCAGCAGGATGCTGGGAATCTTTTATCAGTCTGTTATGGAAAGTGCTCTTTATAGTGCTGTGGTCTGCTGGGGAGCAGCATCAGTGTCAGGGATGCAGGCAAGATCAATAAAATCATCTGCAAGGCTGAATACATAATCAGACACAAACTGGACAGAGTTCATTCTCTAACAGACTGATTCAGCTTCCCATAATTCACTGGTATTTTACACACATTTCCTTACAATTTGCACATTTTATTTTTCATTTTGATTTGTCAGTTTGCACTCTTTCTATGTAGCAGCATCTGCAATGTTCTATTAATTGTATAAATTACAATTAAGTCTGTCTACTTTCATTTACTGCATTTCCTTCGTGTGTACATGTTTTCCTGGTGATGTCAAATCGTGTGCAAGTTCCACTGTATGTCCAGACTTTTGGTCAAGTCAAGAAACTGTATGCAGTAGAATTGTTGCTTTGCCCCTTTATTTTACCATATACATCTTCCCTTCTGAATTTTTGGATTATTCTTTTTGTCCTGCTGTGTCCAACTCTTACACTGTCAACCCGAGTTCGAGCCAAGAAACTATAAACCTGTGGAAGTTGAACACACAGCGGGAACAGGACGCAGGAAGTAGCGACTATTTAACATACAGAGAAAACACATGGAGGAAGCATTGAGGACCTCTAGTGGCCAAATCATGAACATCTTAATCCCGACAATATTCATGTACATGCTGTTAGTAAATACAATTTAAGTATTTCTGATATATTGTTTGTATAACTTTCCTTTCCTTTTCACATTGTTTTAGCTACATCACTATTATATATATATATATATATATATATATATATATATATATATATATATATATATATATATATATATATATATATAAATGTATGCTCTAGATATTTACTCAGGGATAAATGTGTAGTGTGTAATATTTGTAATTAAATGGGACGTTGCTTATTATTTAAATATTAAGTTCCTGGGCATTTAAGTTTGGTTTGTAATTTTCTGTAACTGTCTGCTTTTGTTTGTTTTAATAAAATAATTTACTGAAAAAAATTATTTTATTTATTTATTTTTTCTTTCAATAACTAGTAGGAATTATCTACACAAACTTGTACACATTAATTATGCATTAAAAAAAACAAGCCTCTTTACTTTAATTGAGGGTTTACCAGAAAACAGAAAATATCCAGATATGTAGTTTATTTAATGATCAGGTTTCCATAAGTTTTAATGAACATCACATTTTTCTAAATTACATCTAATGCAGAGACTAAATGTAACCCAGATAAAGTCATGGGTATTTGTTTTAGATTTATGCATTTATGCTAAAGAAATTGTTTGAGTTCCATATAAATAGTTTTACAAATGAATGTTATGAAAATTATAATTCATTGGCCAGCAATAAGGTGATGTAATAAGGTCACGTGGCACCTGTATAAGGTAAAAACAATGAATTATTTGTTAAATGCTTTTTTGTTTAAATAATATAAATATGCTGGTAAAAAATTATTTAAAAAGAACTTGTATTTTGTTTGTAAGTTTTATTAATTTATGTGTCATGTTATGAGGGATGCTGGGTGCGCACGTGCACGGTGTGGGTGAGAGAGAGAGCGCGAGAGAGAAAAGGAGGGAGAGTAAAACAACGGAGCTGCTGAACTAACAAGTACGACCTGTTCTTCAATTAGTGTAACGAAGCTAATTAGGTGTTTAACCCGAACCCTGTGTAATGATAGTTTCCGTGCAGAGTTGGAAACACATCAGAAAGACGTGGACATCGCCTCTGACGAACGGAGATTTAAGTTGTGGTTTACTGCGCATGTGCAGAGACTTTGCTAATGGACCGGCGGATAGCTAGCTCAACTAGCAGGGACTAAGTGTGGCGAAGGAGTGTCCCCTAAAGCATCCAAGCTCTCTGTGTTTTACATCGACCCTTTTTCTGTCTGACGCGTGCACGGTGTGCCTACAAACTTCATACCAGGTACTATTTTCCGTTTGTTGCCCTCGTGGTGAAGTAGCCATTTTGTTTGGCTTCTACGAACCCCAGCTACGTACAGGCCTGCAACTGGTAGACTGAGTAAAGTTTTCATTTACTTTTGCTGGCTTTTATTATTTGTATTGTGGCCATTTTTGAATAATAATTGAATGTACTGATATTTTTCATTAAAAACTGAACTGATTTTAAGTTATTTACACCATATTTTATTTGACATCACGTTTAGTAAACTGTTATTGTTGTTTAAATTGTTTTGTGTCTTTATTTACAATATAGAAGTGTATTTCATTTTCTTGGTACCGGTTAGTTAATACATTTAATTATAAATAGAACCCATACTCAAAGTGAAGATGAGACAAATTGATTAGGTTTAATATTTTCAGATATTTATTAAAAATAACTCTTATTAAAAAGAAGGTTAGCCACCCCATTATAGCCATTAACGCTAGGGGCGCTACATAAAACTTCCGAAAATCCTGAGTCTTTAAACTTCTTACAGTCAGCTGTATTTATACTGTAAACTGTGCCAGATTAATATAAAGATTTTATAATTTACTAAAACTGAATAAAATGATATGTGGTGAGGTGAAGGGAGGGGAAGATAAACACTACTAATACTAATAATCCCTTAAGAGGAGTTTGATGAAGCAATGCGACTACACCACTCCTTTAAAGAAAGGGAAAGTAAATACCCAATAGAAACAGGGCACAAGGTTTGTTAGTGTGGATGGTAAAGAGACATGAGGATCAATATAAAAGACAAAGTTTAATGATCTCACATACACAAGTAAAACATTCCAGTTGCTAATTGAAGGACGACTCAAACAAGACACTCATACGAACATGTAACATTTCTAAAGAGAACATAAAAAATTGTGCCATGTTTTTTTCTATGTGGAATTAAAACTCATTGTAAAATATAAGAACTCATTGGAGTATTTGGACTGCAGGAATGACGGAATCGATTTTATCTCTTAGTTGCTGCAGCCCTAAATTGATGGACAGTGAATATCAATAATTAAAAAAAACAAAAAAATAAACAATGTTGCAAAAACGTTTTAAATATTAGGGAACACTTTTACTAAACAGGCTGTAACACATGAATGGAATAAGATATCTTCACCAAACTCAATAAACAAGTAAAAGAGCTCAATCTTCTTCTTTCGGCTGCTCCCATTAGGGGTCGCCACAGCGGATCATCCATCTCCATACCATCCTGTCCTCTACATCTGACTCTTTCACACCAACTACCTGCATGTCTTCCCTCACCACATCCATGAACCTCCTCCTTGGCCTTCCTCTTTTCCTCCTACCTGGTGGCTCCATCCTCAGTATTCTCATACTGATATACCCCATGTCCCTCCTTTGCACATGTCCAAACCATCTCAATCTCGCCTCCCACACCTTGTCACCAAAACATCCTACATGCGCTGTCCCTCTAATAAACTCATTTCTAATCTTATCCATCCTCATCACTCCCAACGAAAACCTCAACATCTTCAGCTCTGCTACCTCCAGCTCCACCTCCTGTCTTTTACTCAATGCCACTGTCTCTAATCCATACAACATCGCAGGTCTCACCACAGACCTATAAACTTTCCCTTTCATTCTTGCAGATACTTTTATATCACAAATCACTCCTGCCACTTTTCTCCACCCACTCCACCCTGCCTGCACTCTTTTCTTTACTTCTCTAACACACTCTCCATTACTTTGCACTGTTGACCCCAGGTACCTGAACTCCTCCACCTTTTCCAGCTTTTCTTCCTGCAACAGCACCCCTCCACTGCCCTCCCTCTCATTCACACACATGTACTGTCTTACTCCTACTGACTTTCATTCCCCTTCTTGCCAACGCATATCTCCACCTCTCCAGGCTCTTCTCAACCTGCTCCCTACTCTCACCACAAATCACAATATCATCCGCAAACATCATAGTCCAGGGAGACTCCTGTCTGACCTCGTCCGTCAACCTGACCATTATCACTGCAAACAGTAAAGGGCTCAGGGCCGATCCTTAATGCAGTCCAACCTTCACCCTGAACCAGTCTGTCGTACCTACTGCACACTTCACTGCCGTCACACTGTCCTCATACATGTCCTGCACCACCCTCACATACTTCTGACACACCTGACTTCCTCATACAATACCACAACTCCTCTCTCAGCACTCTGTCGTACGCTTTCTCTAAATCCACAAATACACAATGCAAATAAAACAAATAATGTTTAAAGCAAATAAGGCGTCTGTGGCTCTTCCTCGGCATGAAACCATACTGTTGCTCACAGATGGTCACCTCTTCTCTCAGCCTGGCATCCACTACTCTTTCCCATAACTTCATGGTGTGACTAATCAACTTAATTCCCCTGTAGTTACTGCAAGACTGCACATCTCCTTAATGCTTAAAGATCAGTACCAGCACACTTCTTCTCCATTCCTCAGGCATCTTCACCTTCCAAAATCCTATTAACACTCTGGAGTCTGAATTGCTGCCGGCGCCCAAACGTGCTTTTTTTTCAGTTGCTAGCAAAAATCTGAAAAGGGTCCACTTTCATTTGTGTATGCTCACTATATAAACAAAACGTTGAATTTTTTTAAATGAATAAAATAGTCAGGGTGCGCCATCTGTCGCCTTTGTCTGCGTGAACTTTTTTTAGAAACACGTCATCAAAAAGTGCTGAAACTCGGCCAATAGCTGACACACGGAAATAAAAAATATATCTTTAGACAGCTTAAAGTGTGTAGTTTTAGAATAAGTCGGTGAAATAAAAATACATATGTTTCCAATAAATATAAATCATGTGAAACCAAGTAGAGGCACAGATTTTCCACCGCAGCTCATTATCCGATAATGAGCTGCAAGCAGACACACCCCCCCCCCCCCGCTACTTACAGGTAAAAGAGTTCACACGTTGAGTCACACACACACACACGCCCCCCGGACAGTGGCATAAAACAATGGCAGAGAATTTACCTTTTCATCCGAAGAAGATTGCGATTCCGATGAGGAGCGTTTGCATTTTGAAGAGCGAGGACTTTCCAGCAAGTTGCTACGATGAAGTTATTTAGTCTTACATTCTGATCATATAAACTCATATTGTTTGTAGACATCTCTGCCTAGCTTTTGTCAGCATTGCCTTTTAATGTTACAACAAATATCCACCAATATCTGCTAATTTTTAACATTAACTGTTTGTGATTGTATGCCCTAAATATTGTTGACGTTATATAAAGTTATATTTTAGCCTCAGTTCAGTTTTGGTTGGTGTCACTGATCATCCTGAAAGGCTGTTACGTAGTGTTAGCTAGCAGAGATGTTCCCGAATGCTGAGGTGTAAATGCTATATGTACAATGCATGCTAACAAATATATATTGTTCAAGAATACTATATTTGTCAAATATATTTATCAAAAATACTGAAAAAATAAATTGTTTGATTATTTTTAGGAATGTGGCTGCATCACCCTTGCCTTCACTGGAAACTCACACCAGGCCACGCAGGTGTCGCTCCATTTTGAGTTCGACCGAGAATCATCCTGAGTAAGTACATATTTTATATTTTCCTAAATTATATTTAGTTTGAATCATTATTGCATTGTATGACATATGCAAACAACTTTATCAATGACAATATTATTTGCTTAGCTGTAAATGGTGATGGTGTAAATGTCTGAGATGCATTATGGTCTATGGCCCATCAACAAACATTTATCTGTCCTATCGCCCATCAACAAATAGGCCTATAGGCTGTACAATGCATGCTAACAAATATATTTTGTTCAAGTTTATTCATCATCCTAAAATATATTGTTTGATTATTTTTAGAAATGTGGCTGCATCACTCTTGCCTTCACTGGAAACTCACACCAGGCCTCGCAGGCGTCGCTCCATTTTGAGTTCGACCAAAGATCATCCTGAGTAAGTACATATTTTGTATTTTCTTAAATTATATTTAGTTTGAATCATTATTGCATTGTATGACATATTCAAACAACTTTACCAATGACACAATTAGTGATGTTCGTGTGTGTGTTTCATAAACAGATGTGATCAAGCACCTGCTCCCAAAAGGGCAAAGGCAGCACACACAGTCCACCATGTGATGGAGGGATCAGACAGATAATGACACAGTTCCACAGACTCTACGATTCCTGCCTGCACGTGAACCTGAACCTCAACTGAGGTCTTCTCCATGTAGTCTATTTAAAATGTTTTTCCCCTGACAGTGTTGTGTCAACATTGTGCCACAACACAAATGCTCAAGCTGCCAAGTCAATAGCCAAGTGACGCAAATACAAATGGAGAGATGTAACCGTGAGGGAGATGTATCGCTACATTGGGCTCTTATTTTACATGGCAATGGTAAAGTTGCCCTCCATCATAGACTACTGGTGACAGAGCAGTATTTTCACAGTTCCCTTTCCAGCAACAATTCTGTCAAGGGACAGATACAGGAACATTTTGTGGAATGTACACATGAGTCACCCAGATGCAGACAAAGAAAATGACAGAAAGAGGGGCACATCTGAACATGACCGTCTGTTCAGAGTGAAACTGTTTATGGACACAATCCGTAAGACATGCAAAGCAATTTATCATCCTAGAAGACATTTAGCCGTGGATGAGAGGATGGTAGCATGCAAAGCTAACACTGGGATGACACAGTACGTGAAAGCCAAGCCGACTAAGTGGGTGTTCAAGTTGTTTGTTCTTGCCGATTCCTCAAATGGATACACTATTATTATTTAATGCATAGTATTGCAGAACCCTACTGTAGTGTATTGTGTTAGTTTTTGTCGCACTCTTTATTTTTTATACATACTGTACTGTATTGTTTTATTGTTACACAATTCCCTTTTTAATGCTGTCCTTGCTAATGTGTATTTTTAATAAACACAAAGGAAACACATTCCTTGTTGTAGTACTGAACTTCTCACTGTGATCCTGGCTCAGTGATCCACAGCTTATTATGTAATCGACAGCTCATTATGCGACCCATTGTCTACGAAGCTGTCAGTCACAGCATGTCGACGCCTCTTCGCATATGGCCTTTCAAAGTAGAAAGTGTTTTTTAAATTTTAAATCAAATTATTGTTTAAGGTGAATGAGCAGGCAGGATGATTTTCACATGATTAAAAATAAAAAAACCTACATTAGAAGCTCTGTTCTCAAAAAGTCTTGGGAAAACATGTTTACTATCGGTTTTGTGGCCTTATTTCAGTGAGGTTTTTTTTTTTGCTTTTTTAAAAACCACGCATAAACCTTATTTTGTCAAAAATACAAACAAACACATATAAGTTGTTTACATATTATGGTAGCCCGGTTTGTGCTGAATACAGTGTAATAAGCCTTTTGTCAATAATATCTTTTAAAAGCAACTAAAAAGAACCAAATGTAAGAGCACGTCAAAATCTCTCAAGGGGTCAAAAACACCCTCAGACTCCAGAGGGTTAACCTTTGACTATACAACAGCAAATAGCACCGAGCACGTTCATTGTAAGTGATGGAAAACACTGGAATGCTGCACATTTTTCTGTTTGGCCTGAGAGATTTGAAAACCTTCACAAGCTGAAACCTCAAAGAAAGAAAATACATCAACAAAGACCTTACCTAGGATAATGCAAAGCTTTAGAGAGAAACATCCACCGGTATGTGATGAACTAAATCTGATTTATGAAGAAGATTGGACATGTGAGGTTGTAAGCAGACTGAATGAATGTTTAAATGTTTGAATTGATTTAAGAAATTGAATCTGTCTTCAGTTTAATAATCTATTATAGTTAGCACCGTTGTTCCTGCTAATAAATGTTTAACTAGTAACTAAATTTGCAGTTAATGAAGTAAATGTTAGTTACATTTTATGTACATATACAGTAAAATAAAGTTTAAGGAAGAAAAGCTTTTTGGGTAACAGGAGATGTTGTGTCTAGAGCAGGGGTGTCAAACTCAAATTCACAGTGGACCAAAATTAAAAACTGGGACGAAATCGCGGGCCTATCTCAATAGTTATTGAAAAATTGACTGCAATTGTGCATGTTTTCCGTCTCTCCAGATGTGTAATGTTGAACCTTTTCATATGGAAACAAACTTTAGTTTTGCATAAACATTGAATCTGGAACAACCAAAGTTTAATATTATAAACAAATGAGAAATTTGAAATAAAACACACATCAGTGGTATTTATTTTTTATAAATACCACTCTCTCTCTCTCTCTCTCTCTCTCTCTCTCTCTCTCTTTCTCTAGCCTTTCAAGATCCTTTTAAATGTAATTTATTTCACAGGCCAACAACAAAACAACCAATAATTATAATAATTTCCTTCAATTAAAAAAGCAATCTTTCAACTATTAACAGTTCATGCCTTGGAGTAGAAAAAGTGCATAAAGACACCATTAATTCAAGCTCAGTTTGCTACACTCTGATTTACTCTGATTGGTTGAAGTCAGATACAGTGAGGAAAATAAGTATTTGAACACCCTGCTATTTTGAACGTTCTCCCACTTAGAAATCATGGAGGGGTCTGAAATTGTCATAGTAGGTGCATGTCCAATGTGAGAGACATAATTAAAAAAAAATATCCAGAAATCACAATATATGATTTTTAAACTATTTATTTGTATGATACAGCTGCAAATAAGTATTTAAACACCTGTCTATCAGCTAGAATTCTGACCCTCAAAGACCTGTTAGTCTGCCTTTAAAATGTCCACCTCCACTACATTTATTATCCTAAATTAGATGCACCTGTTTGAGGTCGTTAGCTGCATAAAGACACCTGTCCACCCCATACAATCAGTAAGAATCCAACTACTAACATGGCCAAGACCAAAGAGCTGTCCAAAGACACTAGAGACAACATTTACACCTCCACAAGGCTGGAAAGGGCTACGGGGAAATTGCCAAGCAGCTTGGTGAAAAAAGGTCCACTGTTGGAGCAATCATTAGAAAATGGAAGAAGCTAAACATGACTGTCAATCTCCCTCGGACTGGGGCTCCATGCAAGATCTCACCTCGTGGGGTTTTAGTGATCCTAAGGAAGGTGAGAAATCAGCCCAGAACTACACGGGAGGAGCTGGTCAATGACCTGAAAAGAGCTGGGACCACAGTTTCCAAGGTTACTGTTGGTAATACACTAAGACGTCATGGTTTGAAATCATGCATGGCACGGAAGGTTCCCCTGCTTAAACGAGCACATGTCCAGGCACGTCTTAAATTTGCCAATGACCATTTGGATGATCCAGAGGAGTCATGGGAGAAAGTCATGTGGCCAGATGAGATCAAAATGGAACTTTTGGGTCATAATTCCACTCAACGTGTTTGGAGGAAAAATAATGATAAGTACCATCCCAAGAACACCATCCCTACTGTGAAGCAAGGGGGTGGTAGCATCATGCTTTGGGGGTGTTTTTTACATTTACATTTGCGGCATTTAGCAGACGCCCTTATCCAGAGCGACGTACAAACGTGCTTTAAATCTCTAGTAGTGAATAAATCTACACTGGTACGCAAGAATACAAACTCAATATAAATATAACTCGAATTCTACAAACTTGGAAAGTGCTAATTTAGGTATTTCAGGAAGAGGTAGGTCTTCAGTCGTCGCTTAAAGATAATCAGGGACTCTGCTGTACGGACATCTAGGGGAAGTTCATTCCACCACCTCGGTGCCAGAACAGAGAAGAGCCTTGAATTGTACTTACCTCTCATTCTGAGATAAGGTGGTACCAGTCGAGCAGTGCTGGAGGATCTCAGACAGCGTGGTGCAGTGCGAGATGTGATGAGGTCACTGAGGTAAGATGGTGCTGGTCCATTTTTGGCCTTGTAGGCAAGCATCAGTGTTTTGAATCTGATACGTGCAGCTACTGGAAGCCAGTGAAGGGAGCGCAGCAGTGGGGTGGTGTGGGAAAACTTGGGCTGATTGAACACAAGTCGTGCAGCTGCATTTTGGATAATTTGCAGTGGACGAATAGCGTTCAGGGGAAGACCTGCCAGCAGAGAGTTGCAGTAGTCCAGTCTTGAAATGACAAGAGACTGAACAAGCAACTGGGCAGCCTGTATGGACAGAAATGGTCGAATCCTTCGGATGTTATAGAGAAGAAATCGACAAGAACGAGCAACATTAGCGACATGTGGGAAAAAAGACAGTTCATTGTCCATAGTTACCCCAAGGTTACGAGCAGTGGCTGAAGGGAGAGCAGAGAGTCATGAAGTGTTATTTGTAGATCTTGACCTGGAGATGAATCACCTGGGATGACCAGCAGTTCTGTTTTGCTGGGGTTGAGTTTAAGTTGGTGAGCCCTCATCCATAAAGATATGTCTGACAAGCATGCTGAGATCCGAGCGGAAGCTGTGGTATCTGATGGAGGGAAAGAAAAGATGAGTTGAGTGTCATCTGCTTAGCAGTGATAAGAAAACCCATGTGAGGATATGACTTCACCAATGGAGTGGGTATAGAGGGAGAAAAGGGTGTTTTTCTGCACATGGGACAGGGCGACTGCACTGTATTAAGGAGAGGATGACCGGGGCCATGTATTGTGAGATTTTGAGGAACAACCTCCTTCCCTCAGTTAGAGCATTGAAGATGGGTCCAGGCTGGGTCTTCCAACATGACAATGACCCGAAGCACACAGCCAGGATAACCAAGGAGTGGCTCTGTAAGAAGCATATAAAGGTTCTGGTGTGGCCTAGCCAGTCTCCAGACCTAAACCCAATAGAGAATCTTTGGAGGGAGCTAAAACTCCGTGTTTCTCAGCGACAGGCCAGAAACCTGACTGATCTAGAGAAGATCTGTGTGGAGGAGTGGGCCAAAATCCCTCCTGCAGTGTGTGCAAACCTGGTGAAAAACTACAGGAAACATTTGACCTCTGTAATTGCAAACAAAGGCTACTGTACCAAATATTAACATTGACTTTCTCAGGTGTTCAAATACTTATTTGCAGCTGTATCATACAAATAAATAGTTAAAAAATCATACATTGTAATTTCTGTATTTTTTTTTTTTAGATTATGTCTCTCACAGTGGACATGCCCTGCGATGGCAATTTCAGACCCCTCCATGATTCTAAGTGGGAGAACTTGCAAAATAGCAGGGTGTTCAAATACTTATTTCCACGCTGTACCTGCATCTCTTATTAGATACAAGTGCATCATGTCTGGGTTTAGGCTCTGAGCTGAGGAAATACTCAGGATTAAGTGAAGGTGTTCATCAGTGAGACTCCTGAGTGGTGTTTTGTTCATCTTCATCAAAGAGAACAGTTGCTCACACAGATATGTGCTGCTGACCATAGAGAATATTAGAGCAACTTGGGCACGGAGTTGGTGCAGTGTGTCGTGGAGGAAACATGGAAACTGTGCAGCACACGCAGACTCGTACTTTGACTTAAGCGTATCTCTACACTGGATTTTAGATCCATTTGGAGGTTGGTTGGTGCGCTTTCCACGTCAACCACAAAAATATTACTGGGCAGTTCAAATCTGCATTTCTGGGCTTCATAGTCAGTAAATCGCCGGGTAAATTCAGCACTGAGTACGCAGAGTTTTTCAGCGGTCTCGACTGACGCACTAACAAAGCATTCTGGGATTTGTAGTATTAGTGGTGTATGAGCTATATAGTGGCGGGCCAGCTCTAATACACATTGGTATGATCTCGTGGGCCAAATATAATTACAACGAAACAAATCTGGCCCGTGGGCCTGAGTTTGACACCCCTGGTCAAGAACATGTTGCACACTGGTTAGGCTCACTTTAAATTCCAAACTGTACCAGTGTCACAATATAGACCAGGCATCTTGAGCGTTACATCCAAAGTGGAGAGAGAAGCAGGGAAGTAAGGGGAACACGAGTGGTAGGCAGTCTGGGAGATCAATCATAGCAACAAGTAGATCCGAAAGTGAGTGAGGTGAGCCTTGGAGGGATGTGTGGCTGGTGGTTCCCTGACAACCAAAAAGATCACAGAAGAATTAGACTGAGCATAGGATAGAACATGTGCATGAATTAAGAGCAAATAAAAGAAGTAAGAAATGTGTTGGCTAAAATATACTTAGCTAAACTGTGTCTCTTCAATATTAATAAGGGTAACAAGACAGTATGTACAATTTTGTTGTTACCTTTACATTTTTATTTCATTGGTGAAGAAGTTTAATTCCTAATGATGAATTGTCTTATTACAAAATCTGTATAAACAGATATAAATAAATAATGCAAAAGTCACTTATCAGTACAGTAACCTAATTATTTTAGTGCAGAATCTGTTTTTAAAATTGTGATCCACATTTTCTTTACATCAGTAGTGATTGTTTTGACAGTTTAATCATTTTAAATGTGAGCAGATTTACTGTGCATTCAGACTGAACTGTAAATTTCCTTTTCAATTAAAAAAATGTTAATACTTGTTTAAATAATAGCATTGTATAAGAACTATATTATCTAAATATGTATATGAAGAAATGTATTCATATACAATAACAGTGATATTTTTGTATCTTACAGAGTCTCCTAAACCTGTGGTGATTATAAAGCCTGATACACAAGTGTTCAGAGGAGAAACTGTGACATTCTGGTGTGAAATAATAACAGGAAGAGACACTGAGTGGAGATACGACTGGTATAAGGATGATAACACACCTCGACCCAAACACACAACACAGAAGTTCAGTATCAGCTCTGTTCCAGACTCTTCTAGAGGGAAATACACCTGCAGAGGGAGGAGACGCAGTGACAATCAGATCTCAGAGACGATGATTCTGTTACTCTCATTGTATCAGGTGAGTGTGGAAATGTATATATGTATTATTTATCAGAAGGTTATCATTCATAAATAGTCTCATTATAGTATCAGTACAGATTTACTGATCCTCTCTTATCTGTTAACTTTTGGTTTTTCTTTCCCATGTGTAACTGAGTGATTATTTTGCAAAGAAATACTTAACCGTTGTAAATTAGCTATTTTGTTGTTGTGACACATTGTTACTTAGCTGTTATTTTTTAACAGACACTAATGTGTGTAATATTCTTCAAGATTAAAGTTTAAGTTTATAAAACTTTTTTTAAATATGTTAATATTGTATATTGAAATAAAAGTGAAAATTCCAGAGTGTTTTCTATAAAACTGCTATAAACCACTTCATATAAAACATGATCCTGATTTGCCAATTTCAAAATGTGTGTGTGTGTGTGTGTGTGTGTGTGGTGTGTGTGGTGTGGTGTGTGTGTGTGTGTGGTGTGTGTGTGTTGAGGAAATGCAATAAATATTCAAGAAATTCTGCATGTATGTATTTGCAATTTAACACTGGTACAATGCAGCAGTTCAAACACAAAAGACAAATTTTTTCTTCTTGAACCAAAATCAATCTTTTTGTAATGCCATAATCAATATTAATATACATTTAAATATAAAATATTTATATTATTATGAACAGGTGAATCTCCTCCAATGTCTCTGATCATCAATCCCAGCAGATCTCAACACTTTACTGCTGACTCTCTCTCACTGAGCTGTGAGGACCAGAGAGACTCTACTGGATGGACAGTGAGACGCGACACGAGCATTCAGGCCTCGTTCAGTTGTTCATCAGTTTCAGGATCTACATGTAACATCAGCTCCCTCTCTCCATCACACACTGGAGTTTACTGGTGTCAGTCTGAATCTGGAGAACGCAGTAAATCTGTTAAAATCACAGTACACAGTGAGTCTTTATCACTTCTCATCAGTAGAATTTAATATATAAAACAGACCAAACATAAAAGTGTATTATTAAAAAAGAGGCATTACATATTTCTAATAATAAAATATAAAATATAATTTAGTATCTGTTAAGAAAAGTAATTCAATATTTGAAATTTTTAAAGAACTCAAAATGTTTCTGAACACAGGTCATCATCTACTCCAGATAAACAATTACATTAGACGCTTCAAGCCATGTAGCGCCGTTTCCTTCTCTTAGTCTGTGTTATGGTGATAAAACCCATAACAGAGCATCGTTGTGCTGGTGTTTTATAATAGAGTAAACATTGAAAGATTTTGCATATAAGCTTCATTTATCACTAGTTTTTAAATTTCTCCTGTCCTCTAATACAATTGAATACAAGAAAATGGTCATTTATTGCTCTTTTGCATAATTAAATGCATTTGTCATTCATATAACCAATGACACACACACACAACACACACACACACACACACACACACACACACAACACACACACACACACGAACACACACAGTATCTCATGAAATTGAGTAACCCCCATGTTTCATCAACCATTTTAGCATATTAAACTTCGGATAAAACTTGTCAGTGTGCAGCTTTAAAGAAAGAACTCAATATGAGTCATTATTGTCAATAGATGCCAACAAAGTGAGTACAGACGTAGTAGTAGGGGGAGTGGTAGCTCCAGTGGTTAAGGCGCCAGGATACCAATCGGAAGGTCAGGGTTCAACCCCGGGTAACGCTAAGATGCCACTCTTGGGCCGTTGAGCAAGGCCCTTAACCCTCCGGCTCCAGGGGGCGCCGTATCATGGCTGACCCTGCGATCTGACCCCAGTTTCTGAGCAAGCTGGGATCTGCGAAGAACAAAAAAATTTCACTGTGCTGTAGTTTATATGTGACAAATAAAGCTATCTATATTCTATTCTATTCTATTCTATTCTATTCTATTCTATTCTAGTAGAAATGTCCAAAACATTGCCAAAGCCAATGTCCTATTCATCATGTTGGACTGCTTGACAGAACCATATAAATTGTGTATCTTGATTGAGCAGTCAAAATTGGGTGCTTTAAGTATAATTCCTTCATACTGACCCACTGGATTTCAACATGGCACCTTATGGCAGGAACTTTTTGAGGATTTGAAAAATGTTGCTCTCCACAAAGATGACATAAGCTATAAGATCTGTAACATCCTGAAACTGAGTAAAAGTACAGTGGCCAGAGTCGTACAAGGTTTTCCAAGATGGGTTCTACTCAGAACAGACCTCGCAAGGGTCGATTAAAAGAAATTGAGTCTTCGTGCTGTGTGTCATGTGCAAAAGCTGCTTCAAAAAACAGATGCCATGAGTGCTGGCGCATTGCTTTAGAGGCTGCAGAAATGCTCAGGCCATACACCTTACAAGGCAGTCATAATCTGAAAGAGGCAGATGTAGAAGACAGGGTGATATGGAGATGACTGATCTGCTGTGGAGCAGCACTTTGAAATATAGACGATGCACTTTGAATATAAAAGAATTGAAGAATAACATTTTTGACTGCTATTGTCACATCTTCCACAATCTCATGGTTATAAATGGCAGTTTGGTCCTACAGTAGTGTCACACAACAGATCATTAAGGGTTTAACACTCTTGTGCTTGTATTGTTGCTTTTCTCTGTCCTACAGTGGTGATGTGATCCTGGACAGTCCTGTCCATCCTGTAACTGAGAGAAATCTCTGACTTTACGCTGTTTATATCGAAAGACAAAGATCTCAACTAGTCTTGATTTCTATAAAGATGAATCAAATTCTCCAGAACCAGACTACAGGAGTGATGACCATCATATAATGTGTCAAAGTCAGATGAAGGTTTCTACCACTGTAAACATCCAGAGAGAGGAGAGTCACCGAAAAGCTGGATTTCAGTCAGAGGTGAAAATTATTCATAAATTCATCAAAAAGAAAAATCCTCTGGCATTAGAATTTTTTTTTTACTTTAAAGTCATTTACACCTTTTCAAGCTACTTAAATCTCAATGACAAAAATGTACTTCTTTTTGAATTGATTCTGTAGAAATAAATCCTTGCAATTACACCAGATTTACACTATTTTTAAATAAACACAAGTTAGATTGAATTGTATGTAGAAGAGAGAAATATGCTGAGTAATTAGCACAGGATGGCTGGTTAGACACATATACATGAATATGCATAATGCATTTAATTCCTAAATACTATTTATTAAGCCCACATTAAACACTCTATAGGCTGTGACTAACCTGATCAGTAACTGTTTTTAACCATTTGATCACTTCATAAATATAATACAGCACTGTCTGAAAGAGACTTTTACATTGTTTGTCTTCTACATCATCAATAGGAAGAAGCCAAAATACAGTGAGGAAAATAAGTATTTGAACCCTCCTTTTTGCAAGTTCTCCCACTTAGAAATCATGGAGGGGTCTAAAATTGTCATCGTAGGTGCATGTCCACTGTGAGAGACATAATCTAAAAAAAAAAATCCAGAAATCACAATATATGATTTTTTTACTATTTATTTGCATGATACAGCTGCAAATAAGTATTTGAACACCTGTCTATCAGCTAGAATTCTGACCCTCAAAGACCTGTTAGTCTGCCTTTAAAATGTCCACCTTCACTACATTTATTATCCTAAATTAGATGCACCTGTTTGAGGTCGTTAGCTGCATAAAGACACCTGTTCACCCCATACAATCAGTAAGAATCCAACTACTAACATGGCCAAGACCAAAGAGCTGTCCAAAGACACTAGAGACAAAATTGTACACCTCCACAAGGCTGGAAAGGGCTACGGGGAAATTGCCAAGCAGCTTGGTGAAAAAAGGTCCACTGTTGGAGCAATCATTAAAAAATGGAAGAAGCTAAACATGACTGTCAATCTCCCTCGGACTGGGGCTCCATGCAAGATCTCACCTCATGGGGTCTCAATGATCCTAAGGAAGGTGAGAAATCAGACCAGAACTACACGAGAGGAGCTGGTCAATGACCTGAAAAAAGCTGGGACCACCGTTTCCAAGGTTGCTGTTGGTAATACACTAAGACGTTATGGTTTAAAATCATGCATGGCACGGAAGGTTCCCCTGCTTATACCAGCACATGTCCAGGCACGTCTTAAGTTCGCCAATGACCATTTGGATGATCCAGAGGATTCATGGGCGAAAGTCATGTGGCCAGATGAGACCAAAATAGAACTTTTAGGTCATAATTCCACTAAACGTGTTTGGAGGAAGAAGAATGATGAGTACCATCCCAAGAACACCATCCCTACTGTGAAGCATGGGGGTGGTAGCATCATGGTTTGGCGGTGTTTTTCTGCACATGGGACAGCGCAACTGCCCTGTATTAAGGAGAGGATGACCATGAGAGAGGATGGCCATGTATTGCGAGATTTTGGGGAACAACCTCCTTCCCTCAGTTAGAGCATTGAAGATGGGTCCAGGCTGGGTCTTCCAACATGACAATGACCCGAAGCACACAGCCAGGGTAAACAAGGAGTGGCTTTGTAAGAAGCATATCAAGGTTCTGGTGTGGCCTAGCCAGTCTCCAGACCTAAACCCAATAGAGAATCTTTGGAGGGAGCTAAAACTCCGTGTTTCTCAGCGACAGGCCAGAAACCTGACTGATCTAGAGAAGATCTGTGTGGAGAAGTGGGCCAAAATCCCTCTGCAGTGTGTGCAACCTGGTAAAAAACTACAGAAAATGTTTGACCTCTGTAATTGCAAACAAAGGCTAGTGTACCAAATATTAACATTGAATTTTTCCAGTGTTCAAATACTTATTTGCAGCTGTATCATACAAATAAATCGTACCTATGATGACATTTCAGACCCCTCCATGGTTTCTAAGTGGGAGAATTGCAAAATAGCAGGGTGTTCAAATACTTATTTTCCTCACTGTATATGTTCTTATAACTTTCCAAATTATATGTTCCAGAAAATATCATATTAATTTAGAGACAGTTTCTCAAACTTAAAAGCAAGAGAATTGTATTTTGGCATTAACTTGAATGTATGACCAGCAAGTTATATTTATTTATTGTTTTTCTTTTTATTTATTCATGTTTGTTTTCTATTAGTATTTCTCCCTCCAGGCCAGAAACCTGACTGATCTAGAGAAGATCTGTGTGGAGAAGTGGGCCAAAATCCCTCCTGCAGTGTGTGCAAACCTGGTAAAAACTACAGAAAATGTTTGACCTCTGTAATTGCAAACAAAGGCTAGTGTACCAAATATTAACATTGAATTTTTCCAGTGTTCAAATACTTATTTGCAGCTGTATCATACAAATAAATCGTACCTATGATGACAATTTCAGACCCCTCCATGGTTTCTAAGTGGGAATTGCAAAATAGCAGGGTGTTCAAATACTTATTTCCTCACTGTATTTCTTATAACTTCCAAATTATATTTCCAGAAAATCATATTAATTAGAACAGTTCTCAAACTAAAAGCAAGAGAATTGTATTTTGGCATTAAACTTGAATGTATGACCAGCAAGTTAATTTATTTATTTGTTTTTCTTTTTATTTATTCATGTTTGTTTCTATTAGTATTTTCTCCTCCAAGTCAAGCACATGGTGTAGCTTCATTATGGGTTCTGAAGCTCCTCAGCAGTGCCAGTAACAGTCTCTGTGTATGTGCTGGTGACCTTCATTCTGGCAGTGAAATGCTACAGAGCTCAAAGTAAGAATGCAGTGTTCTTCAATAACCATAAAATAAAACTCTCACATATAATAGGATACTCATTTGAAGTGTTCATGATTGTGTGTTTTACAGCTGAACCTGATGACGACAAAAGACCATACAGAGTGATAGAAGCTGAAACATCTTTCTGAGTGTTAAATGGCACGTTTTTTGTTTCACAATTTAGCTTGAAAAAAAAAAATAGGATTTGTAACATATTGTCAATATTTGGAAGTGTTGTTTTATATTTTGGCCACTAGAGGCCATCACATCACTGTACTGTACTTTAATTTACTGCATTTATAGAAGCTCTGTAGAAGTCATTACTGCTCCCTCATGTTGTCTTCTCTGTAGTTTACTGCATCTGATTTCCTTCGTGTAAGTGTGTGTCCCTGTTTCCAAGTTCCTTGTGGTCAAGTTAAACTGTGTATGCAGTAGAAATTTAGCGTTGCCCCTGATATAAGCACTGAGGCAAGAAACTGGGAAATGGTGGAACTTTAACACACACAAACACACACACACACACACACACACACACACACACACACACACACACACACACACAGGAAAACAGGTAGCAGGCGGCAGTGACTAACATACAGTGAGAACACAAGGAGGAAGCATTGGGGACCTCTAGTGGCCAAATCATGAAACAACAATCTAAATCCTGACAATATTCATGTACATGCTGTCAGTAAGTACAATTTTAGTAACGAGAGGATCATCAAGTGTTTAGTTTATTTTTTAAGTATTCTTATTTCTAACGTACTATTTAAATAACGTATGTTTTCTTTCACGTTGTATTATTTTAGCTATATGACTATTTTATTATTATTTCTATGCTCTAGATATCATTTACCAATCAATATATCAATATATGTGCAGTGTGTGTAATATTTGTAATGAAATAGAACATTGCTTATTATTTAAATATATTATTAAGTAAGTACCTGGCATTTAAGTTTTATTGGTCTTTGTTTTCTAATGACTGCTTCTGTTTAATCATTTTAATAAAAACATTTAATTGAAAAAGTCTTTTTTGTTTTTGTTTTAATTAACAATAAATAAGTAGTATGAAACATTTACACAAATTCTAACACATAGTTCTAATTATGCATTAAAAAAACAAGCCTTTTTACATTTATTTGGGGTTTTCAAGAAAATATAAATTATCTGGATGTAATTACCAGGTTTGTAAATAACATTATTTAGTAATTTTTTATATACTTATATTTGCCAAATTTTTATTTTCTTAATATTATTCATGTGTTTTCTTTTATTTTGAATTTGAAAAATATTTCAAACATTTACGTTATTGCGACTATCGAGACTTTTATAGTGAAATGCGGCTTGCCAGAAGCGCGTGAAGATCGCGCATGCACGAGATCGCTAGCAGAGGAGACACGAAACCACGTGGTCACAGAGTTACAAACTTATAAATATAGATATTTAAATGCACTTTAAAGGTGAAATTTAATAGATTTATTTACTGGTTTTTTTTTTATATTTTCTTTATTTTTTTTTATAAAGAATCTGGTTGAAAAGGAGCACAAGATCAGTCATATGTAGAAATGTAATATATGTGGATAATTTATTTTTTATGACTTTTTTTAATAAATATTAAATAACGTTTATTATTGTATTTAAATGTAAGTCCTAATTGTCTATTAAATGCCAATTTTAATATTGTTTTGTTTTATTTATTAGTTTTAGCTCTATGTTGTTATGAAGGTTATTGTGAAATGGACCAAAGACAAGGGGAATAAATAGTAAAACACAGTGAAGGATTTTCTCTTTATTCATCTGGGCTGCTACAAAGTTTCCATACGGTTTAATAACAAATAAAAATTATTCTGATCAAAATTACATCAAAACATTACATCTAACTAGAGCTTCTGAAAATCCTGAAGATCTTTAAAACTTTTTACATTCAGCTGTATTTATACACAGTAAACCGTCCCAGATGAATATAAAGATTTTATCATTTACTAAAACTGAATTAAACACAGAATCATAATGACATCACTGATCATCAGTACATTCATGGAGAAAACATTTCTAGTAATGTTCCTTCAGTCGTCTCATGAAATTACACTTCTTCCTCTTTCCAAAGAATTCACTTATTTTACACTGAAACATCCTGAAAAAATATACACTTAATATTAAACAGACTTTATAGTGGTACAACTAATAAATCAATCTAATGTTATATATACATGTCATGAAATAATCACATGCTCTGATTCTAATGCTAATGTGCTAATTTACTAGCGTGTGACGCAGCTGATTTTAAAATCACATTTAATTTAATTCTGTTTTTTTGTGATAAACTACATTTTATCTTTTCATCACAATATGTATATTTTAATATTTATTCAGCATAAATTAGTTATTATTTATATTTCTTACTATAAAACAGAAATTGAAGGTATATGAGTAATTACAGTAATAACAGAAGTAAAACACTCATCAGAGTTCCTTATAACAAAAGTATAAAAAATATGTTTTTCGTCCTCCAGAATTCACTGGAAAAGAATTAAAAACACTTTTTTTGCTCCTCTTCTAATCTCCATTAAGAGTTTTAGGCCTCAACATTATTTCTCTCTGCTCTTCTTTATAAAATAGATTCTTCCTCTCTCTTAATCACTTCACTCATCATGGAGAAACACCTGTTTAATGGAGAATATTTTTCAAAATGAAAAGTCTGTTACACAAATGTGTTACACTGAAATTTATCTTAACATCAGCTTACTGCCAGTGGAAAAACTGATCTTAACAACAAACTTTCGGTCAAGTTTTTGTTTTGTCTGTGGTGCAGGTTTTAGCTTTGTGTTTTTGTCTATAGTATTGTTTTGTTTGTTTGTTTTGTTTTTATTTTGCATCATTTCTGATTAGTGAGTTGTTTTTGTTTTAGTCTGGATGCTATTGTTTCTTTACTTTCATGTTTTGTAGCTTGTCTTCATTTTGAAGCAGTCAGTATCACCTGCTCTATTTGAAACATGAATTGTACTTTACAGATGCTGGTCAATTATATTGATTTTGGTTTATGTTTTGTTTATCTGGATTGTGTGTATTTACTTACATCAAGCGCCTTTGCCAGGAACGAGTCATACAGTAGCTGCCCCTGAATTTGCCTCTGTTCCTTCTGACAGCACTACAGCACATCCTTCTATTACTGGATGCTGGAGCTTCTGTACGTATCGTGAAGCCGTTAGGTGAGAATAGAAGGCCACTACTGGATTTCTACAAGGGCATAATTATTCAGTTCTGTGTATTTGCATGCTTCAGTATTCAGATCTAAAGATGTTCTCATAACATACCAAGTAACAGTTCCCAGAGGTCTGAATTAGGAGAGCTTAAAGATATCTTAAAGCAACAAGTCCAACTTATCCATCAGTTAACCCAAAGTATTTCAGAATCAACTGAACTTCAGAGTCAACAAAAACGTAGTAGACACCTTCATGATGGATCAGTCATTTGTAAAAGGAGTCAGCGTCCTGGTCATTGTGCTGGTGAATGTGATGAAGAACAGACATGATTTTGCCCTTGTTCCACCTCTGTAGCTTTTTTTCTATCTGATGGTTGTAGTTAATTTTTGCAGCCCCTGATTCTGGTCTACTTGGTGGAGTTTTAGTGTCTCCTGCTGGTCCTGGTGTCTAGAGGTATAGTATAAGTTTTTATCATTATTGTTGGTAGTTCTGATGTTTTGCTCAATAATAACAGTCACTCTGGTCATTAAAGCAGTGTTGATGTGGTTAGTTTGCTGAATTTATTATCTGAAGTGAGGGCCATGAAATGTCTGGTTTATCTTCTTCTAACTCAATTCAGACACAAATTGATGCTCTTGAGTTTTTAATATGACCGTCAAGATAAACAGTGATTTAGGGAAATGTTGCTGGGTTATCATTAGTGTTTCCTGCTCATGAAGGTGATGTGGGCTGTACCAAAATGATCTCATATGAAATTCCTGTTTTAGATGTTTCTGTTCAGCTGCACTACAGGCACCTGCCACCATCTGAGTATGAGGGTAATAACGCCCATGTAAATCAGCTGCTTGATGCACAGGTCATTAGGGAGAGTTGTAGCCCATATGATTCCCCCATTGCCTTGGTGTAGACAAAAATGGCACTCCACTTCTCTGTGTGGATTACAGACAATTACATAAAAAAAAGTGCATTCTCATTTAATCATATTGATCATTTAATCATCATTAATCATTTTATCATATTAATTCTTTTGATGCATTTTCAGGAACAAGCTGATTTTCCACATTGGATTTAGCTAATGGAGAGAACCAGGTTCCAGTAGCATAGAAGAATAAAGCTGACTCCTGTTTGCACTGCTTCTGGCCTATACAATGTAACAAGAGCCTTCAAGTGGCTTATGCAAGGTGTATTTAGGGAGCAGCACTGTCAATCACTCTTAGTTTTTGGGTGATGTCATTGTTTTCTCTTCCTCTATTTCACCTCATCTTAAATGGTTAAAAGAAAAATGTAAACATTTAAAATGAGAAGGGCTTAATAATAAAGGCTATAGTTAATAATTTGTCTAATTGGTTGTTGTATTTAAGTGCCCAGGAAGGAAGTGCAGCGGTATGTTGTGATATTTGCCCTTTCCTGCAACAGTAACATGAAACACAGAACTACACAAAACTAACTGGGACACAATATGATGTGCATGTGTGTGACATTTAGTGTGAAAAGAACAATCTAAGACAGTGAGACAGTAAAAACTGCAAGTGTGTGCAAAAAGTAATGAAATAGCTAATAATTCTGTTTGAGTGTGTGTGTGTGTGTGTGTGTGTGTGTGTGTGTGTGTGGTGTGTGTGTTTAACATGTTGAGGAGTTTAATGGCTTATGGAAATTAACTGTTAACAGTCTGATTTTGAGGCCCCGAATGCTATGGTACCTTTTTCCAGACAGCAAGAGATTAAGCAGTGTGTGTGTGTGTGTGTGTGTGTGTGTGAGTGGCCACAATGCGGGTTGCTTTGTGAATGCAGCATGTGGTGTAAATGATAGAGGGAAGAGAGACCACAATGACAGCCGTCCTCACTATTCGTTGTAGGGTTTTGCAATTCATCAGATCATCAGAGTTTCTCTTCCCTCCATCATGAACATGATAATGTAATGCTGTTATTTATATATATATATATATATATTATTGTTTTGTTTTGTTATTTTCTGCTTGTGTCTGTGGTGCTGGTTTTAGCTCTTGTGTTTTTGTCTATTGTACTGTATTTTTTTTTTGTTTGTTTAAATTTTTTTGTTTGGATGTGATGTCACTTTCTTTTTGATATTTGTAGATTTTGGTGTTATTTTGTAGCACATCTTTCACTTTGAAGCAGTCAGTGTCACATGCTTTGTTTGTTTGAATAATTGCACTTTACAGAAACTGTTCAATATATTAATTTTTGTTTGTTGTTTTGTTTAACTGAGTTGTGTGTATTTACCTTCACACACACACACACACACACACACATATATATATATATATATATATATATATATATAAATAAACAAAATAGATCTTCTTGTGAGTTTGGTGCACCGTCTTTTGCGCACCTCCTCCTAGTGTTTGCTGCACACACGTGGGTAAGAGCAGGAGTCTTTTTCACTAGTTTGTCACCCCAAGGTGAATCTTATTCTTGCTTTCTGGTGTCTTATTTTTCTTCTTTCAATATTTTTATGTACATTAACTTTTATGTGTATTAAGCTGTGACCAAGATGTGTAGCTATATTTGCTTTTGGTAATTTTTCTGTGCAGAATGAACCTGCTGTTAGACATAAAAAAAACTGTGGTTTGTTTTCTAGTCTACTTGAGCTGTATGTCTTTACCCACTAAGAAAAGAGGAAATGCTCTGTCCTTCTCATTCTTAGAAAAGCTAAAATAAAATTAGACCACATACACATGTGCCCTGCCCTGTTTCTGTGGCATGTTCTGAAACCAATATCAGCACAAACACTATCAGCACTCAATAATGAGCAAATACCAATAGATGAACATAATGAAAGACATTATAAAAACCTCTACAGTATCTTATACTATCTTATGATGCATTACACTAAACATGGAGCCCAGAAAGCAAAACTCAAATAACCAAGATGTCATTTATGACTTACTATTTATTTTTTTACCTTTTCATTGTTACTTTTTGAATTCTAGCCATGTTCATTTATGTGTGCACCTGTTCTTAGATTTCTGTTCCTGTTTCTGTTTTCTTCTTATACACTGATTATTCTTACTGTCTTTCGCATATTTTAAAAATGGAGTTTATTAGTGCAGTAGTCAGACACCACCTATAGTAACTGCCTGCATGCAAACGTTTTTAGCACCACATATAGAAACCACCCCCCTCTCTCTCTCTCTCTCTCTCTCTCTCTCTCTCTCTCTCTCTCTCTCTCTCTCTCTCTCTCTCTATATATATATATATATATATATATATATATATATATATATATATATATATTTGTTTGTACTTCTTTAAAACATTGTTTGGTCACCGACAGAGAAACTTTCCACACTGCTGTTTTTAACACTCAAAGTACATTACATATAACTGTAACATAGAAATTGTAACATAAATACATACAAATAAAGGATTGTTCCTGCCTTTCTTTCTCACACACAGACACACACCCAGACACACACACCCAGACACACACACACACACACACACAGTATTTTAGAACAGGAAGTGTAAAGGTTTTAACACTTCTGACAGTCATCATCAGTAGAACAGGATGGAGCTCCATCCACTCTGTGTGATGATCTGTGAGTAAATGTTTTCTGTGTGTTTTATAAAGTGTTTGGTTGTGAATTAAGATTCGAATTAACAGGTTGAAAGTTCTGAAATCTGGTGCTGTTTGATTCATTTATATGTCTATAGAATTTGAAGTTAAAAATACATGCTGTTTTTATAGTGTCATTAAATTCAACCCAATGCATTTTATATGTAAAATATAAATCAGTTTTTAAACACATTTTCTTTTAAACAAGTATTTTCATGCTGGAGTTTCTTGTTTCTCCAAACATTAAAGCAGCTGATTATGATTTTAATGGCTGTTTCAACCTGGTACTCAGTATATATTTAGGATTTAATCTTCTTTAATTTATTTGACATTGTTATACATTTTGTAATCTGGAAAACTGCAGGTCTTAGCATTAACCTGGCAGGAGACCATGCGCTGGAGAATTAATTTCAAGTAACTAACACACTATTAAGTATTTCATTAATAAAAAAACATACATAATTTTTTAAGTGTTATGACTTTGTAATGCTGTAATCTTTCTGCTATAGGAAATGTATTCATTCCACTACATTATGGAAAGTTTAAGACTTTGTGTTTTTTGTTTCTCTGTAACAATGGCAACAGTTGATTTGTCATCAGAAAAAAAAATGTGTTTGTGACAACTACCTTGTGGTTTGTATGTTGTGGTTGTTACTCATTAAACATGACCTTATCTGGTAATAGTATGGTATGATTATTAATAAAATAACCCTGGTAATCATCAGCATATTTATGTATTAGAAAATAAGATTATGGATATGTTTACAATCATTTCTTTTTTTGTTTGTTTCTTTTATTTTCTACTTTTAGTGTTGACTGGACTCATCCATGGTGCACAAGCAGGTGATTTATATCTTTTTATCTTTTTTCATTTGGCTTCTATACTGTATATACCAATCTGCAAACTTTGGGCCCCTGAGCAAGGTCCTTAACCCTCTGTGCTCCAAGGGCTCTGTATAATGGCTGACTCTGCACTCTGACCTCAACTTCCTACTATAACTTGGACATGCAAAGACTTCCACTGAGCTTTAAAGTACATGTGAAAAGTAAAATCACCTTCATCTCAGTCTGTTCATTTAAAAGATAAGTGGCATAAATTAGAAAAATAATACTATGTACAGTACAAATACAGTTACCATGAATGATCTTGATCTTTACAATATTACATTTTTCTTAGAGCTTGAATCAGATTTTTTTTATTGAGACCTTAGACTAAGAGCCTTTAAATATTAAAAATGTGCACACCTGTAAATAAACTCTGAGACATGCGTACACATATTCAATTGCGTACACATATTCAACTTTCTCTAAGACCCTTTTTATTACATTAATGATATCATATAATTCTATTAAATCTAATCCTATAGATCTGGTATATCACAGCCGTCCCTGACTACTATAATGCCTGCCATTTTGGATGGTATAATTAATATGGGTATTCGATGCGTCAGTTTTTCAGTTTACACTTTGCAATAACAGGATGGAAATAAAATGCAATGTGCAGGCATGTCAGCTGTCCCAAATCTAATCGTGTAAATGAACTGCTCTGAAATTGCTTTAAGGGCAATATAGAAAGATATTATACTTTCAGATTGGACCACTTATTTCTTCAGTTCTGCAACTGTCTGTTCTGTCCTACTGACACAGTTGACAGAAGCAGCAACACACTGTGACTCGCACTGCTACTTTATTATAAGTGATCCCACCTCCCCTACAAGTGTGTGTATCTCAGTGTCTTTGCTCTTTTCTCACCTGTTGCCATTATTCACCATAAAGAAAGAACAATTGAATTTCAGGCTCATTAATATGGATCAGCATTCATGAGGTAATTTGCATTAAAAGTGGGTGGAAAAACTTTTCCAGCACATGATCCATTAATATCATGTGTGTAATTTGTGTTCCAATTTTCCAAATTAATGTTTACTCTACGCAATAAAAAATATTAATTGAAAAGCTACTGTACATACTGAGAACTCTTACAGTACAATGAAATTAAAACTGAGGAAAGTCTTATCAATTATCATGCTGTTGTGACAGTTGGACATGATAATAGATGAAAGGCAAAAATCTAATATTTAATACATTGATATTATTGGACTGTTAAAAATATACTAGACTTTTACTATTAGCTCTGAATATTGACTGATATTTAGTAAATGTGCTTACCTAATGCCTCCGAAAGCATGTTAGATGTATGAAGGTGGTCTTGCTATGATTCCATACTTTCCACAGTAATTTCCCAATTACACAAAATTGTGTAAAAAACGTTTCTATAAAATGTTAGATATGGGTCTTAGTACGCCTAAGTTCTTTCACTAACTGACATAATTTAGCAATAAAGATCTACTTGTTAAAAATCCAATAAATAAATAATGAAATAAAGCTTTAGCAAGACAATTACAGAGCCATACACTGATTATGAGATGTGTACATAAAATAAGATAATTTCAGGTATTTTGGGGAGCTTGAGCCAAAAATTATTTCTATATATTTAGAATTGCACAAGCCAAATAAAATATGCGGATCACGAAACAGAATTTCATACTGGATCGGTCGAGGCCCGAGTTACCAATGACCACCACAGGTATCATTAGTCAGCAGGGTGCCAGTGGAAATTGGGCTACTGTTGGCCAAAGAAGGAGAAATGTAGGTACTATGACTGGTAAAGAGAGAGAGGTAGATGAGTTGTGTATTTGTGTGTATTTATTTAGTTGTGTGTTCAGGAGACCAAGTGGAAAGGGAGGCAGGCCAGGAGTAAGGACAGTGGGTTTAAACTGTTCTATCATGATGTGGATGGAAAGAGAAATGGTGTAGGGGTGATTCTGAAGGAAGAGTAGAGTAAGAGTGAAGTGGAGGTGAAGAGAGTTTCTGATAGAGGTATGAAAGTGAAGCTGGAAGTTGAAGGGGTGATGATAAATGTCATCAGTGCTTATGCTCCACAAGTGGGTTGTAAGATGAAGGAGAAGGAAACATTCTGGAGTGAGTTGGATGAAGTGGTAGATGGTGTACCTAGGAATAAAAGAATGGTGATTGAGGCAGACTTAAATGGGCATGTAGGTGAAGGGAACAGAGGTGATGAGGAGGTGATGGGTATGTATGGCCTTAAAGAGAGGAATGTGGAAGGCAGATGGTGGTAGAATTTGCTAAAAGGATGAAAGTGACAGTGGTGAACACTTATTTTAAGAAGAATGAGGAGCATAGAGTGACGGATAAGAGTGGAGGAAGGTACATACAGGTGGACTATGTTCTATGTTGGAGATGCAACCTGAGGGAGATTGGAGACTGTAAGGTGTTGGCAGGGGACAGCGTAGCTAGACATCATCGGATGGTGGTCTGTAGGATGGTTTTGGAGGTGAAGATGAAGAGGGGGAGAGTGATGACTGAAAGAAGAATAAGATGGTGAAAACTGAAGGAGGAAGACTGTAGTGAGAGATTCAGGGAAGTTGTCAGACAGAGGCTCGGTGGTGGTGAAGAGGTGTTGGGTGATTGGGAAACTACTTTAGAAGTGATAAGAGAGACAGCTAGAAAGGTACTTGGTGTAACATCTGGAAATAGAAAGCAAGACAAAGAGACGTGGTGGAATGAGGAAGTGCAGGAAAGCATGAGGAGAAAGAGGTTGGCAAAACAGAAGTGGGATAGACAGAGTGATGAAAAAAGTAGGCAGGAGTACAAGGAGACGCGGCAGCAGGTAAAGAGGGATGTGGCGAAAGCCAAGGAAAAGGCATATGAGGAGCTGTATAGGAGGTTGGACACTAAGGAAGGAGAAAATGATTTATACCGATTGGCCAGGCAGAGGGACCGAGCTGGAAAGGATGTGCTGCAAGTTAGAGCAATAAAGGATGCAGATGGAAATGTGTTGACTAGTGAGGAGAGTGTGTTGAGGAGGTGGAGGGAGTATTTCAAGCAGCTGATGAATGAGGAAAATGAAAGCGAGAGAAGGTTGAATAGTGTGGAGATGGTGAAGCAGGAAGTGAATGGGATTAGTAAGGAGGAAGTGAGAGCGGCAATTAAGAGGATGAAGAATGGAAAGTCAGTTGGACCAGATGACATACAAGTAGAAGTGTGGAGATGTTTGTGTGTACCGGAATAAAAATCTAATATTAAATATTGAAGACATGGTTCTTTAAAGTAATCACACCAGCAAATGAAGAACATGTGACTTAGAGCAGTGGTCCCCAACCTTTTTTTGCGCCAGGGACCGGTTTAATGTCAGACAATATTTTTACAGACCGGCCTTTAACCTGTTAGCGTTTAGCACAGATTTTGGGACTCACATCTGAAAATGCCATACCTAACTTTAAATGTTAACCGTTCCTGATAAAAGTGGGCTACATACACAATTTCAAAAATCAAAAAGATAATAAGTTATAGACAGTAATAAATGATAAAGCACTGTGAAAAAAAATCCTGAATAGTTTTTTTATTTTTCATACATAAATACATGAAATCAGTAATGTAGCAATCCAGAAAATGTCTTAAGTTTATATTTTAAATTGAATGTAGATATCATGTAAAATGAGATTCCTACAAACATTTATCTGAAACTATGCCTGTTTCGCCCCCCACCCCGCCCAAATAAGTTCCTGAGAAAAAGTTGGGTACATACACAAATTAGATATCTTTGAGCTTTACTAACAATCATTCAAAGTTGATATTGCTCAAAAAGATATTAAGTTATAGATGATGAAGTGCCATGGATATACATTTCCTGCATTTAACATTATTATTATTTCATATATAAATACATGAAATCAGTCCTGGAGAAATCCAGAAAAGTACTTGGTTAAAAGCCACATGTCTCATGAGTTTATATTTTACATTTTATGAAGATTTTTTTATAACAAATGATATTCCTACAAACATTAATCTGAGACTGTGTCTAATCCCCATTTGAGAGCCACCTGCTAAGCTCAGATGGTCATTCATACTCTATTCATACAGTCTGCATAGAAATTAATAGCTGACCATTAAAGGCTTTTGTTATACATGTTTGGGGATATTGATATTGATTTAGCATCCATATTGATAACCAGGTAGCCAGACAAGCTCTTGTTTTACAGTCATGGCCATTCATATTGCTGTGCGGCCATTCCAATCTCAACAACACACACACACACACACACACACACACACACACACACACACACACACACACACACACTTTTGAAGCATTTCTCTTTAAAAAATACAAACGGGCAATAAAACCTATAAAATCGTATAAAACTGTAAAGGGAGATATATTGTAACTTACAGATGTAGATCTCCAGGTCTCTGTTGTTACTCTGCCCCCAAGAATATTTTCCATATCGCTACTTTGTGCAAATCTCAGATAAAACAACTTTTGACTGTCCATTTTTTTTCTTTCTTTTTTTTTTGTAAACAAAGTCCAGTTAGCACGAACTATAAACAGCTGTTTGAGCAGAACTGAGAGCTGCATCACTTCCGGGTTTGTGTGCATGTGTAACCAGTAAGAGTTTGTATAGAGTAATAAAACTAAGACTCACACACGTGTCGAATAAAATCCTCCCATATATCGTTAAAATCCTGCACTTATTGGCTACATTTTGTTTCCAAAAGGCTACTGGCTTGAAATAAAAGGTTTGAAATGATAGGTGGTGCAGAAAAGACACCTGCCTATAGAGGAGACTCAACCCAAGACTCTGCCTCTTTTACTGTTTTATTTATTTATTTATTTATCTTATGGTCTTAAGCATTTTGTAACACCAGCCATATTTGTTTTTTTTCCCAGCAAGATTGCATTTTTTTTATGTGAAAGTTATTCCAAAACATATACAGACAAACACAAGCCAAAGTTCAGTGAAATAAACAAAAGAATAACCATCTAAATTACAACACTACTGTTTGGTTGAAGCAGAAATGCTTTACGGCTTTACGGTTGTTCACTGGACCCTTATCTTTCCAAATAAACCAGAATTAGCAGCAGTGGATGTGTTTGTGACTTGTTATTACAATAATTCATGTAATTAGTGCGATTTGTTATGCATGTTGTTTGTGTGTACTACTTAGACAAATTTAGGAAATACATTTGTTATACGTTTTTCATTGAAAAATAGTGATCTGAAATCTCTGCTTGAGACTTAGAGCTTTAGAATGATGTATAGAAAGTACAGATATTTGTGTAATAATGTAATTAGTAAAAGTAAAAAGTTTGTCTGAAAAATAAATAATGGAGTAAAGTACTGATACCAAAAAAATCTACTTAAGTACAGTAACAAAGTATTTGTACTTCGTTACTTCCCACCTCTGCATAAAACCCAGACTAGTGGAGCACTGCAGTGATGGTTGTCCTTCTTGAATCTCCACACAAATGTTTTCCAGAGCCTGGTTGTACCACACTTCTTAGATTTAAGAAATATGGAGGTCACTGTGCTCTTGGGAATCTTCAGTGCAGCAGCAATTTCTTTTTAGCCTTTTCCAGATCTGTGCCTCGTAACAATCCAGTCTCTGAGTTCAGCAGGCAGCTCCATTAAGCTCATGGCTTGGGTTTTGCTCTGATATGTGAAGCCTTTTACAGAGAGGTGTGTGCCTTTCCAAATCATGTCCATTCAGTAATATTTTCCACAGGTAGACTCCTGTCATGTTACTACACCTCAGCAATAATCATGAGACTTTGCAGGCACCTGAGCTGATTTTTCAATCGTTGTTGCAAAGTGGCTGAATACGAATGTATGTGAATTTTTCTTATTTATTTTATTTATATTTTTATATTTAATTATTTATTTTTTATATATTTGTGTATATTTCTAGAATTCTGTTCTCAATATGCCATTAAGAGGTACTGAGTGTAGATTAGTAAGAAAAATAATACATTTAAACAATTAGTATCAGACTGTAACTGGAGAAACGAAGGTGGAGAAGAAGCTGATTCACCGGAGATTCTGTGCTGACGTTGACAAATGATAACCTGCCATATCTGAAATTCCAGAGGTGGACTGGGAGGTCACACAAACACATGTTTGTCTCATTGCATTTAAAGTGGTGAAAAATATCTATCTCCTGTACTAGTTTTGTGATTTCACCATGATTTTTTCCTATTATCCCATTTTAATTTCACTGGATGCATAAGATTCATACAAAAAATACCAGATTAAGACAAAAAACAAAAATATATAAAAATGATATAAAGATATATAAAAAAATAACAAACCTAAATATGGCAGTGGCTGGGTACAAGACAAATAGAGACACAATAGCAACGACTATTCTATATTTCATATTGAAATGTTATTACTTATGTAAATAAAGGTGTTGGAATTTAATTCATATGTAACAATACATTTTTATTTTACAGAGAGTCCTAAACCTGTGGTGAAAATACAGCCTGATACACACGTGTTCAGGGACGAGAAAGTGACTTTCAGATGTGAATTTCAGACAGAAGGAGACTCAGTGTGGTTATATGACTGGTATAGGGATTATAACATGTTAACATTATACCACACATTCTACCCAAACCACCCATACAACCCATACTACACAACACAGGAGTTCAGTATCAGCTCTGTTACAGACACTTATAAAGGGAAATACACCTGCAGAGGGAGGAGACGCAGTGACAATCAGATCTCAGAGACAAGTGATTCTGTTACTCTCACTGTATCAGGTGAGTTTGTGAATTTGTCATTACTTTTTGTTATTTTCACACACAATATAATGTTACAGAAATGTGAGATTTGTGCAGATTATTTAAATGAGCTACACTGAATCTGAGTCTCATTATAACATTACAGTTTCCTCCTGTCTGTTTAGTTTTCACTGTTCTGTCTTAAAGCCTCACATTTCCTTGATTTCTGAACAAGACAGGATTCATCAAAAAGTGTTCACTGTCTAAATGGAATTTCATTTTGCAATTCAATGTTATTTTAAATTATTAGAAAATTTATGATATTTATGAGAAACGTGGTTTTTCACCTAAAAGTCAGACTGATCCTGCTGTCATGATCTTACATATTTCATAGTTTCACTGTTTTACTGACAGTAAAGATCTGTAACTTTAGGTGAATGAAGAGAGCTTTAAATTATGTACTGATGAGTGCAGTTAGTAGTACAGGTTGCTTCCAACCGCAAAACATAATTTACCTCATTTAACATGTACACACAAGAACTAGATCACATCTCAGTCCAACACAGAGTCTGTAGAACACATCAGCTGTACCAATTTACAGATGTTTATGATTTGATCATTTTTAAGATAAACTTGAGTAAGTATTGCGGAACACCACAGTGTTTATTTGTAACAGTCTTAATTATAATGAACATTTTATAAAGATATCATGAATGCATAAAGCAACTCATAACTATGGATAAATGAGGCTTTTATAGATTCTGTGTTTTTATTTTTAAAGTGTTTTAAGAAATATTTAAATAACCAGGTTATCAAGGTAGACTGAAATACACACTGTAACTCAGACCCCCAATGTAGTGCACTGTGTTCATATCATTTTAATGATGATGTTTGAGGGGGCAAGAAAACACACTGTTATTGCTTTGTAGGCAAAACATAAAGTGACCATTTCAAAACATTCCCTTTATCTCTTCTAATAAAGATATGTGTATTTTGGCATGTTGTTTTCCATATAATATTTACTTTATATTTTAATTTAAAAAAATGTATTTGTTCATAAAGAGAGAGATTTATTTAATGAAACCTATGGTGCAAAAATAAAAGCAGAAGATTTTATATCAACAGTAAAACCCACACCGACTGTGAGTGTGAATCCTCAGAGCTTCATCTACACTGGAGACACAGTTACTCTGAACTGTAATCTGCAGTCTACTGGATGGACGTTTTTGTGGAATAAATACGATCACAATTCATATCCCCTGTCCCCTGAAACCACAAATACCAACACCTTCACCGTAACAGACTCTAATGAAGGACAAACAACATACTACTGCAAAGCACTCAGGGGAAACTACGAGTCAGAGTTCAGTGCTGCAGTTACAGTTATAGTTAAAGGTACGTCATGTTTTCTACATTTCAAGTCTATAAAAATAATAATTGTTCTGTCCTCAACATGTGTTAGTGCCTTGACAGTCAAATAAACTCTCTTCCCCTTACATGACTCTGAAGACAAGAAGTTTATTTGACCACAGGTTTAATGGTCTTGGGTTTGAAGTGAAACTACAAATAAACATATTTTAATAATGAATACATATGACGCTAAAGCACAATGTGGCTAATGCAATAGCCGGATGGGAAAATTATTAATAATGATATTAAACCCTAACAATTTACATTTGCATGCAAGTATAATGTACATCCATGTCAATCAAATAAATACTTACAAGCGATGCTGTTGCAGGGTTAAAGATTACAAAAATATATGGCAATTAAAGAGCGCCATCATTACCGATGCCTGCATGCAGCACTTACTACTTCCTGATTCACGTGAATACCGGAAATCACAGAATTACAGCAATATCAAAACTTGCCACTAGAAGGAGCTCTAAACATAAATAAATTAAACAGGATAATTAGTGCTATGAATAACATTAAAGAATTACAGACATTAATAAATAAATGTGTTATCAAACTAAACACAAAATAAAGAATTTGTAACATTAAACTTGTTTCAACACAATAATAATTTGATATTAATTGGGATTGTGCAATTACATTATATAGTAATTAATGTTTACATTTACTGATGTTTTTATTATCTTTGTATAGCGAGACCAAAGCCTGTAGTGAAAATACACCCAGCTGTGAATGTGTTCATTGGGGAAACTGTCACTCTCACATGTGACATACAGACTGGAGGATCCTGGAAGTATCACTGGAATAGAAATAATGAAGAATTCAGTGTTGCTGCAGGAAAGAAGACCTACACAATTACTGATGTTAAAGACTCTAATAAAGGTCCTTATCGCTGTAAAGGAACTCAATCATCAGACCCAAAATACACACAGAGCAGTGATGCAGTTACACTGACTGTAGCAGGTGAGTGTGTTTTATATCACATATTGTCAGTTCTATTTTTAAAGTGTCCACATGGATTTTTCACACGTGACAGAGAAATGTATTACAGGCACTACAGCATTTCAGATTAATGACAAGATTTTTGATTACCATACATGCACTCACACACACACACACACACACACACACACCACACACACACACACACACACACACACACACACACACACAAACATCTATTGCCCAGCCAGATTTTATAGACTATTACAGCCTCACTTTTTCCCCACCATAGTTTAAAATGTTATTTGTGTTAGAGAAGTGAAGAAAATAGTGCAGGCAGGATGGAGTGGGTGGAGAAGAGTGATAGTAGGAGTGATTTGTGATAAAAGAGTATCTGCAAGAATGAAAGGACTGTGGTGAGACCTGAGATGTTGCATGGTTTAGAGACATTGAATAAAAGACAGGCATTGAATAAAAGACAGGAGGTGGAGCTGGAGGTAGCAAAGCTGAAGATGTTGAGGTTTTCGTTGGGAGTGATGAGGATGGACAGGATTAGAAATTAGTTCATTAGAGGGAAGAGGAAGATGTAGAGGACAGGTGGGTATGGAGACGGATGATCTGCTGTGGCGACTGCTAACTCGCTACTGCGTTTACTGTGTTTAATAATCTGATGTGACTCTGATTTCTCCTCTGTTTTCACACCAGCTTCACTTTGTGATTTTGCTGTGGTGAAAAACGTCTAATAAGTGTACGTCGGGCCGGATTTGACACTGAGTTTGACACCCCTGATCTATGTGAAGACACTAATCATGTCAATGATTTCTCACAATAATTATCAACAATGATTTAACAAAGTTGAAAACAGCTATTTTTAGAAAACGCTCGCGGTCGACTCATGTGGTCCTTGCGGACGACCCGGTGCCCGCGGGCACCACGTTGGTGATCCCTGGTCTAGGCACATAGGGACAGCATCTGTTTTAAATACCACCAGATCAAGGTACTACTTTTGATAGTGATGGAGGCACTTAAGAGACATTTAATTTTGCCTGCAGATACACATTTCACCAAGAGTTCAAAGACCTTATGAAACTTTTAGCCAGTATGTGTCCGAATGAAGAGCGTTCGTGTCATGGCCAATTATTATCAATACAGCAAATTCAACAACAAAGTTAAAATATAAAGTAAAGAAAGAAACTAAGTTCAGGATCCAGGTTCGCCATGTCAAAGAAGAAGACTTTGTTCAACAGAAATAAAGCCAGGCACTTCCATGGATGTACCAAACACACAGTTAACACACAGTCTTGAACCTCATTATCTTCTAAAAAGTAGCATGTATTTTAAGTATGGCTGCTTTATGACCCTCTGTTCCAGCCTCTACTTCAACTCTTTGCAAGCTGTTCTTTTGAAAATGTTGTACTCACTACTGATTTTAGTGTGCTGATTCTAATCACCCATTTAAGTGCTTCTTCAAATAATGCATGACAGAAACACATGATAATGAAAAGGGTTAGGGTTACCGTAATTTCCGGACTATTAAGTGCACCCAAATATAAGCCGCACCCACTGAATTTTACAAAGATTTTTATTTTGAACATAAATAAGCAGCACCTGTCTATAAGCCTATCTATATGTCTATATGTCTACATTGAAACTAATGAACTTTACACAGGCTTTAATAAAAGACAGTGCCTGTAACACGGCTTGTATCTAAACAGTAGCCTACCAAGAAAGTCATTGTTCACTGTCTTCCTCCTTCCTTTCACATCTATTTCTCTCGAGAGTTTATCTTTTGGCATCATCATGCATTTAAAAATCACCATCGGTAAAGCTTTTCTCCCGATGCCGTGCAGCTCAGAACACAGGTGAAGTGTGTTTTTTCATGCCCGGTTGTTTTCAGCGTGACGAATGATTCACATTTCCTGTAGACAGTCCGAGTGAGCGGCAGGTCAAACTTCAGAGGAACGTCATCCATATTTATGATGTGCTGGGGCCCGATTCAGTGGGAGCGCATCTGATATATATAGAGTTAATATAAAGAGTTTCATTGGTTCTCCTTAAACCCGTTTGGCAATTTAATTGGTCTAATGTTATGTCGCTCAGATTTTGGCTTGAAGCTTGTGAAACCCGTAAAAACCCTGGAAAAATCCATAAATTAGCCACTTCGTTGTTTAAGCCGCGGGGTTCAAAGCGTGGGAAAAAAATAGCGGCTTATATTTAGGTCAAGTCAAGTTTATTTCTATACCTCTTTTCACATTGTCTTAAAGCAGCTTTACAGAAATCAACAGTCAAGGTGAATGGTGTGCATTTATCCCTGATGAGCAGCTGTGGTGACTGTGGCAAGGTATAGTCCAGAAAATATGGTAGGTTAAAAGGTAAAAAGTACTTATTAGCTACACCATGTGCCATTATACAAAAAGAAAACTGAAAGCAACTGATTATCAATGCTTCAGTAAGTGCTGTTAGAGACAAACTCCTGTAGGAAGATGAGTTCACACTGGAGAGGACAGTGGCAATCACGTGTCTGGTGGAGCTGCAGTTAAAAACTCTGCATCACTTTGTAAACCCAATTCATGCATTACAGCAACAGATTTTATTGAATGAGAAACAAAATTATATAAAGAAACAAAGTCTTGTTAAAATGATGTTACTGCTCCTTTCACTCTTTCTTTTCAGTTTCATTTTTATTTTTCTAATTTTAAATAAATTAATTTGATTAAATTTATAACTACAGCTTATTAGTCTTTGTGATCGTTGTATCACATTTTCCTCAGTGTTTCTTATTATTATTTTAACATTTATTGCTATTGTTTAATAATGTAACATGATGTTTAAATGATGATTACATGTACTGTTTGGTACATTTTTATTATCTTTGTATAGCGAGACCAAAGCCTGTAGTGAAAATACAGCCAGCTGTGAATGTGTTCATTGGGGAAACTGTCACTCTCACATGTGACATACAGACTGGAGAATCCTGGAAGTATCACTGGAATAGAAGTAATGAAGAAATCAGAGCTGCTGCAGGAAAGAAGACCTACACAATCACTGATGTTAAAGACTCTAATAAAGGTCCTTATAGCTGTAAAGGAACTCAATCATCAGACCCAAAATACACACAGAGCAGTGATGCAGTTACACTGACTGTAGCAGGTGAGTGTGTTTTATATCACATATTCTCTCCTATGAACAATTTAAAGTGTAGACATGTATTTCTCATGATCCCAATATCCACACAAAATCCACACATATTGTGACATTTTTTTTTATCTTTGTAAGTCTGTTAGCTTGTTTAGTTTACAGCATGATGACTTGTGTATGTTGTCAGCCATGTTTGTTTTGGGTATAGCTGTAGTTTCATACAGCTTCCATGTGGGAACTAAATGATGCTCTCAAGGATGTTGGCAAGAAAACTAGAAACTAGAACAAGTTAAATCGTGTGCAGGTAAAGGAATAACAGTTAAACACACATGGTATGAGACTCTCAGTCACAACACGAAGGCTGAGGTTCTCTTTTACAGATGTTTAATGCACGCGGACATCAACACTGTAGAACTAAATAAACAGACCGTAAATAACAAACATCAGTCCCACATTCAATTACATGGAAAAACACTAGGGTTGGGCGATATGGCCTAAAAAAAAAATCCCCGATTTTTTTCACAAAAAATCCGATTTGCGATTTAAATTGATTTTTTTCCCCTGACAAAAACATTTCAAAAAAAAGTTTTAACTTTATTTAATAAAGTGTATTTACCCTTCTGGGATTATAACCCACTTTGGGTTTAAGTGCAATCAGAAACAACAAGCCAAAAATACAAGATGGTGGCCCTGACTTTGTAAATTGTGAAAATAGAACGTAACATAACATAAAATGAGCAAACCAACAAAGAAAAATATTTTATGAGCGTTTAAATGTGGAACATGATTGAAAATGCACCTGAGGTTTTGAGTGAATTTGCCTTTACTTTTCTCCAAAACTCCACAGTAAAATGAGATCAAACTTAAGAGAGTAATAGACAGGGACACTGTCAATAAAAATAATTTGAAAGATTGAGCAAACCTATAAAGAAAAATGTTTTATCAGTGTTTGAATGTGGAACATGCTTAAAAATGCAGTGATGCTTGGAGTGATTTTGCCTTTACTCTTTTTAAAAACTTTATAAGTGTTTGAATATGGTGATTTAAATGATCTGATTTTTCTGTTTCTTAACGGAAACGCCGTTCTGAAGCGCCTTTACATGTATTTTGGTCGCTTCCACCACCCGTACTGTAAGTGTACGATTGGACGTGCAACACTAAACAAAGTGCGGCTGTTTAACCGTGTGTATTTTCAACATGCGGCTGCTTAACTTTTCTTGGGAACGAGTTCTTCTCTGCTCGCTGCCATGTTGTTTGTGTATCTCTATGGCAAACGCGTGGGGGGCGGGGCTGAGTTCGTTCAAAACTATGGGAGCCCAGAGGGGAGCGTCGGCGGACATTAAAGAGAAAACCGATTTTTATTAAAACAGATCAATGTAAACTACACATTCGAGTTAATCGATAAAAACGATTTATCGCCCAGCCCTAAAACACACATACGATTTTAAACTCGTAAATAAACAAAAAATACATCCACATATCACTTTTACCTGCTTGTGAGCTAAGAGAGGGGAATATATCTTAAAGTCTCTTGATTGGATGCTTATAATGGCAAAAGGAAACACATGAAATCTTTCGATGATTCTGTAGCATCGTTCATCTCTTCATGCAGATCATATAACAGGAAGTGCCATAAGACATGATGGGAATAAAATAAAACATAACCAAACACTCGTAGAAAGAATCAGACTCAAGTAAACAACAATTGAGTATAAAAATCACAATAAACATTATAAAATAATAAAATTCTACAAATTAAACTAATGAAAGATTACCGAAATAAACCAGTATCTAAGTGCACAAGCGCCATCTAGTGGAAACAGATATAAACTCAGGAATCTTTGTAATAGTAAATACACATGGTATGAAATGTACCACCACAGACCACCTATAAACATATTTTTCCACAAAAAATAACTTTTTCAAACAAAACTGAGGATATGAGCTAATGGGCAGCTGTTGGTGTTTATGGGTAAACGAATTATTCTCCATTTGACAAAAATGCAAAGAAGCATTACAACTTAAATATTTTTATTTAACACACACACACACACACACACACACACACACACACACACACACACACACACACACACACATAATCTATACTGTGGATACTTTACAGGTTTTGTACAATGTTTAATTTATATAACTAGTTGCCTTGTTTGTAAATTGTATGCTCAAGACAGAAAAATGGCAGGAAATAAGTACAATGATAATCTGTTCTGCAGGTAAATTGTGCTAATTGTAACAAAATAAGGGAGACAATAGACAAACACAAGTATAACAGTTTATTTAACATAAGAAATGTGAACTGATCAGAAAATCAGTGTCAGTCAGTGTGTCAGCATGTGTATGTAATGTAGAGTAGTAATAGTTACATGAGTCCAAAAATAAGACAATGAAAATCCAACCCAAACTGAAAGTGCTGTATACAGATAAGTGTGTCATGAGAGAGCTGTGGTCATGTGACCATGATCTCCATCAACCTCAAATTCAGAATGTTCTTCAGTGCCCTTGTGGCAAATGAACATTCACATTTTCTCTCTCTTCTCTTTAGTTGTTACCAGGTGGTAACTTGTAAAGCATCAAACTCATGAGATTCAGTTGTGAATAAAAACTTCACAGACACAGTTACTAACACAGCTATGAGATGGTCACATACACACACTATTAAAACATCCTCCATGTCTAGATAAAGACATCTACATTTTCCACCTGCTTTATTTCTAGCAATCTGAATTCTGATAACACATTTAAAATAATGAGGAGAGACAAATAGTTTGTTTCATGATTTGAAAAAAATAAAATAGAAATTATTCTTCTTCTATTTATTTTTGAATAATATTTTGAATCACCCTTTTGTCTTTTTTTGACATGATCAGATTTTTCTGATAAACACACAATATTTTGGAATCTTTAATGCATCCAACAAATTCACTTCATAAACATGCCTACATGAACTAAAGTCTCAGTGTCTTAGATTAATTAAATGTTACAATATTTAATCTTCATTTGAGTGTAGGATCATTACAGATACAACAAAAATGTTTTCTTCTTCTTTTTGTAGAGGTTCCTAATAAATTAATGTTCATTAAAAATGATTCCTGTGACATGTGTTTTGTCTCTAACAGAAAAACCAGAACCTGAACTCACATCAGACCTTAAAGGAGCTGCACTGACAGGAAACTCAGTGACTCTGTACTGTACACTGAAGCTGCAGTCTGCTGGATGGAAGTTTTACTGGAGCAAAGACACACAGAGACGTGAGACTGAGACTGAATCAAATCACTACTTTATCAGATCAGTCAGTGTCTCTGATGGAGGTCAGTACAGATGCAGAGCTGGAAGAGGAAACCCAGTCTACTACACACACTACAGTGATGCACTCTGGGTAAATGTTACTGGTGAGTATGTGAATGAATTACACAGAACATGTTTATAGAAGATCTGGGTAGAAACACAGTAAATTATATTTACACTCCTACATATAGAGAACAAATACATTTTACCCAGTATAAAGCTCGAGTGTGAATAAGTGAAGAAGAGAAGGATTGAACTTTTATACTGTACAGAAGAAATGTATGTCTGTGTTTCATGATTTAACTCTGGTACACTGCAGCAACTTCATCACACTAAATCTTTTTTCTACATATTTTTCACCAACATTAATTTTTATATACCAGTGTCATAAATGTAAATATAATAACATTAATATATTTATTAACAGATAAATCTGCTCCAGTGTCTCTGATCATCAATCCCAGCAGATCTCAACACTTTACTGCTGACTCTCTCTCACTGAGCTGTGAGGACCAGAGAGACTCTACTGGATGGACAGTGAGAAGATACACACACAGTGAGACATCGCTTGATTGTTCATCAGTTTCAGGATATACATGTAACATCAGCTCCCTCTCTCCATCACACACTGGAGTTTACTGGTGTCAGTCTGAATCTGGAGAACGCAGTGATTCTGTTAACATCACAGTACACAGTGAGTCTTTATCACTTCTCATCAGTAGAATTTAATACATAAACCAGATCTAATATAAAAATATATTCTTAATAATAGACATTACATGATATTTCTAATAGTAAAATATAAAATCCTGTTTACTCTCCTCTGCTGAAATTTATTTTAATATTTGAAAATAATTGAGGAACTTGATATTTTACTGAACACAGTGTCAGTATCTACTCCAGATAAACAATTACATTAAACATTTCAAGACATGAATCTCTCAGTTTCCTTCTGTAAGTCATTGTTAAAATAACTGCATCATTGTACTGGAATTTCTATAACCTGAGTTAATGATGAAAGCTTGTACATACTGTATATGTTTCATTTATAGCTAGTTTTATTTTACTGTTGTGTTCTTCTAATAACAAAATTGAACACTAAAATATTTGTCATATTATTGCTACATTGCATATTAAACAAAAGGTTTAATGACTTACATTCATATAACCAGTGATTTCCTACAGTGCAGTTTGATGTAAATTTCAATGTCCATTGATTTGTTTTGGTCATGTGACCTCTTTCCTGTAGTCATCATTTATGGTCCATACCAAGTAGCAGGAAAAATAAATACAGATCAGGAGTCAGTACAGACTCAGTCAGTCTGCATGTTAAATTTATACTTTTACATACTTTGTGTTTTTATTGTTTTCTTTCTTTTTCCTACAGATGGTGATGTGATCCTGGACAGTCCTGTCCATCCTGTAACTGAGGGAAATCCTCTGACTTTACACTGTTTATATCGAAACACAAAGATCTCAACTAGTATTGATTTCTATAAAAATTATTCAATCATCCAGAATCAGACTACAGGAGTGATGACCATCAGCAGTGTGTCAAAGTCAGATGAAGGTTTCTACCACTGTAAACATCCAGAGAGAGGAGAGTCACCGAAAACCTGGATTTCAGTCAGAAGTGAGAAATTATTCATATATTCATCTAAAATACTCTTCAGACATCAGAAAATATTTATGGCTTTAGTCATTTACACTTTTCAAGCTACTTGAAAGTGAGTTAAAATATGTATTGCTTTTTTGGAATTTATGGTGTAGAAATTAATACATTTTAAAATAAACATTAGGTTGTATGTGAAGTACTGTAGAAGAGGGAAATATGCTGAGTGATTATCAGTGTGGTTGGTTTAGACTCTGTGTTGATGAGTATCCATCAATAATCATAACACATTTCAGGCCTGAATACTATTTATTAAAGCGCACATTAGACACTGTACAGACAACCAGCTACAGTCTGTGACTAACCTGAGAAGTGTGAACCTGCCCATCACCTCATGTTAAATACTACAACACTGTCTGATAGAAAGTGTGAATTTTACAAACTAAACTTTGTATTAGGAGATTATTTCTTTTTTCTATATAATCAATAAGAAGAAGCAAATATATTTCTTCTAATAATTCTCCTAATGCTCTATTAAATGTTTCAAAAATGATCATATTAATTTAGAAAGTTTCTCACACTTAGACAGAGAATTGTATTTTGGCATTAAATTTAAATGTATGACAAGCAAATGAATGCTTTGTATAATTGTATTTATATATTTATTTATATCAGTATTTCTCTCTCCAATTCAAACAGGTTCTGCAGCGTCACTGTCGGTTCTGAAGCTCCTCAGCAGTGCAGTAACAGTCTCTGTGTATGTGCTGGTGACCTTCATTCTGGCAGTGAAATGCTACAGAGCTCAAAGTAAGAATCTTCATTAACCATCACATAAAACCATCACATTTAATAACAGACTCATTTGAAGTGTTCATGATTGTGTTTTACAGCTGAACCTGATGATAACAGACCATACAGAGTGATAGAAGCTGAAACATCTTTCTGAGTGTTAAAAAACAGGTTTTTTATTTTATAATTTAGCTTTTACATAAACAGTGTCCAGTGTAAAAGAACACATTCTTTGAGGATTTGGACTTGTTTCATTAAACCTGTTAAACCTGTGATTAAACCTGTTACCATCATGGTGAGGATTTGAGGTTGTGGACGACTACAAGTTCTTGGGTGTTCACTTGAACAGTAGATTAAACAGGAGGACCAACACGGACACTGTGTATAAGAAGGGTTTGAGCAGACTTTATTTCCTGAGGAAGCTCAGATCCTGTATGCAGCAGGATGCTGGGAATCTTTTATCAGTCTGTTATGGAAAGTGCTCTTTATAGTGCTGTGGTCTGCTGGGGAGCAGCATCAGTGTCAGGGATGCAGGCAAGATCAATAAAATCATCCGCAAGGCTGAATACATAATCAGACACAAACTGGACAGAGTTCATTCTCTAACAGACTGATTCAGCTTCCCATAATTCACTGGTATTTTACACACATTTACTTACAATTTGCACATTTTATTTTTCATTTTGATTTGTCAGTTTGCACTCTTTCTATGTAGCAGCATCTGCAATGTTCTATTAATTGTATAAATTACAATTAAGTCTGTCTGTCTGTAACTATAGAACATCACTGCTTCCTCGTTTTGTCTTCTCTGTATTTTCATTTACTGCATTTCCTTCGTGTGTACATGTTTTCCTGGTGATGTCAAATCGTGTGCAAGTTCCACTGTATGTCCAGACTTTTGGTCAAATCAAGAAACTGTATGCAGGAGAATTGTTGCTTTGCCCCTTTATTTTACCCTTAATATCTTCCCTTCTGAATTTTTGGATTATTCTTTTTGTCCTGCTGTGTCCAACTCTTACACTGTCAACCCGAGTTCGAGCAAAGAAACTATAAACCTGTGGAAGTTGAACACACAGCGGGAACAGGACGCAGGCAGCAGTGACTATTTAACATACAGAGAAAACACATTGAGGAAGCACTGAGGACCTCTAGTGGCCAAATCATGAACATCTTAATCCCGACAATATTCATGTACATGCTGTTAGTAAATACAATTTAAGTATTTCTGATATATTGTTTGTATAACTTTCCTTTCCTTTTCACATTGTTCTTTTAGCTATATCACTATTCTATATATATAAAAAAAATTATGCTCTAGATATTTACTCAGGGATAAATGTGTAGTGTGTAATATTTGTAATTAAATGGGACGTTGCTTGTTATTTAAATATCTTAAGTTCCTGGGCATTTAAGTTTGGTTTGTGATTTTCTGTAACTGTCTGCTTTTGTTTGTTTAATAAAAATAATTTACAAAAAAAAGTTGAATTTTATTTATTTATTTTTTCTTTCAATAACTATAGGAATATTCACACAAAATTGTACACATTAAATATGCATAAAAAAAACAAGTCTCTTTACTTTTATTGAGGGTTTACCAGAAAACAGAAAATATCCAGATATGTAGTTTATTTAATGATCAGGTTTCTGTAAGTTTTAATGAGCATCACATTTTTCTAAATTACATCTAATGCAGACACTAAAACTTCCAAAAATCCTGAAAGTCTTAAAACTTCTTACAGTCAGCTGTATTTATACTGTAAACCAGCCAGATTAATATAAGATTTTATAATTTACCAAAACTGAATAAAATGATGTGTGGTGAGGTGAAGGGTGAGGAAGATAAACACTACTAATACTAATAATACATCAACTGTTAATAGTTGAATGATTGCTTTTTTTAATTGAAGGAAATTATTATTATTTTTGGTTGTTTTGTTGTTGCCCTGTGAAAAAAGGAATTAGAAAGTCTTGAGAGAGAGAGAGAGAGAGAGAGAGAGAGAGAGAGAGAGAGAGATAATAAGAAATGAATATCACTGATGTGTTTTATTTCTAATTTAATTTCTCATGTGTTTATAATATTAAACTTTGGTTGTTCCAGATTCAATGTTTATGCAAAACTAAAGTTTGTTTCCATATGAAATGGTTAAAAATTACACATCTGGAGAGATGGAAAACATGCACAATTGCAGTCAATTTTTAATAAATATTAAGTTTGGCCCGTAACTTCGTCCCAGTTTTTAATTTTGGCCCACTGTGAATTTGAGTTTGACACCCCTGCTTTAGGTGCCTAAACCCTGATAATCACTCCTTGCAACTATATTTATTATTTTTTTTTTATTATTCTGCCCTAAAACTAATCGTGCAGACCAGATTTGGGGATCAACCAGAGCAACCGGTTCCCTGGTGGTCTACTGGTTAGGATGCGGCGCTCTCACCGCTGTGGCCGGGGTTTGATCCCCGGTCAGGAAACCAACCCCAGTCATTAGGGTTGCACAAGCCTTAGTGCCGGTCCCAAGCCCGGATAAATGGGTTGCGTTAGGAAGTTCATCCAGCGTAAAAACGTGCCAAATCAACATGCGAATTCGCTGTGGCGACCCCTAATGGGAGAAAGAAAGTTATTAACCATATTGGTCAAAGGTGGGCGCTACAGTGCAAAAATATAATGTCACATTTTTGTCTATAGCTCGTACACTGTTTGTTGTACACTCAAAAGTTTTATGACCTTGCAATACTTGGGTCAAAAGAAAGAAAATTATGTGTTTGGTCTCTGAGTGGGAATGTTTGACCCATGGCCCTAAAGGGTTTTATCATTTTTTAAAGGAATCACCACTTGGGGCGATTTCATTTTTTTATTATACAGTGGAACCCCGTTGTACGAGCATAATTCGTTCTTGAAAATTGCTCGTGTGTCCATTTGCTCGTATGTTTAAACTGATTTTCCCCATAAGAATGAATTTAAAAGTGATTTAATCCTTTCCGAGATCTCATTCGATCGCTTATTTCTGCACTTAAAAAGTATTTGTAGCCTATTTTTAAAAACAAATACGCAGCAAATTACCGTAATGTAAACATAATTTAACACTTACTAATGTGGTAGTGGTTGATTGCAAGTGTGAGACGCACAAAACGTTTGTAACCTCCTCGGTTCCATGGTAATTCTATTTACTTTCGTTTCACAGCACAATCAATGATTTTCCTGGAGACATTTTTCAAGATTTCTAGTGAAATAAAAATATAACACGCACACACGCACGCACATGCACACACACACACACACACACACACACACACCACACACACACACACACACACACACACATGCGCTCTCCTCCTTAAATGCATCCTCCGATCACTGAAAAAGCGAGAACAATCATTAGGTCACATTAACTTCATGTGAGGCAATCCCTGCCTATCTGCTCCCAGACCCGCCCTCCCATTCACAAACCGACGCTCGTCCACGCCCCCCCTGCCACAGTTACGTTTTTGCTGCACTGAACAACGAGAGCGACCGAGTGATACGTCATCAACTAAGTGATTGATGCGACCCTCCGTCGAAAACGGGGAACCGGCAGCGTGGGTTTGCTCGTGCCTTCGAAATTTGCTCGTGAAACAGGGTAAAATTTTGCGAGCGAGGTTGCTCGTATCTCCGTTTGCTCGTTCTATAGGTTGCTCGTACAACGGGGTTCCACTGAATAAATGATTGTATTTTTCATGATTTTTCAAACATACACATATAATTTGATAGACCTCCTCATGATGTACATTAATTATTCTCAATTATCTTAAAAAGTTACTTTTGCTCACTAGTCCTGGGTTTTTGTGTGATTGGAACCAAACCAGTGCAGAAATATTCATAGTGATTATCAATAATTATAAAAAGTTGAACTTTCGACTCACCGTCTCAAAGGATGAACAAAAAGTTCAAAATAGGCAGGTCACATTTACTAAAATGATTACAGAGTTTGGTAAAAAATATCTAATTCCGTTCATGTGTCATAAACATATTAGATCTAATCTAATCTTAGGACAAATTAAAAAAATGCGTAGCTTTGATACTTATTGGTGCTATAAAATGTAAAAAAAAAAAAAAAAAACAACGTAAAAACGTCTATAACTACACAACTGTTTTTCAAATCGTCCTAAAAATTGGTCTGCAGTGCAACAAGGACATTTGCCTATTTAAAAAAAACATGGCTGCAATCAGCCAATGAATTTAGAGCAACTATTACACAATGTTAACGGAGTCTACTGGAACGAAACTCAGTGTGCATGTTCCTAATGCCTTTTTCCTTATGGGCTTCAATGCCTTAGTTGATTGAATCATGGTTCACTGCTTGCAGCTATATTTGAGTATTTTTTGTTTTTTGTACCCAATGCTGTGGGCATCGTTTTTAGACCAGAGTTAAAAGGGTTCTCAAGAATGAACTTTTAACCATTTTTCTGAATGCAAATACAGTGGAACTCGGTTATCTCGCCCTCGGTTAACTCGACAACCCTATTAAGTCGACGTTTTTGAAGTGGAACCGCCAAATTCTCGCTTTTTCTAAGCATTTTTTATCGGTTATGTCGACTTTTTTTATGTCGTGGAACCCTAATATCTCGAGCACAAGGGGGAAAAATTAGAAATGTTAACGTCAGTTATGTCGATCGGCACTGTGCAGCCGCAGAAGAATTTGCGAAAGTGCCGGAAAAATCAAACCTTACAGATACTACAGGTGTTTGTATTGTATACTGGTGAATCTCTGCTGTTAGTAAGTGCACATATGCATTTTTTTGTTAAATGTTGTGCGATGAACGGGAAGGCGGCGCTCCCGGCTTCAACTCCTTACCGAGCGCGTGCGCGTCGCTCCTTACCGAGAGAGCCGGTAAGGAGTTGAAGCCGGGAGCTTCAGAGAAAGCGGTCGAGAAAGCACCTGCCACGCCCCCTTTGGCCGTTCACGTTTGAGACTTTCTGTCCCCTTGTTTTTTGGTTTCGGGTTCGGTCTTGGATCTTCCGGGTTTTTTTTCCAGCTTCGCGCCGTGCCGCCGGTCGCGGTATTTTTGAATTTCCCTATTTTTTCCATTCACAAACTCTCTCTCTCTCCTCTCTCTCTCTCTCTCTCTCTCTCTCCGCTCGGTTATCTCCCCTCGGCACGCGGACGTAATTTTTTCGGACACTTGCTTTGTGGTTTGTGCGGATTACTTCAGCCTGATGGTCATAAGTTTTCAGAAACTTAGTTACTGTTTATTTTTCTTTTTTTTC